>JABMCL010001594.1:1367500-1400000 GCA_018857735.1 Alviniconcha marisindica
CAGTCAATAATAATAATGATAATAATGGGTACTTACAGCGCCTAACCCGCGCAGGCCCTAAGCGCTTACACGTTCTTTACAAATACACATTGTCAAAATTCAACGCATACAACATGAATGTACACACACACGCACGCACGCACGCACGCACACACAGACTCGCACACGCACGCAATCTGAATTCATCTCTAGGAGAGGAGAGGGTCATGAGGTACATGAGGAGGTATGAGGAAATAAGGTTCAGGATGACCCCAGTTACAAAGAATGGACACTTTAATGGGCAGTATCATCAAGTCTCGTAACGTCATCTTTTGCCTCAAACCGCTCCAGTAGAGAAGTGGAGAAGTATCGATGACTTGCCGGCTTTGGCAACAGTTCAACAGGAGACTGAAGTGGTGCAGAAGACAAGTGCGCTTTCCCTTCTCCATCAGTGGGGCGGAGTACAGCAGGTGCTTGAAGAGGAGAGAAAAGGGGAAGCAGAGGCATGACAGAAAGCAGACAGAAAACGAAATAGAGAGGAGAGAAGGAACGGGGAGAGAGAGAGACAGAAGAAAAAAAGGGAGGGTGGGTGGGGGGTGGAGGGGGGATTGAGGCACAGAGTAAAAAATTAAGGGAGAGAAAAAACGGTGGCAGAAATAGGGTCTGATTGCTGAGAGTGTGGCGGAACCAGTTTTAATTATCATTACTTCAAAGCGCTAGCGCGGAAGCGATCGACGCTCAGCGTAAGAACCACCTACAGCCAACGCCCTCCAGCGGACAGCGCGCTGACTCCACAGGGGGCGCCACATACCTCACACACCTGACCGAAAGACTGCTACCCAACAGGGGGCGCGCACAACTTCCGCCACATACCTCACACACCTGACCGAAAGACTGCTACCCAACAGGGGGCGCGCACAACTTCCGCCACATACCTCACACACCTGACCGAAAGACTGCTACCCAACAGGCTTGCGTGGCGCGCAGACCCCACCCTGTCCTTGTGAGTCTGCTCCGCACAACAGGTGAAACAGCAATTGCGTAGTACACTAGTTGCTGCGCAATGGCGGGGGGACACCGCCTTAACGCTTCCATTGTTCTGGCGGCGGTCCACGGCCTCCTCGGTCTTCCGGGTCGGTGCGCGCGGTCGAGCCTTCACTCTTTTTGCCCCCTTCCATCCTCCATATCCCCATCCCTAAAGCCCGTTCTTAATTGGGCGAACATTAGCTTCGCGAACATAGTTCGTGTTATTCGTCGAACCTAGGCCAACAGAGTTGGTTCTTAACAAGACGAACTTTTACTTCGCGAACCTAGTTGGGAGTATTCATCGAACTGCGACGAAGCTATAATTATTCGGGGTCCAAAAAGCTTCGTTCAACACGTTCTGGGAATGTTCTCCCAGTTCGGCGAACATTGCCTCTGATTGGTTGAGAGCAAAGAGAGCTCCCCTGTGGATGAGGAAGAAATAAAAATAAAAATGGATGACGGTGTCGACACTTCACTCGCTTCGGAAGGAATTGACCTATTTGTTGACTCGTGGGTGGCGCAGCCTTATCTCTGGGACCCAGAAGGATATATTAGTTAGTTGAATTACCCTGTGAGGGATGATTCAAGTGTATTGACTTTACTACATTTTGGATCATGCTCTCTGCTGCCCTTCTGCCGCAAGTTCGGGCCGAAGCTTGCATCTCATTATAAGCCAGTTAGGAACGAAACATAGTTCGTCGAACTGTCCGAACCATGTTCGGCGAACTAAAAGATCAATTAAGAAACAAATTATAGTTCATCGAACTGTCCGAAGTATTTTCGGCGAACAAACGGTTCTCTCAGTTAAGAAGGGGCTTAATAGGCCACCTCGCCGCTGTGGACGTAAAGTTAAATATTTACTTCCTTTGCTGCTGACCGAAAGACTGTGTGCTGAAGGCACCCTCACAAACTGTTCTGCTCACCGAAAGACTGTGTGCTGAAGGCACCCTCACAAACCGTTCTGCTGACCGAAAGACTGTGTGCTGAAGGCACCCTCACTGCTGACCGTGCTGCTGACCGAAAGACGGGTACACAACGGGCTAGCGCTGTGTCCTTATCAAATGATTCAAATGTGTCTTTATCAAATGATTCAAATGTGTCCTTATCAAATGCTTATTTCCTTCACATGCGTTTTTATCAACTGGTTGATGCAAACGTGACTTTATCGATTGATTCAAATGTGTCTCTATGAAAGGTTTGATTCAGATGTGTGTACATAAATTATTTCATTCAAATGTGTGTTTATGACTGATTTGATCTGAAATGTGTTTTTCTGAATCATTTCGTTCAAA
This sequence comes from Alviniconcha marisindica, assembly GCA_018857735.1. Taxonomy (NCBI): domain Eukaryota; kingdom Metazoa; phylum Mollusca; class Gastropoda; family Provannidae; genus Alviniconcha; species Alviniconcha marisindica. Next base: position 1,369,798 of record JABMCL010001594.1, read on the forward strand.
TGTGTTTATAAATTATTTGATTTCAAATGTGAATTTATGAATTATTTCGTTCAAATGTGTCAGAATTATCTCATTCAAATGTGTGCTTATGCAAATGTGTGTTTATGAATTACTCAAATGTGTGTCATTTATGATTTCACATCCCGCACATTTTCATGTCTGTATTCAATCACGGATTTCTTTCTCTCTCTCTCTCTCTCTCTCTCTCTCTCTCTCTCTCTCTCTCTCTCTCTCTCTCTCTTCTCCCCCCCCCTTCTCTCTTACTGTTCTTTACTGCTTCTGTTTTCTTTTCCGATACTAGTCATATGAATTAATCAGATGTTCTGCTGCTTCATTTGCTCATAATATGCTCACCGTATGCTCATAATATGTAACTGAATGATGTATGGCATGTGTTCATCTGGCGCTGTGAGCACGCTATGTTTTGTGTGGAAATTGTCATATATAACGTTTCACTCATTCATGCCTATATGTATAGAAATAATGCCTGTAATTTGATATCTGTTCATCAGTAGCTTAGCAAGGACTAGTTGTTAGACAGGTTTTTGAATGAAGCTAAACTACAATCCTTGTAAAATAAAGTTTTCGAGTTCGAGTTCTCTCTCTCTCTCTCTCTCTCTCTCTCTCTCTCTCTCTCTCTCTCTCTCTCTCCCGCCGTCTGTCTGTCTGTCTGTCTGTCTGTCTGTCTGTCTGTCTGTCTGTCTGTCTCTCTCTCTCTCTCTCTCTCTCTCTCTCTCTCTCTCTTCTCTCTCTCTCTCTCTCCGCCGGTCTGTCTGTCTGTCTGTCTGTCTGTCTTCGTCTGTCTGTCTCTCTCTCTCTCTTCTCTCTCTCTCTCTCTCTCTCTCTCTCTCTCTCTCTCTCTCTCTCCGCCTCTCCCCGGTCTGTCTGTCTGTCTGTCTGTCTGTCTGTCTGTCTGTCTGTCTGTCTGTCTGTCTGTCTGTCTCTCTCTCTCTCTCTCTCTCCTCTCTCTCTCTCTCTCTCTCTCTCTCTCTCTCTCTCTCTCTCTCATTTTGTATTTGCTCTTTTCATTTTCCATTATGCAAGAGTGTGGCTATATTCTCATTTCACTAATCATGCTTATGAATTGATATACAGTTTTGAGTGCAGTTGACTTGTTTCTCCCGTGTGTATGTATACAATCAGTGGAATGATTCCCTGGTGGTGTAGGGCAGGACGCCAGAAAACGACACCGATTTCCAGTCTGCTGCCCTCGTGAAGGAAAACTGGTCCAGTCAGCCCCGCTCGCTCCGCTCTTCGTCACACACACGCACACTCAAACACCACGGCTCCAACCGTCAAACTCATGATCAAAACACACATAACAGGATTGTTTCAGTTTTTGTGAGTGCTTTTGGTTGTTGCTGCTTTTTTGTGGGGTGTGGGGGTGGTGAGTGCGTGTGCGTGTGTGTGTGTGTGTGTGTGTGTGTGAATGTATGCGTGCGTGCGTGCGTGCGTGCGTGCGTGTGTGTGTGAATGCGTGCGTGTGTGCGTGCGTGCGTGCGTGCGTGCGTGCGTGCGTGTGTGTGTGTGTGTGTGTGTGTGTGTGTGTGTGTACGTGCGTGCGTGCGTGCGTGCGTGCGTGCGTGCGTGTGTGTGTGTGTTCGTGCGTGCGTGCGTGCGTGCGTGTGTGTGTGTGTGTGTTCGCAACACTCATAACTTATATGTATTCGTTTAAATTGTTGTATTGCATGCAGTCTAACACCAAATTTCTGTCTCTGTGATATAGGGGAATCAAACTCTTATACATGTCTTAAACGTGGACAGACTTGTTTGAGTCACATCTTTGCCTAAAATGAGTGTTGTACTATGAAGGAAATTTAAGTCGATGTTATTGCATATTTGTAGGAACTCTGCGTATCTGCATTAATCTGTTGTCTATTCGTGCTTATCATTATAAAATGTTTGTAGTATAGTCGTGCTTATTTGTGTTTGTAGTATAGCAAGGGCTGTCTGTTAGATGGATCCAAGTGGACCTAATACTCTACTTGATTATTAAAGTTTTCAACTCTCTCTCTCTCTCTCTCTCTCTCTCTCTCTCTCTCTCTCTCTCTCTCTCTCTCTCTCTCTCTCTCTCTTACCTTCTGCATTCGCGCACCAAAGTCATATACATGTCACCAGTCTGACAGCTTGACTTCAGAGTTTGAAGATAGAAGACACAAACACAGGCACACACGTTCGCACGCACACACACACACACACACACACACACACACACACACACACACACACACACACACACACACACACACACACACACACACACATACACACACACAAACACACACACACATACACACACACACACACACACACACACAACACACACACACACACACACACACACACACACACACACACACACACACACACACACACACACACACAGGCGCGCGCGCGCGCCGATCTCGACTTACTTGAAATGGGGGTCGGGGGCGGGGTGAGGGCGGGGTGAGGGGCGGGGGGTGGGGGGGGGGCAGGGGGGGGCAGGGGGGGGGCAGGGGGGCAGGGAGGGGGCGGGGGAGAGGACTGACACGCTGGAGACAAACGCGACGGCAAAGCATCTCTGAACCAGCACCGTCTCACGTCATCTGTCTCACACATTCCGTCTCACGTCATCTGTCTCACACCATCTGTTTCACACCACCGTCTCACGTCATCTGTCTCACACCATCTTCTCACACCATCTGTCTCACACCACCGTCTCGCGTCATCTGTCTCACACCATCTGTCTCACACCATCTGTCTACACACCATCTGTCTCACACCACCGTCTCACGCCATCTATCTCACACCACCGTCTCACACTGTCTGTCTCACCCCACCGTCCCACACTATCTGTCTAACACCATCTGTCTCACACCACCGTCTCACCATCTGTCTCACACCACCGTCTCACGCCATCTATCTCACACCACCGTCTCACTGTCTGTCTCACCCCACCGTCTCACACTGTCTGTCTCACCCCACCGTCCCACACTATCTGTCTAACACCATCTGTCTCACACCACCGTTTCACGCCATCTGTCTCACACGATCTGTCTCACACCACCGTCTCACGCCATCTATCTCACACCATCGTCTCACGCCATCTGTCTCACGCCTGTCCCACGTCATCAGTCTCACACCTGTACTAAAATTCCTGTCTCGCCCCTGCCCCAGGCCACCGGTCTCAAGACTGTCCCACGACGTCTCATGCATGTTCCATGTCATCAGTATCACATCTGTAACAGGCCACTATTTCACTCCTGTCTCACACCATCTGTCTGGCATCTGTCCCATGATACCTGTCTCACTCCTGTCCCATGCCACCTGTACCAAGCCCGCCACATGCCACCTGTCTCACGACTGTCCAACGCCACCTGTACCAAGCCCGCCACATGCCACCTGTCTCACGACTGTCCCACGCCACCTGTTTGAGAGAAAGTCCTCCCCGTGCCGCTACAGACGTGGCTAGCCGCTGGGCCGCTACCAAAGCCACGCGAAAAGGCACGCTGCTGCTGCTGCACGGCGCCGTACGTACAGCAAGCGTCGTATGCGGCCGCCTGGCAGGAGCAAGCAGCGAAAGCGACGCCTACGGCAAGGCGGGCGGTAGATGTTGCGCGGACCGTGGTGGTAATTGCGGTGGCGATAGCGAGTTTGAGACAACGACGGCACCGAGGTGCAAGTCAGTGTCCAGTGTTGAGTGCACATGGAAGCAGGGCAGCGTGTTTGTGCGGCAGACTGCGGCTACAAGATGACCGGTGGTCAGTCAGTGCCTGCTGACCCGCTGCTGCGGCGCTGGGATTACTTATGAAAACTTTCTCACTTTGCATGCAACATCTGACGGCACTTTTGCCGGTGTTCGTTTACGGGAGGAAAACCAAACAAACGTCAGTCTTCAGCACAAACTTCAGTTGAAAGACAGCTGAAGCTGTGTGACCGAGTAAAACCCGTGTTAGAAACAGCTGAATAGAAACTGTGCGAAAAAAAAAAATCAGTTACAAGATGCAAAGGCAACTAACCTCCAGGTAACTGGAGCTTTTTGGGGAAATCCCAGTTATCAAAACTTTGTGAAATTCCAGGTAGTGCATGTTGTTAGAAAACTCGTTTACCGAAACTTGTGTGAAAGCTCCCGCTAAGAAAAATGTGTGTGAAAACCAGCTAATTGGAACATGTGTGAAAACCAGCTGACTGGAACCTGCGTTAGCGAAGAAAAACCATCCAAGCCTCCGTGTGTGCTTTCTGTTTCCGGAAATAATATCCTTCCCGAGTTTGGTGTGTATACAAGCACCCACTTGGACTCGAGTCGTTTTACAAATTGACGAAGACAAAGTTATCTTCTAGATCTACATAACACTGCCGATAACTAAAGAACTCAATACAAAACTAAGACTGGAAGAAAGAAAAAAGACGAAATCAAACGGCTGATCCGATAAAGAGTGCTTCTCCGTACTTTCCGGGTGAAAAGAAAGTCCAGTAAAGAGTGCTTCTCCGTACTTTCTGGGTGAAAAGAAAGTCCAGTAAAGAGTGCTTCTCCGTACTTTCTGGGTGAAAAGAAAGTCCAGTAAAGAGTGCTTCTCCGTACTTTCTGGGTGAAAAAAAAAAGGGGACAGTGGTGTGTTGTGTACGTTTTGGAATCGTCCGCATCTCAAGTGAGAGACCGCCGTGACGCTGCACCGTGCGGTGACTGCAGTTCATTTGACGTGTTGCCAGCCGTGTCGTGACTGCAGTTAACTCATTTGACGTGTTGCCAGCCGTGACCTGACTGCAGTTCATTTGACGTGTTGCCAGCCGTGACGTGACTGCAGTTCATTTGACGTGTTGCCAACCGTGACGTGACTACAGTCCATTTGAGGTGTTGCCAGCCGTGACGTGACTACAGACCATTTGACGTGTTGTCAGCCACTCCAGGCTAAGCGCGAGCTGTGGTACACTCTCTGGCAGCTGTTGTCAGCTGGCCCTGTTCGTCCTGCCATAGCTGTCGTTGTCAGCTGGCCCTGCTCGTCCTGCCATAGCTGTCGTTTTCAGCTGGCCCTGCTCGTCCTGCCATAGCTGTCGTTGTCAGCTGGCCCTGCTCGTCCTGCCATAGCTGTCGTTGTCAGCTGGCCCTGCTCGTCCTGCCATAGCTGTTGTCAGCTGGCCCTACTCGTCCTGCCATAGCTGTCGTTGTCAGCCTAGCCCTGCTCGTTGCTGGGACACGCATAACCTCTGTGAAACTTAAAAAGCATCAAAACGACTCCAACCAAAACTGACAGAGCGCAAGGAGATAAGGGACAACACAATACGCTTCATAAAAAGGGTACACCAAGGGAAAAGGAAGAAGAAGCGAAAGATGAAAGCGCTGAGCTAGAGCTGGTGCTGAGCTTGCCCAGCGAAAGGGAAAGAGAAACTTGTGTACTGTTTGAGACCGACGCACGGCGTAAGGCAACGGCGGCCCGTTTCAAGGCTGAGACTGAGTTTGACAAAGTACTTGTGTGGGATGACGCGGACAAACCTCCAGGGGTCACGTCTGTACTGACGCCTACTGTCACACAGATATAGGTCACACCGTTTATCCTTCACTATCCCACACCCCACTGCCTCTCTGTGCACAAACACAACTGAAGTCTTTTCACTGAGGAAATTCATTGAGAAATCGCGTACTTGTTGTTCTTGGAGTCAAGACATCCGCAGTACTGTTGAAAGGTAACAGAACGAGGACCAGACACGCTGACATAAACCAGATCGTTTGTAGGAAAACCCAGCGGTTCTACAACCCCACCATCCGCCGCCAGTGAACAGGCTTGGCAAAGACCTGGACGTTTGCGGTGTGTGGTTCCAGTCGGAGAGACCGCGCGGCCTGTGTGGAATTGTTCCGGCATCGTCGTCTCTCTCGTCTTCGTCCCCAGGCCAGCTCGTCCTTCCACACCGCTTCTCGTCCCCGTCGTGCTGCGCACTACGACCCTGACGCAGCTGTATTCCGCCTGCGGGGCTCTCTTCGGAAGCAACGCTTCAGGTACGTTAGGATCCCACCTTCATTTGAGTTAATCAGGGTCTGGCTGTGTGGCGTCAGGCTGCCCGGTGATCAAGTACGTCGTGGACAGCATGCCGTTCGACCGTCACCCAGTCCTGGTCACACACACACACACACACACACACACACACACACACACACACACACACACACACACACACACACACACACACACACAACTACGCACACACAAAGTCGTGTGTTCAGATGGAAGCACGCTCAGTTGTTCCCGCCTTTTTTACCAAGCACAGTCGGCAAGAGACACATCTTTAGAGTTTCCCACGTCAAGGTTTTATCCTGGACAAATATACACTCATCTTTAGAGTTTCCCACGTCAAGGTTTCATCCTGGACAAATATACACTCATCTTTAGAGTTTCCCACGTCAAGGTTTCATCCTGGACAAATATACACTCACCTTTGAGTTTCCCACGTCAAGGTTTCATACTGGACAAATATACACTCATCTTTAGAGTTTCCCACGTCAAGGTTTTATCCTGGACAAATATACACTCATCTTTAGAGTTTCCCACGTCAAGGTTTTATCCTGGACAAATATTCACTCATCTTTAGAGTTTCCCACGTCAAGGTTTTATCCTGGACAAATATTCAAGATTCAAGATTACTTTATTATCTCATCAGAGAAATTAAAATCTGGCTGATTAACCACATCACAGTACACAATAACACATACTGTATATTTTAAAACTCAAAGAACAGTTATTGAAAATACAAAAGTTGCATAATAAACAAACTAATATATATAATTACATAATATACACTCATCTTTAGAGTTTCCCACGTCAAGGTTTCATCTTGGACAAATAAATGTACACTCATCTTTAGAATTTCTCACGTAAAGGTTCCATCCTGGACAACTATACACTCATCTTTAGAATTTCCCACATCAGTGTTTCAACTATACACTCATCCTTAGAATTTCCCATGTCAAGGTTTCATCCTGGACAACTATACCCTCATCTTTAGAATTTCCCATGTCACGATCTGAAACAGAATGAGGCGCTCGAAAGACATCACACAAACACGACAATTAAGACCTGAGTCGCCTACTGTAACTGAACTGAAATGGAGTTTTGTTTGTTTGTTTTGTTTTTCTTTCTTTCTTTCTTTCTTTTCTTTCTTTTTTTCCTTCTTCTTCTTCTTCTTTTCCTTCTTCTTCTTCTTCTTTTTAAAGATGCACCTCTGATGGAGTTTGTGTACCTTGTATTTACTCGCATGCCAGGTGGGAGTTACGGTAGGTGACTCAGGTCTTTGTTGTTGTGTTTGTGTGACGTCTTTTGAGCACTGATATCCCACGTCAAGCTTACTTCCTGGGCAAATCTACACTCGCCTTTAGAGTTCTCACGTCCTGAGTTCATCCAGGAAACATAGACAGTCCTCTTCAGAGTCTCCCACGTCACGGTTTGATCCAGATCAAATATCGAGAATCAAATATATTTATTCCTCCTCTGTAAACACGTGAAATTTGAATTACGGTCACGAGCAAAATAAACATAAATAATGTAGGCCTCCATTGTAGGAACAGGTGCACTGGACAGGTACACTGACATATGTTCTATAGTTGTGTTATATTTGATATAGTGAATAAAAGAAAAAGTCACACACACACACACACACACACACACACACACACACACACACACACACACACACAGTTTCTTGTTTGTTTTTTGTTTTTTATGTTGTTCTTGTTGTTCTCAGTACTTCACTGTCCCTCAAAGTGAGCTCACACGAGCGTAGATGTCTGCCAATATTCCCCAAAATGTATAACGACTTGTCGCCTACCCATATGCCAAAAACGACGTTACCGTCGAAAATCCATGGCTCGTATGTTGAAAACAACAACACCAAGTAATAGAGGAAAGATTGTTCTATCCGCCCCGTACCCCCATTTCATTGCATTTTGTTGCGTTTGACACCACGACGGAAACACAAGTTCGTACTTCCGTCGATACAAGTCCGTACTTAGGCGATACAAGTCCGTACTCAGGCGACACAAGTCCGTACTTAGGCGATACAAGTCCGTACTTAGGCGACACAAGTTCGTACTTAGGCGATACAAGTCCGTACTTAGGCGACACAAGTAGTTCGTACTTACGGCAACACAAGTCCGTACTTAGGCGATACAAGTCCGTACTTAGGCGATACAAGTCCGTACTTACGTCAACGCAAATTCGTACTTACGGCAACGCAAGTTCGTACTTACGGCAACACAAGTTCATACTTACGGCAACATAAGCTTGTACTTGCGACAATACACGTGTGTATTTACGACGATACGAGTTTGCGCTAACGGCGATACAAGTTTGTACGTGCACGAAGCGTGTGTGGCCCAGCAACTACAACACTGGAATCAGGGCGGAGAGAATGTGGGTTCAAATCCCAGATCTGTTCACAGAGAACTTTATACCTGTACCTTCTGTATTACTGGAACCGTCTATGTCTGTATAGTGCAAGTATTACTTTTAGCATGACATCTTTTCAATGGCAAATTCCAGTGCCAAGGCAGCAAGCTGCACACACCGGCTACCAACTATTATCTCCTAGCTGCTCAACAACATCCATACAAAAAGTCTAACTGGTCACGAAAGATGTTTGGGAGTTTCGGAGAAAAAAAGTCAGAAGAATGGACCATTAGCAGAAAAGTGACAAGAGAGAAAGAGCCAGAGGACAAGGCAGAAAAACAAGCGAGGGGACAGGAAAGGGGAATCAAATGACAGCCTGGAGAGTCCAGATCAGGGAAAGGAGACATCAGACATCCCCGGCCTCCCTTCGGGGAGAGAACAAATCAAATGTACTGAGCCACTGGAGAACAACTCGAAAACAAGCGAACGAATCGAAGGTATTTTAACTACTAGAGAACATATCTTAAGGGGAGGTAGGGAAGGGGCGCGCGCGCGCGCGCGCGCGCACGCACGCACGCACCACACACACACACACACACACGCACGCACGCACGCACGCACGCACGCACGCACGCACGCACACACACACACACACACACACACTAGCGCCCAAGGACGTGAGTGCACACGACACTGTCCAACAACTGCCCCCTGTCTAGACGCAGTTTCCCCAACCTTTTAAACACAGTTATTCTCCGAAATGAAAACGTCTGATTACCTGTCAGTCATCTTACTTGCCCCCTCCACACTTACCCTCCCTCACTCCTTACATCCCTTCTGTGCGCCCGCATATGTGTGGGTGGTGGGGGTGGACGGGTGGGGGGAGGGGTGACTGTGTGTGGGGGTGGGGTGGGATACAAGGAATACAATATTATGACTATATAAATATTATTTCGGATGATTAAATGTCTACGTTTTTGTTGATCTCGTAAAGCGCTGTGTGCTCACCCTTGTCGGTGAGATACGGCGCTATAGAAATGACCGCTGTCCTTGTTATCGTCAGTATTATCAAGACAGCTGTCTGCGGACTGCAGGAAACAAGAGACGGGGTGAGCTGTGGAGGTGGGGGACAGCGGGGTGGGATGGGACAGCGGGATGGTGGGGGACAGCGGGATGGTGGGGGACAGCGAGGTGGTGGTTGTACAGAGGGTGGTGCGGGACAGCGGGATGGTGGGGGACAGCGGGATGGTGGTTGTACAGAGGGTGGTGGGGGACAGCGGGATGGTGGTTGTACAGAGGGTGGTGGGGGACAGCGGGGTGTGTACAGAGGGTGGTGGGGGACAGCGGGATGGTGGTGTACAGGGGTGGTGGGGGACAGGGATGGTGGTTGTACAGAGGGTGGTGGGGGCAGCAGGTGAGGTGGGAGGACAGCGGGATGGGGACAGCGGATGGTGGTTGTACAGAGGGTGGTGGGGGACAGCGGGATGGTGGTTGTACAGGATGGGGTGGGGGGACAGCGGGTGGGGGACAGGGACAGAGGTGGTGGGACAGGGGGTGGGACAGCGGTGGTGGTTGTACAGAGGGTGGTGGGACAGGGGATGGGTTGTACAGGGGTGTGGGGGACAGCGGGATGGTAGGTTGTGACAGAGGTGGTGGACAGTGGTGGGGGACAGCGGGATGTGGTTGTACAGGGGTGGTGGGTACAGAGGGTGGTGGGGACAGCGGGGTGGTGGTTGACAGCGGGATGGTGGTTGTACAGAGGGTGGTGGGGGACAGCGGGATGGTGGTTGTACAGAGGGTGGTGGGAGGGGGTGGGGTGTACAGCGGGATGGTGGTTGTACAGAGGGTGGTGGGGACAGCGGTGGGGGACAGCGGGATGGTGGTTGTACAGAGGGTGGTGGGGGACAGCGGGGTGGTGGGTTGTACAGAGGGTGGTGGGGGGACAGGCGGGGTGAGTGGTATGTACAGCATGGGAGTGGTGGTTGTACAGAGGGTGGTGGGGGACAGCGGGGGGGGTAAGGTGGTGGGGACAGCGGGGTGGAGGTTGTACAGAGGGTGGTGGGGGAACAGCGGGAGGGGTTGACAGCAGGGTTAGTACAGGGGTGGGACAAGGTAGGTACAGAGGGTGGTGGAGGGTACAGACGGGTGAGTGTAAGGTTGTACAGAGGGTGGTGGGGGACAGTGGGGTGGAGGGGACAGCGGGGTGGAGGTTGTACAGAGGTATGTTACAGGTGGTGGGACAAGTGAGGGTGGTAGGGGACAGTGGGGTGGAGGTTGTACAGAGGGTGGTAGGTTGGACAGTGAGGGTGGTTGTAGGTGTGACAGTGGGTGGAGGTTGTACAGAGGGTGGTGGGGACAGTAGGGTGGGGTGGGGGGGCGTGGTGGGGGACAGCGGGGTGGAGGTTGTACAGAGGGTGGTGGGGGACAGCGTGGGTGGTGGGGAAAAGCAGGGTGGAGGGGGGTAGCGGGGCCTAATAATTAAATATTGAAAACGTCTTCAGCATCTACCCGTAACTGCACTAGGCCCTACAGTGAAACAGTCTGACAAAAAACATGCACATCGTGACCACCACTCAGCCCCATCCAGCCGTAACAGCCGTAACAGCTGCTCCACCCAACACACCCACAGGCAAACCACATCCACAACACGCGATCACAGCACGCGATCAGTCAGTATCCGTATCGTAAATTATTAGTCTCGTCGCACACAGAAACAGGCAGCGAGAGTCTTGCAGGCTACACGGAACAATACCGAACGTTTTCCATTTACTTTTCAACAGGTGTGTTATTAGACAAGATATGAATGAGGAAATAGAGGTGGAGTAGGTGACAGAATGAGACTTGAGACTTTGGTACGTGTAAATACAGACCTACTCACTAATGATACTTGAGACTGTGGTACGTGTAAATACAGACCTACTCACTAATGATACTTGAGACTGTGGTACGTGTAAATACAGACCTACTCACCAATGAAACTATGACATGTGTAAATACAGACCTACTCACTAATGAAACTATGATACGTGTAAATACAGACCTACTCACTAATGAAACTATGATACGTGTAAATACAGACCTATTCACTAATGAGACTTGAGACTGTGATACGTGCAAATACAGACCTACTCACCAATGAAACTATGATACGTGTAAATACAGACCTACTCACTAATGAAACTATGATACGTGTAAATACAGACCTACTCACTAATGAATCTATGATACGTGTAAATACAGACCTACTCACTAATGAAACTATGATACGTGTAAATACAGACCTACTCACTAATGAGACTTGAGACTGTGATACGTGCAAATACACACCTACTCACCAATGAAACTATGTTACGTGTAAATACAGACCTACTCACCAATGAAACTATGATACGTGTAAATACAGACCTACTCACTAATGAAACTACGATACGTGTACATACAGACCAACTCACTAATGAGACTTGAGACTTGAGACAGTGAGACTCTGTACATTTGGTAATGATACTTGAGAGTCTATGATACGTGTAAATACAGACCTACTCACTAATGAGACTTGAGACTATGATACGTATAAATACAGACCTATTCACTAATGACACTTGAGACTATGATACGTGTAAATACAGACCTACTCACTAATGAGACTTGAGACTATGATACGTATAAATACAGACCTATTCACTAATGACACTTGAGACTATGATATGTATAAATACAGACCTACTCACTAATGAGACTATGATATGTGTAAATACAGACCTACTCCCTAATGAGACTATGATACGTGTAAATACAGACCTACTCACTAATGAGACTATGATACGTGTAAATACAGAGCTACTCACTATATAACGCACAGAAGGCAGGAGGAAGCATAGCCTTTGTCTGTCGTCCTTAAACCCGTCTCGTATTTCGTCCTAAGAATCGTCTCTTATTTCGTCCTAAAAACTGTCTCTTCTGTCGTCCTGAAAATTGACTTCTTCTGTCGTCCTGAAAACTGACTTCTGTCGTCCTGAAGACTGTCTGTTCTGTCGTCCTGAAAACTGACTTCTGTCGTCCTGAAAACTGTCATCTGGTGACAAGCCCAAAGCGCCGTAGGGCAGGAAGATGTAAAGAGTGCTGCCCATGACTAGAGTTCTGTTTACACGACAGTGTGCCCTGGCACGTGCATTTGTCCTTCTCATTCTCCCAGCCTCTGGGTTCCTCATACCAAACCGCTCAGTTCCATTGTTGGTTCCCCTCGTCTGTTCAGACATGGGCCCCACTACATGGAACGCTCTTCCCCTTCCTCTCGGAAAAACAAACTTATCTTTCACTCCCCAGAACCATTTATTTGTCCCAAAGCAAGAGACTGCCATCTTTCCTCTCTCGCGCACCAGTTTTCCTCCGCCCTAACCCCCTGCTCATTGTCTGTTTAAGTTACTAGTTAGCTTTGTAAAGTGCGATTATTGCCCGTGTGTGTGTGTGTGTGTGTGTGTGTGTGTGTGGGTGGGGGGGGGGGGGGGGGGGGGGGGGCGTGTGTGTTCGTGTGCGTGCTTAGAATGCTCCTGCCTGTTCTGTACACTCGGTAATAATTTTTGTTTTTGTGTGTTTGTGACCGAGACATGTCGGAAGGTTCAGAGCGCAATCGAGTGGACTTTTACACGACAGGAGCCGAATTGTAACGTCCCGTCAACCGCACAGGGTCACCTCAAGACACTGAGAGAGAGAGAGAGAGAGAGAGAGAGAGAGAGAGAGAGAGAGAGAGACGACACACACACACACACACACACACACACACACACACACACACACACACACACACACACACACACACACACACACACACACACACACACACACACACACACGCAGGCAGGCAGGCAGACAGACAGAGACAGAGACACACAGAGACAGAGACAAAGAGGGAGACAGACAGACAGACAGACAGAGAGACAGAGAGACAGAGACAGACAGACAGACAGAGAGACAGAGACAGACAGCCAGAGAGGCAGGCAGGCTGACAGACAAGAGACAAAGACAGAGAGGAGGAGAAGAAGACGAACCGAAGAACATCAAGAACAGGGACAAGAATGCCCGGAAATGAAAACTGACATCCTCCACTCCCCCTCCCGGAAAAAAAGAGCGCTGATTTCCTTCTATCCTCCTTTCATGTGAATCAGCCCACTAAATGTGGCCGGGAAGTCATCTCTGTTTCTACAGATTCCTCGCTGTGGTGTGGGAGGGGGGGGGGGGGGGGGGGGGGGGCGCTGAAGCCGATATTGAAGCCCCCTGTGACGTCCATCCATAGAACTCTGTCACAGGCCCCCTGTGACGTCCATCCATAGAACTCTGTCACAGGCCCCCTGTAACGTCTGTCCACAGTACTCTGTCACAGGCCCCATGTAACGTCCGTCCACAAAACTCTGTCACAGGCCCCCTTTAACGTCTGTCCACAGTACTCTGTCACAGGCCCCATGTAACGTCCATCCATAGAACTCTGTCACAGGCCCCCTGTAACGTCTGTCCACAGTACTCTGTCGCAGGCCCCCTGTAACGTCTGTCCACAGTACTCTGTCACAGGCCCCATGTAACGTCCGTCCACAGAACTCTGTCACAGGCCCCCTGTAACGTCTGTCCACAGTACTCTGTCACAGGCCCCATGTAACGTCCATCCATAGAACTCTGTCACAGGCCCCCTGTAACGTCTGTCCACAGTATTCTGTCGCAGGCCCCCTGTAACGTCTGTCCACAGTACTCTGTCACAGGCCCCATGTAACGTCCGTCCACAGAACTCTGTCACAGGCCCCCTGTGACGTCCATCCACAGAACTCTGCCACAGGCCCCCTGTGACGTCTGTCCACAGAACTCTGTCACAGCCCCCCCCCGTGACGTCCGTCCACAAAAAGCCGGGAATTCTCATAATCACCTGTTTCTACCTGCCTTTCTAAACTACCTGCCTTTCTAACCCATTTATTCCTTCTCGGTTCATTCCAGTGCATCTCTTTCCCAATCCTTTTGGAACAAAGCCAGACGCGGGTCATGACAAGTGACCCTGGTATGACTGTGGCGTATGGCATCACAACTGTGTCATAAACATGCAATGTAACTTCACTTCCGTCAAGCACTCTGTCGTATGGCATCACAACTGTGTCATAACCATGCAATGTGACTTCACTTCCGTCAAGCACTATCGTATGGCATCACAATCTGTCGTATGGCATCACAACTGTGTCATAACCATGCAATGTGACTTCACTTCCGTCAAGCACTGTCGTATGGCATCACAACTGTGTGATAAACATGCAATGTAACCTCACTTCCGTCAAGCACTCTGTCGTATGGCATCACAACTTTGTCATAAACATGCAATGTGACTTCACTTCCATCAAGCACTCTGTCGTATGGCATCACAACTGTGTCATAAACATGTAATGTGACTTCACTTCCGTCAATCACTCTGTCGTATGGCATCACAACTGTGTAATTAACATGCAATGTGACTTCACTTCCGTCAAGCACCCTGTTGTATGGCATCACAACTGTGTCATAAATATACAATATGACTTCACTTCTGTGTCACAACTGTGTCATAAACATGTAATGTGACTTCATTTCCATCAAGCACTCTGTCGTATGGCATCACAACTGTGTCATAAACATGTAATGTGACTTCACTTCCGCCAATCACTCTGTCGTATGGCATCACAACTGTGTCATAAACATGCAATGTGACTTCACTTCCGTCAAGCACCCTGTTGTATGGCATCACAACTGTGTCATAAATATACAATATGACTTCACTTCCGTCAAGCACTCCGTCGTATGGCATCACAACTTTGTCATAAACGTGCAATGTGCCTTCACTTCCGTCAAGCACTCTGTCGTATGGCATCACAACTGTGTCATAACCGTGCACTATGACTCCCGTAAAGCGCTCTGTCGGATGGCATCACAACTGCGTCATAAACATGCACTGGAGTTTTCAGAAAAACAACCCCGTTTTTTGGAATCCAGCACGGGTCAAAGGTCTGCCCTGCCTGGGATTAGAAACAAACGAAGTAGATTTTCCTGACCTCAAGTTGCGTTCGATTGGGCAATGCCTGCGATCCAAAAGAAACACTCTGACCTTTTTTGATTCTAAGGAGCGTTTGATTGTGCAATGCCTGTGATTAGAAACAAACAAACGTGGTTTTCCCAAGCGTCCCAGAGTGCTCTGACAGGTTCGAAAAAAGAAAGAAAGAAAAAGAAAGAAAAAACACTGAGATATTTTGGCGCTGTGAACAAGCGGGGTTTTGTGCGGAAGATTTTTTTGCACAACATATACATTTTTGATTCATTCGTTCAGTGATACATGATACTTACTTTAACCCCTACTTGAAACGAGAAGAAGATGAAAACATAAAGTTGACTCCCAGCCTCCTAAACTAAGACCCAAACACGCATGAAGTTAAAAAGAACGCTGGTCTTGATAAGACAGCATAAAACGCGCGCAATGCTTCTTCGGGCAACAGACAGATACGCATAGATAAATGGAACTGTGTACTCATCTGGTTTCAGTTAATGACGGAGTGTGTCAGTGGAATATGATAAAAGAATGCCATTCTTCAACGTACTCCAGCACCAAGCAAAATCAGATAAGTACACAGTTTTCACTTATCATCGTTTGCTCGTGTTTAGTGTTGCACTGTTTAGAACCAGCGTTCCGTCTAATCTTTGTGCGTCTAGAGCCTACCTAAAACGAGTCAGGTAGCCTCAGATGCTATGGTGAAAATAGTATCTCAGTGAGCCACTGACCTTTCACGGCGTACGAACATGCATTTCAAAATCGTAGTGTAGCAGCTCAAAAAACAGTTACTACAGAGGGTAAAAATCGTAATGTAGCATCTCAATAAACAGTTACGACAAAGGGTAAAAATCGTATTGTAGCGTCTCAATAAACAGTTACGACAAAGGGTAAAAATCGTAATGTAGCGTCTCAATAAACAGTTACGACAGAGGGTAAAAATCGTAATGTAGCAGCTCAATAAACAGTTACGACAAAGGGTAAAAATCGTAATGAAGCATCTCAATAAACAGTCACGACAAATGGTGGAAAGGATCCTCTTGGATTACGGTTCGGAAAAACCCACACCCACGCACTTCACACACACACACACACACACACACACACACACACACACACACACACACACACACACACACACACACACACATTTATAAACGCTCGCACACGCGCGCGCGCTCTGTAAAATGTTATCTCTTGGCACTGCTAATTTCATTCAGCGTTGAGCGGTTTGCTTGCGAAGTGTCTGATGATCAGGCCATCGCTTTGCACGCAACGTCATACACCACAACGGACACAGCTCTTTGGCTGCTGCCGTCATAATTACAGCTGGTCGGGTTAAGTTGTCGGGTAGGTGGCATCTCTCTCTCTCTCTCTCTCTCTCTCTCTCTCTCTCTCTCTTGCTCATCTCTCTCCCGGTCCTCTTTCTTCTCTCCTCCTCCTCTCTCTCTCTCTCTCTCTCTAAAGATATAGACACTATAGTCTCCGATGAAAGGCCAATGCTTTATTGTTAACTATTATCGAATCTCATGCTCTCGCTCCTCTACTCTTCTCTCATCTCAACTATCCTCCATCTCCACGCTCTCTCTCTCTCTCTCAAGGATAATAACACTGATGAAGTTCATGAGCGCCAAGATCTTGGTATTGTTACTGATTATGAATTCAGCTTCGCTCACTTACCATTCATCTCAGTCTCAACGATAATGACACTGACCATCCCAACGCTTTGGCGTTGTTACTGAGGATGAATTCAAGTGGCAGTTTGCTTAACTACCGCGCAAAACACGGTGATTATTATCCCAGCTCAGACACTTTGTGGATACTTCCAAACGCAAGCTACTTTGTCACGCTCACATTTCTCATGAACATGCCTCATCATTGTATGGGATGATTACAGCGGTGCTAAAACAAAACAAAAAACACAATTATTTTTACAGAAGCCCTGCAAAGCTGATGTTGCCTGATTCATTTCTAACAGCTGAGGCCAAAACACAACGTTTGGGTGAACCGTCTCCTGAGACAAGATTACGTATAATAAGGCCACATTTCAGTATTTTCCCTTGTCCCTCAGTTTTATGTTGTTTATACATCAAGCGGGTATTTCTTTGAGCAGACACCCTGATGTATTACTGTGTTTAGCTGCTCGTTGTTTTAGTCTCACGTTACACTCCGCCTCGGTACTCCTTCTCTACTTGTAACCTCTCTCTCTCTCCCTCTCTCTCCCTCTCTCTCTCTGTGTCTCTCTCTCTCTCTCTCCCTCTGTCTCTCTCTCTCTCTCTCTCCTCTTCCTTCTCTCTCTCTCTTCTCTCTCTCTTCTCCTCTCTCTCTCTCTCTCTCTCTCTCTCTCTGTCTCTCTCTCTCTCTCTCTGTCCTCCTCTCTCTCGTCTCCCTCTCTCTCTCTTCTCTCCTCTCTCTCTCCTCCCCCCCCCCCCCGCCTGTCTCTCTCTGTCTCTGTCTCTCTCTCTCCCCCCCACCCCACCCCGTCTGTCTCTGACTCTCTCTCTCTCCCCCCCACCCCGTCTTCTCTCTCTCTCCTCCTCTCTCTCTCTCTCTCTCTCTCTCTCTCTCTCTCTCTCTCTCCCCGCCGGTCTGTCTGTCTGTCTGTCTGTCTGTCTGTCTGTCTGTCTGTCTCTCTCTCTCTCTCTCTCTCTCTCTCTCTCTCTCTCTCTCTCTCACACACACACACACACACACACACACACACACACACACACACACACTTCCACGTCATATATTCAAACCATATCTCTAATCCTTTGATTGTTAGCTGTTTTGATTTGGTCCCTTTGCACCTTTTTCACCATTTGAACAACTGCACTGCTTTCCCCACCCCAGCCGGGCGGCAGCCTGCCGCTACTGCTGTCCGTCACTCACACACCGTCCTCCATCCCTTCATCTCGGCTCACGTCCTCTGCCAACCGCTTTCAATAAACACGGAACATGGTCAGATAACCCTTTGCCCAGCGGCAGAGCAGTTCTTTACGCCACAGAGTTATGTCCCTTCCTGCTATCGTCCCTCGGGCACAAGGCGGGCTCTTTATTTCACATCACGTCTGTAGCGCAGCATGTCATCCGGTCTTCACCCCTCCCTCTCCACACTCTCTAATCAATGTGTGTGTGTGTGTGTGTGTGTGTGTGTGTGTGTGTGTGTGTGTGTGTGTGTGTGTGCGTGTATGTTCGTGCGCGCGCACGTGTGTGTGCGTGCGTGCGCGTGCGTGCGTGCATGCGTGTGCGTGCGTGTCAGTGTGTGTGTGTGTGTGTGTTGTTGTTGTTGATCGCTTTTATATAGCGCTATTCTCAGCTCTCGAGCAGACTCACTGCGCTGCATGTGTGTTTAGTGGTGACGCTTTTATAGCGCGTTTTTTAATAGTCCACGAACGTGGTGTACTGAACGCTTGTAGTGGCTGGTGCCACGAAATTGCTGTCGTCTCGGCCGTTTGTGTACACATACAACATCATCATGTCACTTCGTGAAGCCACATACCTCAAGGTGCATCGTGATAGCTGTAAACCTGCCAACCTGCACTTTTGGCAGAATGACAGGGGTCTTTTACGTGCTACTGCGGTAACACGGGGGTGGAACGGATACCGAAATAAGAGTCAGCACAGAAAGTTGACCCTGGAAAAGAAAATGCTCCCGCCGCTCTTGCAGGGATTCGAACCCAGGACCTTTCAATCACGAGTCCGGCGCTCTAACCACTGAGCTGTCCCCGTTCCCCCGTGTGTGTGCGTGTGTGTGTGTGTGGAGGGAGGGATGGAGAGGGAGACCTAAAGGTGGCCTACGTGGATGTAAAAATACATAATAATAATAAGTACATAGCCCACTCCGCCCACTCACACACTACAGAGCGAAATCACAGCGAGAGGAAAATCCCTTGATAGTCTTCTCTCTTTACTCTCTGATTGGCAGCAAAGACGGTGACATTGCTGACCCAAAAAAGGGCACAAAAAGGAGCAAAGCGAGAAGAAGAAGAAAGGACCCGCACAGTCAATTAGACCCACTCTGAGGATGGCTTCACGCTCCCTTCCCACCAGAGTCCGGCATGAAAGCTGGCAGCGACCAGCCGCGGGAAAGAGAGCAGTCCGCACCAGTGAAGCCAGCCTCACAACTAAACCTCAAATGATAGCAGCCAGGGCAGGAGTGGTGGGTGGCGGTGGAGTGAACGCCTGTAATCATAATCAATTTACGGCCAACCAGATCAAAACCTTTCTTCCAATGGAGCCGCTCTTGGATATTTTCTGGATTACGCTAAGGACTCGACTTGGATATTTTCTGTATTACACTAAGGACTTGGATATTTTCTGGATTGCACTAAGGACTTGGATATTTTCTGGATTACGCTAAGGACTCGACTTGGATATTTTCTGGATTACACTAAGGACTTGGATAGTTTCTGTATAACACTAAGGACTTGGATAGTTTCTATATTACACTAAGGACTTGGATAGTTTCTGTATTACACTAAGGACTTGGATATTTTCTGTACTACACTAAGGACTTGGGTATTTTTTGGATTATACTAAGACTTGGATATTTTCTGTACTACACTAAGGACTTGGGTATTTTCTAGATTACACTAAGACTTGGATATTTTCTGTATTACGCTAAGGACTCGACTTGGATATTTTCTGGATCACACTAAGGACTTGGATATTTTTTAGATTACACTAAGGACTTGGATATGTTCTGTGTTACATTAAGGACTTGCATATCTTCTGGATTACACGAAGGACTTGAATATTTTCCGCATTACACTAAGGACTTGAACATTTTCTGTATTACACTAAGGACTTGGATACTTTCTGTGTTCACTAAGGACTTGGATGCTTTCTGTGTTACACTAAGGACGTGGTGGAGAAACTGGAACTGACTACTGTGTTTGCGTCAATGCCGTCTGACCGGCGATTCGCCAGAGTCGGTTGGCACCAATCTCCTGCGTGCAGTTCTGATGTGGAGGCACATAAAGCAAGATCCCCAGCATGCAGTTCTGATGTGGAGGCACATAAAGCAAGATCCCCAGCATGCAGTTCTGATGTGGAGGCACATAAAGCAAGATCCACAGCATGCAGTTCTGATGTGGAGGCACATAAAGCAAGATCCCCAGCATGCAGTTCTGATGTGGAGGCACATAAAGCAAGATCCCCAGCATGCAGCTCTGATGTGGCTGTTCATGAGTCATGCTCTACACGCTCCCCACCCCACCCCACCCCACCCCAGTACCGTGCCCAGCAAGACGGGTCCGGGTGGCGCAGGTAGAGGCACGGAGACAAGGCTTGCGGTGCTTACTGGCCGTCGGCACTGCCACAGTTCCACAGCTGCAGCAGCAACCTCTGTCGCTGCCGAGTGGACGTTGGCTGCTGCTAGCGTGCGCTGTGGTGCGACACCTTTACCTACCTTTGAAGCTGCAAAAAGGCCATGCAGTTTTGCAGCGAGAAAAACGACTCTGTAGCAATACCACCCCACCCCACCCCACCCCACCCGGCGATTCGGCTGCAGGAGAACAGACTTGAAGTCTCACATCGCTGTAGCAGCCAACTTGACACATATTCTGTAGCAGCAAACCTGACACATGTTCTGTAGCAGCAAACCAGACACATGTTCTGTAGCAGCAAACTGGATACGTGTTCTGTAGCAGCAAACTTGACACATGTTCTGTAGCAGTAAACCAGACACGTGTTTTGTAGCAGCAAACCAGACATGTGTTCTGCAGCATTTAAACTAGACACGTGTTCTGTAGCAGCAAACCAGACACGTGTTCTGCAGCATTAAACTAGACACGTGTTCTGTAGCAGCAAACCAGACACGTGTTTTGTAGCAGCAAACTGGACACGTGTTTTGTAGCAATAACGTTCTTAGCACCAAACTCGACACACACTTTGCATTGCAAGCAAATTTAACAGGCGTTTTGCAGCAACAACTCGGACACGATTTGCAGCAACAACTTCGACACGTGTTTTGCAGTTGTTAAAACACAAGGCACCTTCGTTGTTCCAAAGTTAATTTTCTCGCTGCAAAACTGCCTCCAGTATTGATAGCTGTCAAAATCTCGCTGAGAACGCCAGCCACGGCTGCGTGGTGACCGTTACAGACCGCGGCTGTGTGGTGATTACAGACCACGGCTGCGTGGTGACCGTTACAGACCACGGCTGTGTGGTGATTACAGACCACGGCTGTGTGGTGACCGTTACAGACACCGGCTGTGTGGTGACTGTTACAGACCACGGCTGTGTGGTGATTACAGACCACGGCTGTGTGGTGACTATTACAGACCACGGCTGTGTGGTGACTGCTACAGACCACGGCTGTGTGGTGACTGCTACAGACCACGGCTGTGTGGTGACTGCTACAGACCACGGCTGTGTGGTGACTGCTACAGACCATGGCTGTGTGGTGACTGCTACAGACCACGGCTGTGTGGTGATTACAGACCACGGCTGTGTGGTGATTACAGACCACTGCTGTGTGGTGATTACAGACCACGGCTGTGTGGGGAGAATTACAGACCAAGGCTGTGTGGTGACAATTACAGATCCAGGCTGTGTGGTGACTTTAACAGACCACGGCTGTGTGGTGACTGTTACAGACCACGGCTGTGTGGTGATTACAGACCACGGCTGTGTGGTGATTACAGACCACGGCTGTGTGGTGACTGTTACAGACCACGGCTGTGTGGTGATTACAGACGACGGCGGTGTGGTGACTGTTACAGACCACGGCTGTGTGGTGACTGTTACAGACCACGGCTGTGTGGTGACTGTTACAGACCACGGCTGTGTGGTGATTACAGACCACGGCTGTGTGGTGACTGTTACAGACCACGGCTGTGTGGTGATTACAGACCACGGCTGTGTGGTGACTGTTACAGACCACGGCTGTGTGGTGATTACAGACCACGGCTGTGTGGTGACTGTTACAGACCACGGCTGTGTGGTGATTACAGACCACGGCTGTGTGGTGACTGTTACAGACCACGGCTGTGTGGTGACTGTTACAGACCACGGCTGTGTGGTGATTACAGACCACGGCTGTGTGGTGACTGTTACAGACCATGGCTGTGTGGTGACTGTTACAGACCACGGCTGTGTGGTGATTACAGACCACGGCTGTGTGGTGACTGTTACAGACCACGGCTGTGTGGTGATTACAGACCACGGCTGTGTGGTGACTGTTACAGACCACGGCTGTGTGGTGACTGTTACAGACCACGGCTGTGTGGTGATTACAGACCACGGCTGTGTGGTGACTGTTACAGACCACGGCTGTGTGGTGACTGTTACAGACCACGGCTGTGTGGTGATTACAGACCACGGCTGTGTGGTGACTGTTACAGACCACGGCTGTGTGGTGACTGCTACAGACCACGGCTGTGTGGTGATTACAGACCACGGCTGTGTGGTGACTGTTACAGACCACGGCTGTGTGGTGATTACAGACCACGGCTGTGTGGTGACTGCTACAGACCACGGCTGTGTGGTGATTACAGACCACGGCTGTGTGGTGACTGTTACAGACCACGGCTGTGTGTTGACTGCTACAGCAGCCTCCCCCGTCCCCGCCCACCTACGCCAGCGCCGCGTGTCGTCACGGCTGTCGCTCGGGACTGGCAGGTGCTGAAGTCGATCCGCCCTGGGGCTGCAGGGCCGCGAGGCAGCAACCGCCGGGCCAAATAACAGCGGCCTCGTCTCTCGGCTGCCACCTAGAGGGGTGCGGCATTCCGTAAGCCTTTCGGCTACAAACCACTTACAGCTGCTGCGGTGCCCCCGAGACCAGCGCCCTCACAGGGTGACCAGCGGATGACCCAGCTCTGAGAAAGGACTGAAGGCGAGTGAATGGAGGAAGGAGGTAATGAACTTGGTTTCACACTGCCGGTGAATTAGACTCTTTTATCTGCTTTTTTTTCTTTTCTTTTTTTTTTTCTTTTTTTCTTTTTTTTTCTTTTCTTTTTTATCATACAGCCTTCGTTCCTGAGGAACCGTCTTTTGAGACTAAAACTAGGAAAGGGGACAGAGAGGATCGTTCACTAAAGGAGAGACAGAGACTGGGGGAGGAGAGACAGAGACGGATTGAGGAAGAGACAGAGACAGACTGAAGGAGAGAGAGAAGGAGAGAGAGAGAGAGAGATACTAACGGAGAGAGAGAGACAGAGACAGGCAGAGACAAACTGAGGGAGAGACAGAGACAGACTGAAGGAGAGACAGAGACAAACTGAGGGAGAAACAGAGACAGAATGAGCGAGAGACAGAGTGAGGGAGAGACAGAATAAGCGAGAGACAGACTAAAGCAGAGACAGAGACAGACCGAGGGAGAGACAGAGACAGACTAAAGGAGAGACAGACTGAGGGAGAGACCGAGGGAGAGAGACAGGCCGAGGGAGATGTACAGACAGACCGACCAACACAGAGGGAGAGACTTTAAGTAGTCACTCTACATACACAGCGGACTAACCTTTCAGAATGTCACACACAATCACACAGGCAGCTTGCACACACGTGTTAACATTTCAGCTTGTGCTTATGGATAGAAATCAAAACGGCAGAAAACTCGACACACGCACTCTGAATCTGATTGCGGCTGCCTAAGTTGATAGTTTAGCTCAGGCCCACCAGGGGGTGTGGTGTGATGATGTGTTTACTGACAGTGTCACACGGTGAGACTGCCAACCACACACAGGGGGTGTGGTGTGATGATGTGTTTACTGACAGTGTCACACGGTGAGACTGCCAACCACACACAGGTAAACGACTGTGTCAGTCAGACTACCAACCACACACAGGTAAACGACTGTGTCAGTCAAAATGAGCCCCATTACCTCGTGCCTTGTGCGTGTGACGTCTTTTGAGCGCAGCTGCTTCCCTTTCTTGTTGATTCTCTTTTATTTTACTCTCTCTCTCTCTCTCTCTCTCTCTCTCTCTCTCTCTCTCTCTCTCTCTATATATATATATATATATATATATATATATATATATATATATATATATAACTGAACTGAACTGAACTTTTATATATATATATATAAATTCAGTTCAGTTGGCAGTTCATTCAACTTCATTTTCCTTAATCCCTCTCTACTTTCCATGCAGTGGGATATATCGCGGACGCGAAAGCCGAGGTCCCCTCTGCTGACAACAGCGCTAGCAAAGGTTGTCTCTGACAACAGTGCTACCAAAGGTTGTCTCTGACAACAGTGCTACCAAAGGTTGTCTCTGACAACAGTGCTACCAAAGGTTGTCTCCGTGACAACAGCGCTACCAAAGGTTGTCTCTGACAACAGCGCTACCAAAGGTTGTCTCTGACAACAGCGCTACCAAAGGTTGTCTCTGACAACAGCGCTACCAAAGGTTGTCTGACAACAGCGCTACTAAAGGTTGTCTGACAACAGCGCTACTAAAGGTTGTCTGACAACAGCGCTAGCAAAGGTTGTCTGACAACAGCGCTAGCAAAGGTTGTCTGACAACAGCGCTACCAAAGGTTGTCTCTCTGACAACAGCGCTACCGAAGGTTATCTCCCTGACAACAGCGCTACCGAAGGTTGTCTCTCTTTTTACACATGTTGTAACTTCCGTGGATGTTCTGTGTTATATTAACACGCATGCCTGCTGGCAGTTACCGTAGCCAGTTCAGGCCCCTGGTGTTGTACTGCTTCTTATGCCTGGGACGTCTTGTCCAGCAATAAATCCCTAGTTGCTCTTCAAAGCTCAGTTATTTGGAAAACTAGATAAAACCGTTGAATACAGTACAAATGATGCTGCCGACCATGCCGATCTTCAAATGAAGATCAAAATCCTATTTGCTTTGAGAATAATCTGATGTCTTACAATCAAAGTGCCCGACCCCGTGTTGATTTAAATAGCAATAATTATAGAGTTGGTGTTTTACGCCCAGTCAACCGGTCCGGTTATATCAGGGCGATTCTGAAGAGGAAAATCAACAACAAAACAAAAACAAAATCAACAGCCTCTGTGTGTTTCCACTTTGAATTAGGCAACTTCAGTTAGAAACCGACTTTGTACTTTACTTCTAACTCCAGTGTGCAGTGCAAGCAGTAGGGACGACACAGTGGAAATTACAGGAGAAAATATCGGCGGGGTCTTATTGTCAGAGACAAGATCAATGCTGGGTGGCATCTGGAGTGACAATTTACAAGAGAAATTCGATCACACTGCCTACGTGGCCGCTGACAACAGCTGGAGAAACGACAATTAATAACGATAAATTGTTACTCTTATATTATGCAATAAACGTCATATTGGGCGCTGTGTAATGATACTCTCTCTCTCTCTCTCTCTCTCTCTCTCTCTCTCTCTCTCTCTCTCTCTCTCTCTCTCTCACACACACACACACACACACACACACACACACACACACACAGGGAAGAAGAAAGACAGACATAGCGGTGGCGGCGAGAGAGTGACAGAAAACGTGCAGCAGCTGTCCCCATGTGGTGACGTACTGTGCCGGGTGACAAGACGAGAGAGTGATAGAAGACGTGCAGCAGCTGTCCCCACGTGGTGACGTACTGTGCCGGGTGACAAGACGAGAGAGTGATAGAAAACGTGTAGCAGCTGTCCCCACGTGGTGACGTACTGTGCCGGGTGACAAGACGAGAGAGTGACAGAAAACGTGCAGCAGCTGTCCCCACGTGGTGACGTACTGTGCCGGGTGACAAGACGAGAGAGTGACAGAAAACGTGCAGCAGCTGTCCCCACGTGTGACGTACTGTGCCGGGTGACAAGACGAGAGAGTGACAGAAAACGTGCAGCAGCTGTCCCCACGTGGTGACGTACTGTGCCGGGTGACAAGACGAGAGAGTGACAGAAAACGTGCAGCAGCTGTCCCCACGTGGTGACGTACTGTGGCGGGTGACAGGACGAGGTGCAATGACGCGTTCACCTGGAGGGGCTGTCTGGCGGCACCCTCAATCAGCCGTGCAGCGGGAGGCAAGGTGCGAGGCCGCCGGATCAAAAACCGGTCTTCGAAAGAAAGTTTCCTTACTAAATTAAGGACGAGGAAGATCTCGCGGACCCTTCCCCCAAAAATAGTTCTTTAGGTCGAAGTGTAGCAACAGAAACGAAAAAAAAAAAACAGTCAAGTAGTTGATTAAAATATATTCCTGATCCAAAACTTCTGCTGGGTGCACCACATTATTTTGCAGCCTGTGCGCCGTCACGGCAATGGCGGCACGGACTGTGTACCACGAAAATCCGTACCGTGGACACTGGGCTATGCATGGAATATACAATTATAGGTCCATGGGGCTATGCTTAGGCTGCTAGTTATCCAACACAGCAGTCGTTATCCAATACAGCAGTCGTTATCAAGCACAGCAGTCGTTATCAAGCACAGCTGTCGTTATCAAGCGCGGCAGTAAAACACAGCAGTCGTTATCCAACACAACAGTCGTTATCAAGCGCAGCAGTCGTTATCCAAGCACAAAGCAGTCGTTATCAGGCATAGCAGTCGTTATCCAACACAGCAGTCGTTATCCAAGCACAGCAGTCGTTATCAGAGCACAGCAGTCGTTATCAGGCATAGCAGTCGTTATCCAACACAACAGTCGTTATCAAGCGCAGCAGTCGTTATCCAACAAAGCAGTCGTTATCAGGCACAGCAGTCGTTATCCAACACAGCGGTCGTTATCAGGCATAGCAGTCGTTATCAGGCACAGCAGTCGTTATCAGGCACAGCAGTCGTTATCAGGCACAGCAGTCGTTATCCAACACAACAGTCGTTATCAAGCGCAGCAGTCGTTATCCAACACAGCAGTCGTTATTCAACACAGCAGTCGTTATCCAACACAGCAGTCGTTATCCAACATAGCAGTCGTTATTCAACACAGCAGTCGTTATCCAACAAAGCAGTCGTTATCAGGCACAGCAGTCGTTATCCAACACAGCAGTCGTTATCAGGCACAGCAGTCGTTATTCAACACAGCAGTCGTTATCCAACACAGCAGTCGTTATCAAGCGCAGCAGTCGTTATCCAACATAGCAGTCGTTATTCAACACAGCAGTCGTTATCCAACACAACAGTCGTTATCAAGCGCAGCAGTCGTTATCCAACAAAGCAGTCGTTATCAAGCACAAAGGCGGCGGGCGGACCGGATGCGACCCCTGATCCCAAACTCCAAGCACTGGTTTATGACAATCTCTTCCAATCGTGGCAATAATATGTTACGCTCTAGGTCTTGTCCTTCGAGCTCAAATAACAGTACGTTTGTTTTGGAACAGACGGCTCAACTGTATGAGGCGTTTCTTTTATACCCGTCCAGATTTCTTACGGCATCGCAAATAAACCAAAATCGTTTGAATCGAGACGGAACTCTTCTTTTTTTTATTCGGGGCTAGCACACTGTTACTAAAACCCAAACGTTTCGGAGGGAACTGGCAGAGGCTGGAGGAGGCTGCCGGAAGGCGAGGCTTGGAGAGTGCCCTGACCCCCCATTCCAACGCTCGCTTTCCGGAATCCTCCCTCAGCTTTCCGGCATCCTCCTTCAAAACTCTATCATAACTGGTTACGCCACTGGCGGGACACTGTTTCTCTCCGCGCAGCTGTCCACCGACGCTGTTAGCGCCCTCCGAAAGATTTGGCTACTAATAAGACTGGAACCAACAGAGGGTTGAAGTAATCCTCTACAAATCCTCTAAAATTCAAACCATTTTGGTTTTATTTGTGCTGGCGCAAGCAACGTGCTGGTTATAAGAGAAACGGCTGATACGAGTTGTCTATTACAATCTTACCGCCCTCAGAGGACCGCCGAGAAACGGTCTTTCAGAGGCCTATGGAGAAACAGTTATGGCAGTGCTTGGAGGAAGGATGTTGCAAACCAGTTCTTACGGTTTGAGCAGACCTTGCTTATCAACACAGCAGTCGTTATCCAACACAGCAGTCGTTATCCAACACAGCAGTCGTTATCAAGCACAGCGGTCGTTATCCAACACAGCAGTCGTTATCAAGCACAGCAGTCGTTATCAAGCACAGCAGTCGTTATCCAACACAGCAGTAGTCATCCACTGGATGTGGCTGTGCAGCCGATACTTCCTGGCAGATATCGGTAATCGGCAAGCAGAACACTGCTGTTCCTATGTTTCCTTATACTTAATGTTCTGTACGTTCCGCCGACGAGGAAAGTGCCATGTAACATCAGCATCCGATGCTTTATCCACGCCACCAAGGGCGCGTCAAGTTAACGCTTTCTCCTGGGCAAGAGTGAACAGTCAGGAAAATGTGGACCCCCCCCCCCCCCCCCCCCCCCCCCCCCTTTCTCATGCAACACAAGCATAGACAAAACAAAACAGACAAAAGACAAGAAAAGATAAATCCACATCAAAATAAAGAGAGGGAGGGGTGATCTTTGAAACAAATCATCTTTGTCTGTCCGGTAGATCTGTCAAAGATGGTGGGTGGGTGTGATGTGTGCGCGAGTGGAGTGCGTGGCTCTCGTCTCTCACCCCGTCACTCCAGCGCCATCTTGTCCCCATCAACCCGACAGAGACAAAAGTAGCTTAGATTCACCCCGTCTCCACCACCCCCCACCACCCACCACCCCACACACACACACGCCCCAACAACCCCCTAGACGCCCCCTGTTTTCAGGTACAATAAGCCCAAAGATTTCCCCAGCCTGTCTATGTCTGTGGCTTGAATACTTTGAGAATACAGCCAAAATACTGCACAGTTTTAAATGCTCTCTCTCTCTCTCTCTCTCTCTCTCTCTCTCTCTCTCTCTCTCTCTCTCTCTCTCTCTCTCTCTCTCTCTCTCTCAGATCACATATTAATCTTGTGTAGTCTTTTGGGCTGTGAAAAGCCATTGTCTGCAGAGCTGGGCAGGCACTAGCTGGTGATTTCAGCAGGGCACTGTTCAGGGCACTGTTCATTCTCTCTTCGGAGTTTCAAGTCCCCCTCAGATCTTATACACAACACAATGACTCAGTTTCGCGCCGCCACAAGTGCACAAGGGGTAGGCTTTGTTACTAACGGATACGCTTTGTTATTATGGACAGGCTTGGATATTATGGATAGGCTTTGTTAATAATGGTAGGCTTTGTTACTACAGATAGGCTTTGTAACCAGGGGTAGGCTTTGTTACTATGGATAGGCTTTGTAAACTGGGATAGGCTTTGTTACAGGTGTCATGCCTTGTTACCAGGGGTACGCTTTGTTGCTAGGGGTAGGCTGTGTTACCAGGGGTAGGCTCTATTACAAGGGATAGGTGTTGTTACTATGAGCAGGCTTTGTTACAAGGGGTAGTCTTCGTGACCTGGGAAAGGCTTTGTTACACGGGTAGGCTTTGTTACAAGGTAGGCGTTGTAACCAGGAGTAGACTCTTCTACAAAGTGTAGGCTTTGTTACTATGGGTAAGCTTTGTAACAAGGGGTAGGCTTTGTTATAAGGGGTAGGCTTTGTTATACGGGGTAGGCTATGTTACCAGGGGTAGGCCTTGTTACAAGCGTTAGGCTGTTACAAGGGGCAGGCCTTGTTACAACAGGCTTTGTTACAAGAGGCAAGCCTTGTTACAACAGGCTTTGTATTCACCCATCCACAGCCTATACACACTTACAGTATTCACCCATCTACAGCCTATACACACTTACAGTATTCACCATCCACAGCCTATATACACTTACAGTATTCACCCATCCACAGCCTAGACATGCACACTTACAGTATTCACCCATCCACAGATCAGGCATGCACACTTACAGTATTCACCAATCCACAGCTTAGGTATGCACACTTATTCACCCATCCACAGCCTATACACACTTACAGTATTCACCCATCCACAGCCTATACACACTTA
>JABMCL010001594.1:1410000-1442500 GCA_018857735.1 Alviniconcha marisindica
ATGACAAAGCTCTTTGAGCCGCTCAGCTCGCACCCATTATTCATTTGCTGCAGGCTGTAGTCTTTTGACTGTTGTGGTTTGGTGGTGTGTTTACCATCAGGTTTGTTGGTAGTCCGCCGTTTTTATTAATTTTGTCAGGTCAAGCTAAGTACTCTTTATTCCATTTAAAGGAACAAGCAAACCAAACCAAACAAAATAACAACAAAACAAGAACATGTTAAATAAAATTTTAAACAATTAAAAAATGACCATGTATAAATGATTCAAAATTTAAGAGAGCGCAGCGACAGACAGACAATACTGATATCATAAACATTATAAGATAGAATAATATTGGTTACAGAAATGCGATGTAAATTTTTTATTTAATAAACAGTAGCTCACACATTCAAATGTGATTAATAGGCTATATACTCGGCACAAGTATAATCACTATTCTCATCCTGTCCGCCTTCACACCCACACCCATACAGCATATCACCGCCTCCCACACATCCACACGCACACATACATACACCCACCCTCGTATCTCAGTCTCTCTGTCTCTCACAAACAACGGACCAAGCCGGGTGGCCTCATAAATTATTCCTAAAACAGGATGAAAGTCATGAAATTAGTGAAAGCTGTTACAGAGACAGAGACAGACAGACAGAGACAGACAGACAGACAGACAGAGACGGAGAGACACACACACAGAGAATAAGCCTAAACGATTGTACATAATTATAGTAAAATTTAAGGTAAGAGATCAGAAATTAAAGGTCTCAACACAGCAATACACTCACCCTCACATGCACACCACGACACTAGTGACACGTCCTGCCGGCAAAACAGCCTAATCAGTTAATACCGCAGTCACTCCCCCCGCCTCCCTCACGCACACACATTCTCTCGTTCTAACAACAGTGGTATATACTGCAGTAATTAAGTGCACAGTCGGTACACGTGAATAAGATGGAGAAAAAATCAACGTAAAAAAAACAAAAACTTTATTCTCAACAGACTGGGCCGGGGATCATTCTCGAGTCAGCGCCGCGGAACACGATATTTTGCCTTTTTACTGAAACTAAATGACAGACGTTTCGCGGGATTCCTGGCTTTTATTCGACCAGTGGTGCAGAGGATTATACGGCAGTGATCTTTTGCGCCCATCTTGTCGCCGTGAAATGCGAGGTTTTCACCACTACTAGTACTAGGGAAATACAGCTATGCGCTCGGCCAGCAACCCAGCTGACGTGTTCCCCCCTACTTCCGGCAGATTTTACACGCCAGTCCATTGCGCATGCGCGAAAATCTAAGTGAAAGGGGTCTACTGGATAGGATGTAATTTTCGTATGGCTGACCTTTCCCGCTTCGTACACAAAACCCGGAGGTCTGAGGGGCCGGGCAGCGGGAAGTGGAAAGTCCTACTGATGCGTGAGGCAAAAGACGTGGGCCGGTTTGGCCTAGCGGTAAGGCGTTAGGCTGGTAAGCAGAGGGACCTCGGTTCGAATCCGCTTCGGCTCTCCTTTCTCTTCAAAAGTTGTGGTCCGTGGACACTGGTCTTGTGACTTTGTCCCTCACAATTAATGAAACATTAAAATGGCTCTCATCACCGCCCATCTTAATGCAGGAGTCATTCTGGTGGTGACAGTGTAGCGATAGGTATATAATCTCCCTCTTCCCCCACCTCCATACCACCTTCCCCCTTCTCCCCGTCCCTAATAAGCCGTACGGTTTCTGTGGACGTTAAGCACCGTGTTTACTTACTTACTTACTAGGGAAAAGACCGGACAGTCGGTCCACAAGTGACAACGGCATAGTGGGTGGTGACAAACTCTCTCGCTGTCTGTAGCTTGTTTCCAATGGGAAGGGGGGGGGGGCTACGGTGGAAGGTGGAGAGACGGTGACGGACAGAGTAACGGACAGAGTAACGGACTGAGTAACAGACAGAGTAACGGACACGACTCCGTCGGGCTGTGCGCTGGACGCGGGAATTAGGAAAACGTGGAGCTCCTGGCGGCACGCGCTGGTCAGGAGGCAGGGAGTGACGGGTGTGTGGGTGGGGGGATTTCTCCGGGGAGGTACTGGCAGGGACAGAGATCCCAGGAGGTGGCTACATTGTCTGACCACTAGCATGGTTCCTGCATTAAGCTGGACAGCGATAACAGCCTTCATTAATCGTGATGGACAAAGTCACAAGACAGTGTCCACATACGCAACTGTTGAAGAGAAAGCACAGCCGAAACGGGGAATGGAACCGACGTGGTCCACTTGCCAGCCTAATGCCTTACCGCTGGGCCAAACCGGCTCACGACAAAAGAAAAATAGTAGTTGTCTGAGAAGAGAGAGGCCTTGTATCATTATATCACACCTCCACGTCTTCCGTTCAACGTCGGCTGTTCTGTCCCCATCTCTCCATGTCCGTCCCATGCTCTCCTCCCTCTCTCTTAAATCCCTCTAAATAGTGAGCCTTTTTCTCCCCATCCCCCCCCCCCCACCCCCCTTCCCGACCCGTTTTGACGCTCTCTTCTGCCCCGACAAGGGCGGTGGAGTGACAGGCAATATAACACAGCAACGTTCTCCTCCTAATTGAAAATGCAGCAGTGAGTTACGACCAGCCTCGTTGGTAGGCAACTTTTTATTTTTTGCGAAATCAAAAAAACTAAAATAGAAATTCTGTGAGGTGTGGCCGAGTTCATGGCTTTTTCCCCCACGTCATCCGTTTAAATCATCCGCGATTTAAACTCTGCTCCGGAAGAGAGATAAAAGTAAACCGTGGAAAATAGCCCCATCGCACTCTCTCTCTCACATCTACCCGTGGGCGTCACTGCCCACGCCCTCTCTCTCCCTACCTCTCCTTCTCTCTCCCAACCTCTCTCTCTCCCTCTCTCTCTCGCTCTCCCCCTCTCTCTCTTGTTCTTCCTTCTCCCCCTCCCCCCCCCCCCACCCCCCCATACCGCTGAGCCACGTTATGTTTTTGTGATTTGCAAATAATTGCGAGTTATGTCAACACCATTTTTGATATGTATACATCTTATTTATTTATTGTCATTTCAAAGTATTTTCAATGATTTAGCTTTTCCTGTATGTTTATTACTATTAATAGTGGTAGTATTATATTTTATTTGTTTGTATTTTGTTTATCCTGTTTAAATATTAATCGAGTTTGTAAAAAGATTATTTTTCTTTCTTTTTTCTCTCCATTTTTCACTTATTTGGTAGTTTAGCAAGGACTAGTTGTTAGACAGGTCTAAATGAACCTAAACTACAATCCTTGGAAAATAAAGTTTTCGAGTTCGAGTTCGACCCGTCTCTCTCTGTTGTCTTTGCTTTATTTTTGCTGAGTTTGTATGTTGCGAAGTTTAGACAGCAATAGATTTTTTATTTATTTTTTAAGTCGTATTTTATTTTGCCACAATCATTTGTATTCTTGTTTGATTATTGAGTGTGGCTGTATTTGTCATCAGGGACTGTTTTGCTTTTCGGGGGGGGGGGGGGGCGGGGGGGGCAGGGGAGAGGGGGGGGCATGTGAAACCTGTTAAGGAAAACACACCCTGCAGCTAACATTATCATCACACAATGGCAGAATCACTTTGAGTCTCTCTTAACTATGACCAGAAATGATAGACCAGAAAATAAAGCAGGAATTGATGACCAAGAGAGTAGAACAGATTATTGCGAAACTGTCCTTTACAGAGGAAAAGATCTGTGAAGCTATCAGACATTTCAAGAACAATAAAGCAAGCAGATGGGACGGAATTTCTGCGGAAGTGCAGAAACACGTTTTCATACCGTTTCTGAAATAATAGATCAATGCTCTCGTTGATATTTTCCAGAATTTGGGTCAAAGTCCAGTATTGTCCCAACACACAAAGGGGGTGCAGACTTGTCCGGCAGTCACAGAGGGGTGTCTCTGCTTAGCGTATTAACCAAGATATTTACCTATATTTTGAACAAGATATTTACCTATATTTTCAACAATATATTTACCTATATTTTGAACAAGATATTTACCTATATTTTGAACAATATATTTACCTATATTTTGAACAAGATATTTACCTATATTTTGAACAATATATTTACCTATATTTTGAACAAGATATTTACCTATATTTTTTACAAGATATTTACCTACATTTTGTGCAACAGGGTTATAGAACGGACTGAAGATGGAAACAAATTGTCAGAACCAGATTTCAGGGCCGTCTATTCAACAGCAGTCCACATTTTCACATCGATTATTCAGAAAAGCATGGCACGAAGGAAAGTATTTGTTGCTTTTGTGGATGATCTTGAAGCCTTCAGTACAGTAGACAGACACAGTCCGTGGCTATGTGCAAGCAGGAAAGGCCTCTCACGGATAATGTTAAAGCTACAGAAAAGCATGTATGAAAATGTGTTATGCTGTGTAAGATCTGGACATGATTGTACAGAGTTCTTTGAGTCACCAGCACGGCTGCTTACTCAGCCCAAAGCTTTTCTCTGTTTATCAACGAAGTGGCTGATGAAAGCAGGAAAGCAGGAAGACACGGTATTCTCCTGTCGAACCTAATTGAGGAAATATTTTTGCTGCATTAGCTGGCAATGTAGCCCGGGTTTCACACACTCAAGTGGGACTGCAAAATCAGCTAAATGTGCTAGCACGCGTTTCTGCATAGATAGGACTTAGAGTGAACTCAGACAACGCAAAGGTTATGGTTTTCAGAAAAGGGGGACAGACAGAGAGCGAGAGCGAGAGGGAGGGAGAGAGAGACAGAGAGAGAGAGAGAGAGAGAGAGAGAGAGACACACACACACACACACACACACACACACACACACACACACACACACACACACACACACTTTGGTTCCCCTTTCTATTCAAAATCAGTGGTTTGTGGACATTCATGACTGCTCACACCACTGCCCCTCTGAATGCAGAATCAATCTGGTGGTGTCAGTGTCGCGTCAGCTATGACTACCCCACCACCTGGGGTATGGCTTCCTGCCTTCATTACGGCCTCAAGACGGAGCTCCTGACTCCATACACAACCCTTCGCTCCCACTCCCACACTTTTGGGTTGGGTTGTTTCTTGTTTTGTTTGTTTTTTGTTTTGTTTAGGTTCTGCTCTGCATCCCTCTTCTTTTAGACCACAGCGACCAGTCTGACTGAACAGACCCCCACCCCCTGTATCAAGCAATGGGTATGAGCCTGGCCACAGAGCGTAGGGGTTGGAAGAGTCCAAGGCAGGGAGTCAGGAGAAGGAAGTAACACAGGAGGGTCTAGCCCGATCTAGCCCCGGTCACACAGCGCACACAGCCACAGTCACACACACACACACACACTCCGAGCACCGCTTTCCGGCACCTTCCTCCAAACTCTGCCAGATTTAGTTACGCTACTGAAGGGGCACTCTTTATCTCCGCGCAGCTGTCCACCGACGCGGTCAGCGCCCTCCGAAAGGTTCGGGTACAAATAAGACTGTGGAAGCAACCTAGCGCCCGAGCACGCACGTAAACATGAGGCGCATTCACCGCGGATAAAAAAACAGAGTTCCGTCTCGATTCAAACGATTGTGGTTTTGTTTGAGCTGGCGTAAGCAACATGGTCAGTTATAAAACAAACGTCTGATATAATTTGAGTTGTGTTTGTAACAAACTTACCACTGTTTGAGCACCAACAAAAAACTGCCCGTTAGCTGACAGTTTTCTGGACCCTATGGCGTAACTAAATACGGCAGTGGTTGAAGGAAGGATGTCGTAAACCAGTGCTTGGAGTTTGAGTCACACAGTCACACAGCGCCGGTCACACAGCTCACACAGTCACAGTTACACAGCGCCGGTCACACAGCTCACACAGTCACAGTTACACAGCGCCGGTCACACAGCTCACACAGTCACAGTTACACAGCGCCGGTCACACAGCTCATACAGTCACAGTTACACAGCGCCGGTCACACAGCTCACACAGTCACAGTTACACAGCGCCGGTCACACAGCTCACACAGTCACACAGCGCCGGTCACACAGCTCACACAGTCACACAGCGCCGGTCACACAGTCACAGTTACACAGCGCCGGTCACACAGCTCACACAGTCACAGTTACACAGCGCCGGTCACACAGCTCATACAGTCACAGTTACACAGCGCCGGTCACACAGCTCACACAGTCACAGTTACACAGCGCCGGTCACACAGCTCACACAGTCACACAGCGCCGGTCACACAGCTCACACAGTCACACAGCGCCGTTCACACAGCTCACACAGTCACACAGCGCCGGTCACACAGCTCACACAGCGTTGTTCACCTCACAGGCTGCGTTCAGCTTGAAGTGGACCGGGAAGAAATGAGGTTGAATAAATCGAGAATGTGCACATTAGAACGGCAGGGTCCCTTCGCTTAGGAGGCTAAGTGTGTTATTTTAGCAAAGCTCTGCTCTAACCCACTCCCAGCTCTTGAGGGGAGACCCAAATTTCCTTATCCGCGGTACCCCATCGCGGGGGTTGAGTGTGTGTGTGTGTGGGGGGGGGGGGGGGGGGTTCCAGCCTCGCTGTGACTGACGACGGTGCCGGCGCCGAGGTGTGAGGGGGGAGGAGGCGCCGCTAGGCGGGTCACGTGACCTTGCCAGCTGGCACCTTCTGCCTGCCTCCACACGTGGCCAGCGTCTTCACCCGCTGATCCACCCGACAGATCACACCCTGCACGGATCACGCCCATGGGGCTCACCATCACGGCACCGCCCCGTCTGCCTGCCTCTGGTCGCGCTAGGCGAGTTTACTGTGCTGTTCCTGATAATCATACAACACGGGTAAATGGCTTATGCGTGTTGGGGTCCCTCTCATCACATTAAGCGGGTAAATGCTGTATGCATATCGGGGTCCCGGCCTCTCGCCGTATTAATCGTCTGGGTTTTGTTTGCAGGCTGCCTTGAAGAGGAGGAGGGGAGACGCGGGGAATCGCACACAAGCAGAGACCACCGGGAAACCGTGTTAATAAACCGGTTTTATCGCGGACCATTCCTTGCCTCACATCATCGTCAGTATCCTCACCACCGCTGAGCCACCGTGGTTCCAGGAAGAAGGAAAAAAACGGGCCTCGTGAACATGGAACAAAACTTCAATTCTGCGCCGGCACAAACTGAACCAACGAAATAGTGTTCCCGAAAACGGGCCTTACCCAGAGCTATCGTGAGCACGGTGACAAAACATCAATTCCGGGCCAGTTCAAACTGCACCAAGGCAATAAGAGTGTTGCCGGAAAACGGGTCTTACAGAGAGCCATCGTGAAGACAGATCCGGTGGAACAACGGCATCGTCTTGACCGGTGAACGGCCGACCTTCAACCGCTCTTCACTCCTACCATCACTGCGGAGGCTTCCATCCCAGCTTCTGCACGTCCAGCCTTCTTACAGACTCCCCACCACCACCACGACAACGGTGTCCACAGCCTCATCACTCACACCGCGCTACAACCCCCCGCCAGCTCAGTCACCCCACCCTCCACCCCCCAACCTTTGTCTTTAACGGAATGAGCAACTGAGACAGCGCGGACAGCCACTGGCATGCCGTACCTGCGGAGTCATCGAGGAACCCGCGGAAAGGGCCTGTCTACTGCGACGTCGTGAACCCTGCACGCCCCACTGAGTGTGAGGCAAGCGGGATGAAATCGGAGTAGCGTAGAGAGCTGACACAGATACAGCCTCTGTCGGGTTCCCCCCCCCCCCCCCCCCCCCTTCTTCTCTCCTCCCTCTGGTTCCCCTGGGTAGACAGATTAAAACAGAAAAAAGGTGACTTCAAGGACAGCGAGTTCGCTGCACCCTTGAGATGAGCCGGTAGGTGGTGTCACGCCGAGAGGTCAGTCAAACAATTGTAAGCCGCACGCACACTCGACATCTAGCCTACTTACTAGCAGTCAAGCTCGTGGAAGCGAAACGAGCAACGGCCTGCTGCGCTCACTTGATATCTACGTGTACGTCCCTCGCCGAATTGCCGTAGCGGTGAGCAGTCTGGGTGAGCCTTTCCTTCCTGCTTGGTGAGCAGCCCGGCGGCGCTCGCTGCGCGCTCCTCACCTCGGTCACGGTGCCTGAAGACGGCGACTGGATACCAGTCACAGCCTGCCGCCTCTCCTCGTCACTCGCTTCCGTCCGCGCACTTGGGACAACCGTTTCCGCGCAGTTTCGGCCAGCCCACATAGGCTGTCACGTGACGCAGCCTTCTTTGTTTCCACCTCGTCTCACCTTCCGTGGACACTCTAAATCATTTACACTCGTCTACCGTTCTGGCTCATCGACCCGATTCTTCCTTTAAAAAACACGCCACACGTTGGGTTGTGATGGTTTCTTTCATTTAAAAAACAAAGAAGTCTTGTCTCCACTCCAAGTTTTGAGTGTGCACGTGCGCCTGTGACTCGCAACACGTCAGCAGGCCGACACGCCAGGCTAGAAGCTGTTATGCTGTGGCTGCAGGGTTGCGATCAGGCTTGACGAAAGCGTTGGCAGTTCGGTGCCAGAGTCTGCCGACAGCAAATTCCTGTCTGCCGATAGCCACTCGGACCCTCGAAACACACACTACGTGCGGTAAGCTATGATAATTGTGGCGGTGTTTGCTGTAAGTCAGAACTGTTGCGGTGTTTGCTGTAAGTCACAATTGTTGCGGTGTTTATCACAACTGTTGTGGTGTTTACTGTAAGTCACAACTGTTGCGGTGTTTGCTGTAAGTCACAACTGTTGCGGTGTTTATCACAACTGTTGTGGTGTTTACTGTAAGTCACAACTGTTGCAGTGTTTGCTGTCAGTCACAATTTACTGTAAGTCAGAACTGTTCCGGTGTTTACTGTAAGTCACAACTGTTGCAGTGCCTGCTTGTGACAACTGTTACGGTGTAAGTCAGAACTGTTGCGGTGTTTGATGTAAATCACAACTGTTGCAGTGCCTGCTGTGAATCACAGCGGAAAATTGTGACGATTTTGAAGTTCCGGAAACCTGCTTTCCCCAAGTGTTGACAAAAGATAGCCTACTTCTGAAACAGTGCTGGGCAAGTACGTGCTAAGATAGCCTACTTCTGAAAGTGTTGGGCAAGTACGTGCTAAGATAGCCTACTTCTGAAACAGTGCTGGGCAAGTACGTGCTAAGATAGCCTACTTCTGAAAGTGTTGGGCAAGTACGTGCTAAGATAGCCTACTTCTGAAAGTGTTGGGCAAGTACGTGCTAAGATAGCCTACTTCTGAAAGTGTTGGGCAAGTACGTGCTAAGATAGCCTACTTCTGAAAGTGTTGGGCAAGTA
This sequence comes from Alviniconcha marisindica, assembly GCA_018857735.1. Classification (NCBI taxonomy): domain Eukaryota; kingdom Metazoa; phylum Mollusca; class Gastropoda; family Provannidae; genus Alviniconcha; species Alviniconcha marisindica. Next base: position 1,419,253 of record JABMCL010001594.1, read on the forward strand.
CGTGCTAAGATAGCCTACTTCTGAAAGTGTTGGGCAAGTACGTGCTAAGATAGCCTACTTCTGAAAGTGTTGGGCAAGTACGTGCTAAGACAGCCTACTTCTGAAAGTGTTGGGCAAGTACGTGCTAAGCCCGTCCTCAGCATGGCTGTTGCACGGTGCCGCCGTGTCGCGTTGCATGGTGTGTCACTTGACACGGCAAGCCTGGTGTAGGTTAAATCAAACACTTGTGCACTGCGGCAGTTCTGCACTTGGTGTGGTGGGAACAGCTCTGCCTTCCTTTCACTGAAGCGAAACGAGGTACGGCGAGGGGCAATGTCGGTTAGGCAGCAAGGTCAAGTTGGTAGTTACAACTGCTGGAGATGTCCGTGGACACCAGAGGACAGTCTACTCATCCGTTCTTAGACCGGACTTTGTCCACTCCGCCGCCGTCAAGTGCAGAGACGAACAAGCCGTAGCTTAGTAATGGTTACGTTAGTGTCAAGCCAGACCAGTCCCGTCTCAGTAATCGCCACGCGTGACAGACATGGCATCCGACACGAGAGGGCGTGTTCCGCGCTAGGTGATACGCTAGGTGATACGCGTTGTTGAGAAGGCCGGCATAGTGGGCACTGCTGCCCGTCTTATCTGCGTCGCTTCACTGCACTTACCTCCTTCAGTGAAGGACCAGTGTGGTCCTGAGCCTCTCCTGGCCGTTCTGATCACCTGCGTGCTGCCAGTTGTACTTGAAGTCTCACAGTCCTTTGTCTCCCGTTTCTGAATGCACCTTCTTTCAGACGTCAGAGTGGGAATCAAAGGATAAAATCTACACGTTCCCAAGGATTGTCTCCTGTTGACGTCCGTGTCGGAATTACAGGATCATATTTACACATTCCCAGGGATTGTCTCCTTTCGACGTCTGTGTAGCCACTAAAGGATACCTCACTTCATAGTTAACAGACTGTGAAGGAGTATGTTCGTGTAGAGACCAAGGATACCTCACACCACATGTGTTCACACTCTGAAGGAGATCTACGCCAGCATTCCCAATACACTTTGTGATTTGACATGCTGTCTGTGATATAAGCTGACATTCACGCAAACTGTGTGACACAGGCTGACATCCCCAAAAGCTGTGTGTGACATACGCTGACAGACCCACAAACTGAGTGTGACACAAGCTGACAGCCCCACAAACTGTGTGACACAAGCTGACAGCCCCACAAACCGTGTGACACAGGCTGACAGCTCCACAAACTGTGACATAAGCTGACAGCCCCACAAACTGTGTGACACAGGCTGACAGCCCCACAAACTGTGTGACACAAGCTGACAGCCCCAAAAGCAGCGTGACACAAGCTGACAGCCCCACAAACTGTGTGACGCAAGCTGACAGCCCCACAAACTGTGACACAAGCTGACAGCCCCAAAAGCAGTGTGACATAGGCTGACAGCCCCACAAGCAGCGTGACACAGGCTGACAGCTCCACAAACTGTGACACAAGCTGACAGTCCCACAAACTGTGTGACACAAGCCCAACAAGCAACGTAACACAGGCTGATAGCTCCACAAATTCTGTGACACAAGCTGACAGCCCCACAAGCAGCGTGACGCAGGCTGACAGCCCCACAAACTGAGTGACACAAGCTGACAGCCCCACAAGCAGCGTGACGCAGGCTGACCGTTGCGCCATGGAGCTAGCCGACGGCCGACCGTACGCCTCCAGCATGCTCAACTGGACGACGGGGATGGCGGCGACGACGACGACGACGGCGCTGTCCCTGGGTGCCGACTTCCCGCCGCTGCCCTGCAACTACAGCCTGCCGGCGCTGCCCGCCACGTGGACCCGCCACCTCAGCTTCTACGTCAACGGCGTGCTGACGATGGGCGTGACGGGGCTGGGGCTGGTGGGCAACGCCCTGGCCGTCACCGTGCTCACCCGCCGCACCATGCACACCTCCACCAACTGCTTCCTCACCGCCCTCGCCATCTGGGACTCCGTCGTCCTCCTCATGTCGCTGCTGCTGATGTCGTTGGGCGAGATCGTGCCCGCCTTCTCGCGGGACGCGCTGCCCTACGTCATCGTCTACCTCTACCCCGTGGCGCTGGTGGCGCAGACGGCGACGGTGTGGTTGACGGTGTCGTTCACGGTGGAGCGCTACATCGCCGTCTGCCATCCGCTGCAGGCCGCCTCCATGTGCACCATCGCCCGCGCCCGCATCGTCATCGTCGTCATCGCCGTCGTCTCCGTCCTGTACAACGTGCCCCGCTGGTTCGAGTACAGTCTGCAACACGTGAGTGACGTCTGCAGTCCCTCTGCAGGTCTTCCTCTGTTTCCCTCCTCTCGTTCACGTCCTGTCTGTCTTTGCTCTTCCTCTGTTTTCTCTTCTCTTCTCTCTCTCTCTCTCTCTCTCTCTCTCTCTCTCTCTCTCTCTCTCTCTCTCTCTCTCTCTCTCTCTGTTCGTGTCTCTTTCTGTCTTTCTTTCTTCTTCTTTTTCCTTCTTCTCCTCACTCTTCTCTCTTCTGTCGTCCGTTCTTCTTTTTCTTCTCCTTTTTCATCTCCCTCTTTCTGTCTTCCTCTCTGTTTCGGTAATACGTTCTTCACCGTCTCGTTTTCCCCATGTTTTTTCTTCCGTCCTCATTCTGTCTTACTATCTCTTTCTGTCTTTCTCTCCTCCCCCCCCCCCCCCCCCCCCCCCCTTCTTTTTATTCTCTCCTTCTACGTTCCTGTCTCTTTCTGTCTTTCTAACTTCCTCTTTTTCCTTCTTCTCTTCCTTCTTCTTTCTTCTTCTTTTCCTTCTCCTCTTTCATCTCCTTTATCATCTCTCTTCCTTTCTCTTTCTGTCTGCCTTTCTTCTTCTTCTCTTCTCTCCTTATTCCTCCCTCTTTCTGTCTCCCTCTTTCTTTCTGCCCTCCTCTCTGTTTCGCTCATACGTTCTTCACCGTCTTGTTTCCCCCATGTCCTTTCTTCTGTCCTCATTCTGTCTTACTATCTCTTTCTGTCTTCCTCTCTCTTTCTGTTTATGTGTGTGTTGAGCTCAGACTTTCGTGGATTATGTATCCGAAATTACATATACATAAATTAGCCTAGTTATCTTCCCTTCCCCGTTCTCTCGCCCACATGTGTTTCTCTACACAGATTTGAAGTAGTATCTACCAGTGCCTTGCTAACTCTTGTGAAGTTCGCTGACGACATGGCCTTAGCTGCTCATCTCCAGGACGAAAACAGTTTCGCAGAATACTTTCTTCAGTTAGACCTTTCAAACTCACGATTCAAGGAAGGTTTTCTGTATCTAAATACTTCAAAATCGAAAGAACTCGTGTTTGACAGCAGAATTAGAAAAGAAAAAGAATCATTCATTCCAGTCATGACTGATCAACAGTCATTGGAAGCAGTGTCTAGTTTCAAGTACCTTGGTGCAGTTGTAGACCCGATACTCAGTTTGAATGATAAGGAAGCTCCGGAGTTTCGGAGTCAGAAGCCATGTCCTGGAGTCTAATTCTCAATTCAGTCTTCTTACTTACTTCCCCTGTTTACCCTCCCTCACCCCTCGTTACATTCCGTGTGTGTGTTTGTGTGTGTGTGTGTGTGTGTGTGTGTGTGCGTGTGCGTGCGTGCGTGCGTGCGTGTGTGTGTGTGTGTGTGTGGGAGGGGTGAGAGAAAGAGGAACACAATTATTATGACTATACAATGTTATTTTTGGAGGCTTTAATGTATACATTATTGTTGACCTTGTGAAGTGCTGTGTGCTCACCCTTGTCGGTGACATACGGAGTTACAGAAATGACCGCTCTTACTGTTATGTATCGCTGTCTTGTTGAGGGCGTTCTCTCTTTCAACATAGTAACCTGGTGTGGCAATCTGCCAGTTCAAAACGGAGCTCAGCTGGCACGAGTCGTCAACGCGGCTAGCAAGATTATAGGAGCCGAACAAAAGCAACTGTGTGACCTGCTCCATCTCTCTGTCTGCAGAAAATCACTCTCTATCCTTCGTCACAAAGCACACCCTCTTCACTTCTGCTTTCAACACCTGCTGTCGGGTTGACGAGTCAAAGTGCCACTGCCAAAAAAGAATGTCTTCAAGAATCTTTTATCCCCAACGCTCTTTCAGTTTTAAATGCAGGGTTTTAATATGTTTTAAGCCATGAAGCGCGCGCGCGCGCGCGTGTGTGTGCGCGCGCGCGCGCGAATGCGCGCGCGCGCGAATGCACTCGTGTTTTTAACACTCAATCTGTGTGGGCGAGTGCAAGTGTATGGAAGAAGCCGAGGCGGGCGAGAGGCGGAGAGAATGTGAGAGTGAGACAGAGGTGAAAGACAGAGAGGCGGAGAGAATGTGAGAGTGAGACAGAGGTGAAAGACAGAGGCGGAGAGAATGTGAGAGTGAGACAGAGATGAAAGACAGAGAGGCGGAGAGAATGTGAGAGTGAGACAGAGGTGAAAGACAGAGGCGGAGAGAATGTGAGAGTGAGACAGAGGTGAAAGACAGAGGCGGAGAGAATGTGAGAGTGAGACAGAGGTGAAAGACAGAGGCGGAGAGAATGTGAGAGTGAGACAGAGGTGAAAGACAGAGGCGGAGAGAATGTGAGAGTGAGACAGAGTGAAAGACAGAGAGGCGGAGAGAATGTGAGAGTGAGACAGAGGTGAAAGACAGAGGCGGAGAGAATGTGAGAGTGAGACAGAGGTGAAAGACAGAGGCGGAGAGAATGTGAGAGTGAGACAGAGGTGAAAGACAGAGAGGCGGAGAGAATGTGAGAGTGAGACAGGTGAAAGACAGAGATATTTCTACATATTTATTTTGATAAATGTAGCTTCTTGGGCCACTGTGTCAAAGACAAAATAATTGCATTGTGTAATTATGAACAATATAGATTTGTTAGATTTGCTTTGAAGACGATTTCTCTGTTAGTGAGGTGGCAATGTTGTTAGATTTGCTTTGAAGACGATTTCTCTGTTAGTGAGGTGGCAATGTTGTTAGATTTGATTTCAAGACGATTTCTCTGTTAGTGAGGTGGCAATGTTGTTAGATTTGATTTCAAGACGATTTCTCTGTTAGTGAGGCGGCAATGTTGTTAGATTTGATTTCAAGACGATTTCTCTGTTAGTGAGGCGGCAATGTTGTTAGATTTGATTTAAAGACGATTTCTCTGTTAGTGAGGCGGCAATGCCGTCAGCACACTGAACACAGGGTGAACCGGTGGTGTGTAGGTTCCTTCCGGCAGTAACCCCCCGCCCCCCCCCCCCCCACCCCCGCCCCCCCCCCCCCACCCCGCTCCACCCACCCCAAAAGAACTGCTGTTCATGGTGGATGGCAAATAGTGGTCGAGGTGTCTCAAGGCCCAGTCCTTTGGTTCAGGCGGAAAACCACGACCCTTCCCGGCAGCTGGGTTCGTCCTACCGCACTATCATCACAGTACATCACAGTATCGTCCTACCGCACTATCATCACAGTACATCACAGTATCGTCCTACCGCACTATCATCACAGTACATCACAGTATCGTCCTACCGCACTATCATCACAGTACATCACAGTATCGTCCTACCGCACGACCATCACAGTACATCACAGTACCGCCTACCGCACTATCGTCACAATACATCACAGTACCGCCTTCCGCACTACCGTCACAGTACATCACAGTACCGCCTTCCGCACTACCATCACAGTACATCACATTACCTCCCTTCCGTACTACCGTCACAGTACATCACATTACCTCCCTTCCGTACTACCATCGCAGTACCGCCTTCCGCACTACCGTCACAGTACATCACAGTACCGCCTTCCGCACTACCATCACAATACATCACAGTACCGCCTTCCGCACTACCGTCACAGTACATCACAGTACCTCCTTCCGCACTACCATCACAGTACATCACAGTACCGCCTTCCGCACTACCATCAGAGTACATCACAGTACCGCCTTCCGCACTACCGTCACAGTACATCACAGTACCGCCTACCGCATTACCGTCACAGTACATCACAGTACCGCCTTCCACACTACCGTCACAGTACATCACAGTACCGCCTACCGCACTACCGTCACAGTACATCACAGTACCGCCTTCCGCACTACCGTCACAGTACATCACAGTACCGCCTTCCGCACTACCGTCACAGTACATCACAGTACCGCCTTCCACACTACCGTCACAGTACATCACAGTACCGCCTTCCGCACTACCGTCACAGTACATCACAGTACCGCCTTCCGCACTACCGTGACAGTACATCACAGTACCGCCTTCCGCACTACCGTCACAGTACATCACAGTACCGCCTTCCGCACTACCGTCACAGTACATCACAGTACCGCCTTCCGCACTACCGTCACAGTACATCACAGTACCGCCTTCCGCACAAGTCCTGTGGTCAGTGAACTTTCTCTTACAGGTTCCAACTAACGGTTTCTGTTTCTGTCCGTCTGTCACCTCTGCTACCTGTCACTTCTTTTCTTCCTAGAAAAACTTTTTATCTTTTCAAAAACATTTTCTTCAGTCTGATTGCGCTGAGATACGTGTGCGTGTGTGTGTGTGTGGGGGGGGGGGGGGGGGGGGGGGGGATTTGAATCTTTGTTGTCAATATACGTATGCTAAAAGACTATGTGAGCTCTCAGTACGGATCAGGCGCTCAATACCCAGTAGTTGTAGCACTGCGTCTGGCTTTTCGATCCAGAGTTCAGGAGCTGTGTGAAAGTCGAGGTGGCCGTCCTTGGCTCCCGTCCTTAATAAACCTACGGTTTTTGTGGACGTAAAGCAACATTTCAACAACAACCTTTCTATCCGTCGCAAAGCCCAGTAGACACGGCATTGGGTCAGGAATAAAGAAACGGGCTAGACGGCGTCACTCCGCTGCCACTGGCGAGTCGGTTAGGTCAGGTGTCATGTGTCATATACGTGACGCAATATGTGGTGTGCCAGTTACGTGATGTAATATGTCATAGTGTGATGTGTCAGATGCGTTTTCCAAAGCCAGTAAGAACACCGAGAAATGACTGTTTTTTCCATGCCTATAAGAACAACCAGAAATGACCGGTTTTCCAATACCTGTAGGAACACGCAGGCACGAAGTTTTCCCCCACAGATGTCAGGCAGAGACTCAGACTCTAGCCGCTGGTTTACGACATCCTTCCTCAAACCACTGCCATAACTGGTTACGCCATCCTTCCACAAACACTGCCATGACTGGTTGCGCCATCCTTCCTCAAAACCACTGCCGTAACTGGTTACGCCATCCTTCCACAAACACTGCCATGACTGATTATGCCATCCTTCCTCAAACCACTGCCATAACTGGTTACGCCATCCTTCCTCAAACCACTGCCATAACTGGTTGCGCCATCCTTCCTCAAACCACTGCCATAACTGGTTACGCCATCCTTCCACAAACCACTGCCATGACTGATTATGCCATCCTTCCTCAAACCACTGCCATAACTGGTTACGCCATCCTTCCACAAACCACTGCCATGACTGATTATGCCATCCTTCCTCAAACCACTGCCAGAACTGGTTACGCCGTTGGTGCTGAAACGGCAGTAAATTGTAGCAGACAACTGAAACAATATCCGGCGCTTCTTTTATAACCGCCCACATTGCTAACGCCTGCACAAATAAAACGGCAAAATCGTTTGAATCGAGATGGAACTGTTTTTTTGCCCCGAGGCGGGCGTGCCTGGGGCCGGTTTAATGAACACGGTAATAAACCACGCCAGCGGAAGGCCTCCAGCCCACTGCGTGGTTAAAGTTAAGTGCACGATTCCATGTTACGACAGCCCCGCCAAATGGTGGCCACGATGCACACAGTGCTGTCGGTTACGACTCTCCTTAGGAAGCTTTTTAGACGAGGGACGTGTCTTAGGTATAGTACTTTCTGCTGTTTGTATCAGAAGATCGGTAAACTGACCGGCGGGATCTTCCGCAGACGTGACCGCTTCCTCCGTTCGTCTGGAAAAAAGAAAACGCGGAAGGATAGCCAGTCCGCCTTTTTAAAAGTCCACCTTTTAGGCGCAGAGACTTTTTCAACAGTGTTGCTGGTTAGTATTACAGGAAAATGGTCACTTCCACAGAGACGCTCATGTAGTTTCCCCTCGTAGACTAAGACCAGAGATGGAACACAAATGGAGAAGTCCAGTGCGGATGTGGAACCGGTGGCGGGATGAATATAGGCTGCCGAACCATCATTTAAAATACACAGACCCAATTCAGAAAAGAGATCTTCCAGCATTTGTTCTCTGCTGTTATAGGACTCATTTCCCCAAAATGGGGGGTGGCCGTTAAAATTGGCCTAAAGAACAAACAGGGGTGGCAGTTGTCAGTGAGGTTAATCAGGTCTGTTCTGGCAACGTGATCTGATGGAGGAAGACATGTGCTGCAAAATGTGACAATTTGTTTAAAGTAACTCTTGAATCCCGTATCAAACCGAGCGGCAAGCTGACGCTAGCGCAAAGCAGTTTACGCTTTGGGGATGGTGGTTTGGGAGGGGGGGGGGTTAATAAACTTGGACCGTTAGGATGTCGGTAGCCACTGTAACCGCTACACTGGCCGCAAAACAAATAAGAACAAAACCACTTTGCGCTGTTACAGTTTATAACCTTGGCTTAGGACCGCGTAAATGGCCTTGTGTCCGCTCTGTTAACCGGCTCTTGGTGTTGACGTGCGTGCTTGGATGCTATGTTATTCCACAGTCCTATTGGGTAAGTAAGTAAAGATGGTGCTTAACGTCCACAGAAACCATAAGGCTTATTAGGGACGGGGAGAAGGGGAGGAAAGGGGTGTGGAGGTGGGGGGAGAGGGAGATTATATACCTATCGCTACACTGTCACCATCAAAATGACTTTTGCATTAAGACGGGCAGCGATGAGAGCCATTTTAATGTTTCATAATTGCGAGGGACAAAGTCACAAGACAGTGTCCACAGACCGCAACTTTTGAAGTGAAAGGAGAGCCGAAGCAGATTCGAACCGAGGTCCCTCTGCTTACCAGCCTAACGCCTTACCACTAGGCCAAACCGGCTCACTGGACGCTGCGTTATTCCACAGTCCTATTACTTTATTAGTACCCAACCGTTCGGAGGGCACTGGCAGCGTCGGAGGACAGATGCGCGGACTAAAGGGATGCCTGCCCAGTGGCGTAACCAGTTATGACACCGGCTGGAGGAAGGTGCCTGAAGACGAGGCTTGGAGTGGAATATGGCGGCGACTGCGGACACACGGTGCTAGCAGGGCGCTGAAGGGGCGGTGGTGGTGGTGGTGGGGGGCGGGGGGGGGGGGGGGTGGTGGTGGTGGAATTAGTGTCGCCAGCAGATTACAGCCGCTCTCAGACAGCGGCAGTGGGAGGTGGGTGTGGCCAGCTCTTCGTGTCGGCACTTTGGGTTGAGGTGCTAGTCTCACCCCCTTGAGGAGCTCCGCTTCTTCTTCACATGCCTGGAATTCCCACACTGATCTCTCTCTCTCTCTCTCTCTCTCTCTCTCTCTCTCTCTCTCTCTCTCTCTCTCTCTCCCTCCCTCCCTCCCCCCTCTCTCTCTCCACCCTCTCTCTCTCCCCCCTCTCTCTCCCCCCCTCTCTCTCTCTCTCCCCCCTCTCTCTCTCTCTTTCACTACTTTTCTTTCTTTGTTACTATGCCTATAACTATAAACACCTGGCCATCTAAGGATGGACTAAGAATAGGGTACTTAAACATTAATCATGCCATTAACAAACTTACTGATATCTCCTCAATTCTGTTCAATTCTGGAAGAAACTTTCATGTATTTTGTTTTGCAGAATCCCGATTATCAAATCTTGTATCTGATTCTGACGTATCATTATCAATGCCTGGTTATAGCGTTATGCGCCTAGACCCCAAAACCCATAAAGACACAGGTCTGTTGTTATACTTTTCCCACTCAGTTAACCTAAAGCGTGCCTCGCATCTAGAACAACACAATACTGAATCTATCTGGACAGAAGTATGTCTAAAGCGAAGTAAACCAATTCTCGTGGGATTCACTTACAGGAACCCTTCCGAACGTACTGACTGCTTTGATAGAGTCACTTTAACGCTGGATGCCGTTTGTCTAGAGGCAAAAGAAATAATATTACTAGGAGACTTTAACATCAATCTTCTAAAGCCACATATTAAATGGAATCAACTGTATGAAAATTTTAACTTACATCAACTAATAGATAAACCAACTCCAATTACTACGAATTCTGAAACTCTGATAGATCATATTTATGTTACTACCAAACAAAATATTGCCGAAGTATGTTCCTCTGTGTGTGGTTGTAGTGACCACTTACCTATTTGCGTTACATGGTTTAAAAAAGGTGTAAAAATTCCTAAAGCTGCACATAAAGAAATACAGTACCGATGTTTTACTCATTTTGACAAAGATGCTTTTTTGCTTGACTTGGTTCACTCTCAACTCTCACAAGTATACCAGTATACAGACCCCGATGAAGATCTTGAGTTTTGGTACAAAACATTTAGTTCTGTTTATAATAAGCATGCTCCTTTTATGACCAAGCGTGTTAAGTACACAAGGAAACCTCCATGGTTGTCAAAGGCGATAGAAGAGGCCATGCATCAAAAAAGCAGAGGAACAAAGTGACACCTTTAATACGTGCTTCCAAAAAAAACATACTTTCAAAATTTAGTCGCCTCAAAAAATGATCCTCGCTCTATTTGGAAGGCCATTAACACTTTAACAAACAAAGATGCATCAAAACCTCAAGTCACAGTCAAAGAATTAACCCCCGATAAGCTAAACAGTCATTTTGCAAATGTATCTGACACAATCATTACCAACGATAAATCAAAAAACGCTTTTGCAAATCAAAAATATCAAATTCTACTTTAACGATTCCACCAATTGCAATATAGGAAATGTACAATGCCCTATTACAACTGAAGCAGACAGGAACCCGAGGTCTGGATGACCTAGACGGCAAAATTATTCAAATGTGTGCACACGTCAAAACCCTGAGACTGTTACCTACATATATAATCTTTGCATAGACAAAAACTATTTTCCAAAAGCATTCAAACAAGCTAAGGTTATACCCATTTGCAAATCAGGAGATAACAAAGACCCTTCAAACTATAGACCTATCTTAATTTTGTCTGTTCTTTCAAAACCTCTAGAAAAACATATTAACAAACACCTTTTATCCTATCTTAACACAAATGAACTTATACACCCCAACCAATCTGGATTTAGGGAACACCACTCATGTACAACATTAGTAGATACTTTTTATAAGAACATAAACAACAATGAATTTACAGGAGTACTTTTTGTGGATTTTGCAAAGGCATTTGATGTCATTGATCATGATCTATTTATGAGGAAATTAGCTCTTTACGGATTATCCAATGACACCCTGCACTTAATTTCTTCATTTTTGTCAAATCGAGAACAGCTTGTTTGTATAAACACAATTAGACCCGATTTTCTTCCCGTAAAATACGGTATTCCACAAGGTTCAGTGTTAGGCCTGCTTCTCTTTTCTCTCTACACAAACGACTTGCCCTTATTCATAAAACCTTTATGTAAACTATTTGCTGATGACACCACTATCCATTCTAGTGACTCGAACCTAAATAACCTCTTGCTTAGCTTACAGGAAAGTATAAATAATCTTCTTCAATGGACTGAACTAAATCATATGTCGCTAAACTCGTACAAAACCAAATACATGACCATAACAACAAGACAAAAACGCCAGAACATATCTTCTCGCATGCCACTTTATATTGGAAATGAGAAAATTGTCGAAGTAGCAACACATACAAGTTTTAGGAGTAACTATTGATAATAATTTGTCTTGGACAAATCATGTAAATGAACTAACCAAACGTGTTTCTCAAAAGCTATACCAACTCGCAAAAATTTAACATTTTCTAAATGTTCATGCTCGAAAACTATTTTTTCATGCACATATCCAACCAATCATTGACTATGCTTCAACATTCTGGGACTCTGCTAGTGCAAACACATTAAAACCTCTTGTTCGTATTCACAAGCGAGCCCTTAAATTAAACCTTCTAAAATCCACATCTCTGACAGCTCATGACTATAAACTTTTAGTTGTTCTTCCGCTAAAATTAAAATTAGAATTTAATAAAGGCATTATTATGCATAAAATAGTATCTGGTTATTCACCATCAAATCTAAAATTAAACTTTCATTCAAATCAGAGCAGACATTCACACAAACTTGTAGTACCCCGTCCTAGATTAGATTTATTTAAATGTAGCTTGATGTTTTGCGGGGGAAACCTATGGAACAATTTACCGTTATCGATTCAACTTTTGTCAGATCACAAAGCATTAAAAAACAAACAATTAAACAGTACTTAATGGAAAAAATCACAACAAACATTGATTAAGGATATGTGCACTATTTCTTTGATTTTGAACATGATCACATTTGTTTATATTCTCAATATTTGTGAATATGATGTGCAAATATGTATAATTATTATGTATACATACATGCTCTGCATTTCTCTCTCTCTCTCTCTCTCTCTCTCTCTCTCTCTCTCTCTCTCTCTCTCTCTCTCTCTCTCTCTCTCAATAGTTAATATGATTTTTTTGAGTTTATATTGATTTTGTTTTCGATTGTTTTTGTTGTTGTTTTTTGTTTTAGTTGTTGTTTTTTGTTGTTTTTGCCCGAGGGCTGGATGAAAAAAAGTACTGTACTTATTCCATTACCCTCGTTAATAAAAAAAATTCGTTCCTTCCTTCCTTCCTTCCTTCTCCCCCCTCCTCTCTCTCTCCCTCCCTCCCCCCTCCCTCTCTCTCTCCCCTCTCTCTACCCCCTCTCTCCCTCCCTCCCTCCCCCTCTCTCCCCCCCCTCTCTCTCTCTCAAGCACACACATGCCTGCCCACACACACAATTTGCACTCAAAAGCTAATTCCATCGCAGCACGGTAGAACAGAAGCAGGATTATTGTACATCAAACAGTTAAGACCCTTTCACCATTTAATGCTATCCTCTCTCTCTCTCTCTCTCTCTCCTCTCTCTCTCTCTCTCTCTCTCTCTCTCTCTCACCACCACACACACACACACACACACACACACACACACACACACACACACACACACACAAGCGTGCACACTCATGCTGCGTATGGTCATAATACCTTTATATGCTCGTTTCTCTAGGAAACTGCTGTCACTAATGTTTGCTCTAGGCTCATTCCTCAACGGTCCATGGCACTTAGGTCCAGCCCAAAGACACACGGTTAGAAAATCCGCACTGCTACTACTACTACACACACACACACACACACACACACACACACACACACACACACACACACACACACACACACACACCGCTACACTGTTTTAGTCACTACACACAAAACTGCACTGTCACTAGTGACAACGCACACAGCCGCACTGCTACACTGTGGAGCGGGGAGGAGAGGGAAGGGAGGCAGAGAGAAGGAGGGGAGAGGGATCACATTCTTTACTTATACAAACGAACGACTGCCTGTTTACGCTTCTGAACTTTGCTTTGTCAAAAAATATGCCACTGCGATAATCACTTCAACCCCCCCCCCCCCCCCCCCCTCCCCCCGTGTCTCCATTCCCTACCCCCTTCTCTCTCGTTTGAGTTTACTTAGGTCACCAGCCAAGCTACCCAACACTGTCTTGCTGATTTTTTGTTTTTGTTTGTTTGTTAGCGTCTTCGTTTCCTCTCGTTTGTTTGTTCTGTTTTTGTTTTTGTTTTTCGTTGTTGTTCTTATGGTTTTAAACTAGAGTTTATTTCGATTTATTAATCCGCCTTTAATGCGTGCTTTTTTAAATATATTTTTAACATGTATGTAAATGAGCGCAGTTCGATTAAGCCTCAAGGCTTGTTGACGTGCTCCTAAACCTTGCGTCGTACCTCTGTTTTGTATCTGAATAAATTCTTGCGTAAACCTTGCATCGTACCTCTATTTTGTATCTAAATAAATTCTCGCGTAAACCGAGGAGAGAAAGAGAGTGTGAGCGGGGAGAAAGAGAGGGGGAAGGGGAGAAAGAGAGGGGGGAACGAGAGAAAGAGAGTGGGAGAGGGGAGAAAGAGATGGGGGAGAGGGGAGATAGGGGAAGTGGAGAGAAGGAGCGGGGAGAAAGAGAGGGGAGAGAGGAGTGAAAGAGTGGGGGAAAGGAGAGAAAGAGAGGGGAGAGGAGAGGGGAGGGGAGAGAAAGAGAGGGGAGAGAAAGGGGGAGAGGAGAGACGGAGGGGAGAGAAAGGGGGAGAGGTGAGACGGAGGGGAGAGAGGGGAGAGGAGAGGGACGGAGGGGAGAGGAGAGACGGAGGGAGAGAGGGGGAGAGTGAGACGGAGAGAGGGGAGGAGGGGAGAAGAGGGAGAGGGGAGAGGGGAGAGAGGAGAGAGGAGGGGAGAGGAGAGACGGAGGGGAGAGGAAGAGACAGGGAGGTGAGCGGAGGGGAGAGAAAAGGAGAGAGGAGAGGAGGGGAGAGAAAGGGGGAGAGGTGAGACGGAGGGGAGAGAAAGAGAGAGGAGAGACGGAGGGAGAGAAAAGGAGAGAAGGAGAGAGGAGGGAGAGGAGAGACGGAGGGGAGAGAAAGAGAGGGAGAGGAAGAAAGAGAGGGGGAGAGGAAGACGGAGGGGAGAGAAGAGAGGGGAGAGGAGAGAAAAGAGAGGGGAGAGGAGAGACGGAGGGGAGAGAAAGGGGGAGGAGGGACGAGGGGGAGAGAGAGGAGAGACGAGGGAGAGAAAAGAGGGGAGAGGAGAGAAAAGAGAGGGAGAGAGAGAGGGAGGGGGAGAGGGGAGAGGAAGAGAAGGGAGAGAAAGAGAGGGGAGAGGAGAGACGGAGGGAGAGAAAAGAGGGAGAGGAGAGAAGAAGAAGGGAGAGGACAGGAAGAGTGGGGGAAGAGAGAAAGAGGGGGGAGAGGAAAGAAAGAGAGGGGGGAGGAGAGAAAGAGAGGGGAGAGGAGAGAAAAGAGCGGAGAGGAGAGAAAGAGAGGGGGAGAGGAGGAAAGAGAGGAAGGAGAGAAAGAGAGGGGAGAGGAGAGAAAGAGAGGAGAGGAGAGAAAGAGAGGCGAGAGGAGAGAGAGGGGGGAGAGGAGAGAGAGGGGGGAGAGGAGAGAAAGAGAGGGGAGAGGAGAGAAAGAGAGGGGGAGAGGACAGGAAGAGTGGGGAGAAGAAGGAAGGAGAGGAGAGAAAGACAGGGGAGAGGGGGGGGGGAGCGCAGAAGGAGGGGGAGAAAAAGGGAGGGGAGGGGAGAAAGGGCGGGGGGCGGGGAGGAGAAAAAGGGTAGAAGAAAAAAAGAGAGGTGAGAGGTGAGAAAGAGAGGGATATGTCAAGCAAAACAAGGACAGAGAAAGGAGAAAAAATGAAGGAACAGCGAGGGAAGAAGGTAACAGAGCTAGCTAGCAACTGGATTTTAAAGTCCACACAGCCTTAACACAGGGCGAACAAATTTCGTTATAATTATTAAATCAATGCACATTCAGAACTCCTCTCGTGTCTCCAGCTACACTCAAGATAGATTAACAAAACGCAACCAGAGAAGGGGAATGGAAGGGAAAGGCCTACGAAGGAGTTTCTTGTATTTTTCTAGAAACCCAAACGTTTTCAAGTTTCTCTTTTCCCGTTTGAACGTCGTTAACAGTCATCTGGTTGAACGTGAATGTCAAAACAAAAAACAAACAAACAAAAACAAAATAGGAAGAAGAGAGTTGGGGAGAGAGAGAAAATGAAGGACGGAGGGTTTAGTGCTGTTCCCAAGTGATACCGGACTGAGCACACCAAGCCTCAGCCTGACGGCCCAACGTAGCACAGTGCACAGTCATGACTGCAGGCGAAGAATGGCTGAGAGTGAACAGTGACGACGGTAGACCCACAATGGCCCCCAGTCTCTACTGGTCACACTATGACTGAGAGTGAACAGTGACGGCGGGAGATCCCACAACGACCCCCAGTTTCCGTTGGTCACACTGTGACTGACAGGGAACAGTGACGACGGCAGATCCCACAATGACCCCATACTATGACTGACAGAGAACAGTGACGACGGCAGATCCCACAATGACCCCATACTATGACTGACAGGGAACAGTGACGACGGCAGATCCCACAATGATCCCATACTATGACTGACAGAGAACAGTGACGACGGCAGATCCCACAATGACCCCATACTATGACTGACAGAGAACAGTGACGACGGCAGATCCCACAATGACCCCATACTATGACTGACAGAGAACAGTGACGACGGCAGATCCCACAATGACCCCATACTATGACTGACAGAGAACAGTGACGACGGCAGATCCTACAATGATCCCATACTATGACTGACAGAGAACAGTGACGACGGGAGATCCCACAGTCTCTACATCAGACAGTTGACGGTCTCAGCTCAGCGGATTCTTAAATCTACAGTCGTTGAAGAACTCGTATGCACGTGCAGCTAATTTCGCACAGAGACTGCATTGAGATTGGCAACCAAGAAACGTAACGAGGGTTTACTGTCAAGGCTCTTGTAATCTCAGCTAATCTCTCTACCCGGGCCGCATACCGGAAGCGGACAGGGGAAGTTTACTCGGCGCACTATGCGGTTGTGCGGCAGCCACTCACGTTGATCATCAACACCTGTTCAGCAGATCAGGCAGTGAACTTTAGTACGTTACGTCCTTGCTTCTGGCGCAGTTAAAAGGAGCAACGTGAGACAGTAAAGGGAGAAAATGTCTCCCTACAAACCTCGTGCAAAGGACCGCGTGACAGAGACACCTGTGGACTGGTGCCCCAGCGCCGTGCTAGTGTACAGTACAGATGGCTCTGGTGGGTTAGTGTACAGTACAGGTGGCTCTGGTGGGTTAGTGTACAGTACAGATGGCTCTGGTGGGCTAATGTACAGTAAAGATGGCTCAGGTGGGCTAGTGTACAGTAAAGATGGCTCTGGTGGGTTAGTGTACAGTACAGATGGCTCTGGTGGGTTAGTGTACAGTACAGATGGCTCTGGTGGGCTAGTGTACAGTACAGATGGCTCTGGTGGGTTAGTGTACAGTAAAGATGGCTCTGGTGGGTTAGTGTACAGTAAAGATGGCTCTGGTGGGTTAGTGTGGTGGGTTAGTGTGCAGTAAAGATGGCTCTGGTGGGTTAGTGTACAGTAAAGATGGCTCTGGTGGGTTAGTGTACAGTAAAGATGGCTCTGGTGGGTTAGTGTGGTGGGTTAGTGTGCAGTAAAGATGGCTCTGGTAGGTTAGTGTACAGTAAAGATGGCTCTGGTGGGCTAGTGTACAGTACAGATGGCTCTGGTGGGTTAGTGTACAGTAAAAATGGCTCTGGTGGGTTAGTGTACAGTAAAGATGGCTCTAGTGGGTTAGTGTACAGTACAGATGGCTCTGGTGGGTTAGCGTACAGTAAAGATGGCACTAGTGGGTTAGTGTACAGTAAAGATGGCTCTGGTGGGCTAGTGTACAGTAAAGATGGCTCTGGTGGGCTAGTGTACAGTAAAGATGGCTCTGGGGGGCTAGTGTACAGTAAAGATGGCGCTGGTGGGTTAGTGTACAGTAAAGATGGCTCTGGTGGGTTAGTGTACAGTAAAGATGGCGCTGGAGGGCTAGTGTGGTGGGTTAGTGTACAGTACAGATGGTTCTGGTGGGTTAGTGTACAGTAAAGATGGTTCTGGTGGGTTAGTGTACAGTAAAGATGGCTCTGGGAGGCTAGTGTGGTGGGTTAGTGTACAGTAAAGATGGCTCTCGTGGGCTAGTGTAAAGTACAGATTGCTCTGGTGGGTTAGTGTGCAGTAAAGATGGCTCTGGTGGGCTAGTGTGCAGCAGAGATGGCTCTGGTGGGTTAGTGTACAGTAAAGATGGCTCTAATGGGTTAGTGTGGTAGGTTAGTGTACAGTAAAGATGGCTCTGGTGGGTTAGTGTACAGTAAAGATGGCTCTGGGTGGTTAGTGTAAAGATGGCTCTGGTGGGGTTAGTGTACAGTAAAGATGGGGGTTAGTGTACAGTAAAGATAGGTGTTAGTGTACAGTAAATATAGGGGGTATTGCACAGTAAAGGCAGGGGTACTGTACAGTAAAGATAGGGTTAGTGTAAAGATAGGTGTTAGTATACAGTAAATATATGGGGTAGTGCACAGTAAAGATAGGGGTTATGTACTGTAAAGATAGCGGTTAGTGTACAGTAAATATAATGGTTAGTGTACAGTAAATTTAATGGTTAGTGTACAGTAAATATAATGGTTAGTGTACAGTAAAGATGGCTCTAATGGGTTAGTGTACAGCCTTCCCACTGCCAGTATCCAGTATACAAAACAAGGGTGGTTCAGTCTCCTTCAACCGGCTATCTACGAGGTCGGAGAAGCCGCAGCATATTATACTCTCTACTCCATGGACCTATATACAGGTCCGTGCTCTACTCCGTCCCTCACAAGGCTGGCCACAGTTAGCTTTCCAACAGCAACAAAAGCAACAACAACGACGACGCCACAAAACAGCCAGCTATAATGACGTGAGCGTCGTCGTTTTTCCCGACGGGGCAGTGATGCTTCGCTGATTGTGCTCGGTTGTGCGATTTGCCGAGGAAGCACGCGACTGCCACGAGAGAATGTGAGGCAAGCCAGCGGTGCGTGAAGAACGAGAGATAGATGACAGGACAACTGTAGGCTGTGAGGACATTATCGGCAAGGACATTTAACTGCAGGCAAGGAATGTCTTGCAGCTCGCTCGTTTTTAACACAAATCAGCCCTCATTGACGTTTTTATTGTCCAGCAACGGGCATTACCAAAAGATCGTGCACCAGGAAAAATACCCTGCCAAAATAGGAATGTTTTAGGGTAAGTGCTGAATTTCAACAACCCATTTTTTGTGTGTGTGTTTCTCTCAAAATTTGGCATTTGAGTCACGAGATTTAAAAGCGTCGCCGATAGTATCCCTCCGCTATCAAGGAAAACTTGGGAACGGAATGATCAAAAAGTGAAAAGCCGTGGACAACTGATCTCTTCGCTTATAACCTGTGAGAGAAGGGAAAAAAGGGGGCAGGGGTCTGTACAGGGCGGGAATAAATTTGTTGACAACCCAACTGACAGGGTGACCAGTTTTTGGCCTTAAGAAACGTCGACTATTGGTGTTTAAGTGGAGGGGGAACAAGGGGGGGGGGGGGGGGGGGGCATTAAAAATCTGTTTACATGCAAATCAGTCTATTTCCGCCAGTTGCGTTGCAAGTGGTCTAACATGAACGTGATTAGCTGTGGTGAGGCCGCAGAAACAAACGGATATCCCTGGGGGCCGGTTGGTGTGAGGGGCGAAGCGCTCGGAACGGGTACAGCTTAGGTAATGCAAAGGAAGCTTTAGTTGAGATGGGGGACACCAAGATGGTGCTGATGATGGTGGCGACGATAGAGCTTCAATCGGGATGAGTATAAATAGAAAAGGGCGAGTTACTTATTGCTTCATAGTTCAGGAGCTGTGTGAGAGTCGAGGTGGCCGTCCTGGGCTGTCCGTCCTAACGAGCCTTCTGGTTTCCGTGGACGTAAAGCTATACTGAACCATGCTTCGGCATTGGTCTCAGCTTGTCCCTAATATGTCAACCTACATCCGAGGACATTAAGCAACACTACCTACCAACTTAGTGCTGTGAGCCGGTTTGGCCTAGCGGTAAGGCGTTAGGCTGGTAAGTAGAAGGACCTCGGTTCGAATCTGCTTCGGCTCTCCTTTCTTTTCAAAAGTTGTGGTTTGTGGACACGGTCTTGTGACAATTATGAAACATTAAAACGGCTCTCATCGCTGCCCACCTTAATGCAGGAGTCATTCTGATGGTGACAGTGTAGCGATAGGTATATAATCTCCCTCTCCCCCCCCCCCCCCCCCCCCCCCCCCCCCCCCCCCGCCCCACCGCCATAACCCCTTCCCCCACTTCTCCCCATCTCTAGTAAGCCTTACGGTTTCTGTGAACGTTAAGCACCATGTTTATTTACTCAGTGATCAGTGCTCAGGAGCTGTGTGAATGTCGAGGAGGACGTCCTGGGCTACCGTCCCTAATAAGCCTACGGTTTACGTGGACGTAAAGCAACACTTCAACTTCTACTTAGTGATTGGATTTTAACGCCCAGCCAACGTGTGTGTGTGCGTGTGTGTGATATCTGTGTGTGTGTGTGTGTGTGTGTGTGTGTGTGTGTGTGTGTGTGTGATGCGTGTGTGGTGTGTGTGTGTGTGTGTGTGTGTGTGTGTGAGTGTGCTGCCCAGCCCCTCCCTCAGAAGCAACGTTGCCTTGGAAAGAACTGCACTACCTGCGGGCGAGATGGGGCCGCCTCAAGTGTCCTCACAAGGTGCTAGTCGACCGCTGACCGTCACTGTGGCTTTGTCCTGCAGCCAATCGATAGCCCCGCTAATGCCCGCCACTTGCCAGCCACAGTGATGAGCAGGCGATGGGATCAGGACAGGAAACGAGCGGAACAGGATATCATTGTCAGTCAGGACCGTCAGCACGCAGAGCTCAGGACCTGTGTGAAAGTCGAGGTGGACGTCCTGGGCTCCCGTCCCTAATAAGTCTATGGTTTCTGTGGACGTAAAGCAACACTGAACTGTAGTATCACAGAGCTCAGGAGCTGTGTAAAAGTCGAGGTGGACTTCCTGGGCTCCCGTCCCTAATACACCTACGGTTTCTGTGGATGTAAAGCAACACTTCAACCAACCAACCCACCAACCGCCAGCAGGGACCAGAACCGTTCGTCTTCCTGTCGCTGGACACCATGACGTCAGCATAGTCAAAGTTTAACAGCACCGTTTAAATTACGAAATAATTTAATATGGGCCTTTTTGTACTACGTGTGTTAACGAGTTGCTCCTTGATTTAAAAAAAAAATGCAATGAGTGATACTGTCTGCTGTGATGTGGTATATGTTTAGTCACAATTAATTAATTTCTCTGATGAGGTAAAACAGTACTCTTGAATGGACAATCTCATCAGACTGCGACAATCACGTCGGATTAGCGACAATCTCTGACTGGCGACAATCTCTTCTGACCGGCGTTCATCTCGACTGACTCGCTACACTACATTGTCATGGTTCAGGAGCTGTCGAGGTGGCCGTCCTGGGTTGTCCGTCCTAACGAGCCTTCTGGTTTCCGTGGACGTAAAGAATTATTGCACCGTGCTTCGGCATTGGTCACAACTTGTCCCTAATATGTCAACTGACATCTGAGGACATAAAGCATAACTTCATCATCATCATCACTACAGTGACGTAGACAACGACAGTCCCCTCTGACCAGCTCCTATGACGTCAGCAATATCGTCTGTCGCATCTCCTTCCACACCGCCAGCCTGGCCTTCCGTCACCCTCCCTGCAAACTACGCCGTTCAAGTCCACCGACCGACACCTCCCCTTTAAGTCGGCCGCCGTCAGCGCGGCCCTTCCTACACTTTTCCGAAGGCTGGAGTACTAATTAACACTGTCGAAGCAACATCGCGTAGAAGGACGCTAGCAAACATCCGCCCAGGGTAATTAAATTTTTTTAAAAGGTTCCGTCTAGATTCGAATGATTTTTGTTTTTTAAGGCGGTTGTAGGAATACTGCGGCCTTGTATAATTTGGCTTGTCACAAATTTACTGTCAGTTGAGCACCAAGGAAAAACTGTTAAAATGCCGAGTTTTCAAGGACCTATGAAGTAGCCATTAACGGCAGTGGTTGGAGGAAGGATGTAATCAACCGATGCTTGCCATTTCATCTCTTCCTACTGGAGTGCGTGCGGTGCGTGGAAGAAGAGCGCGTGTCCGTGACGCCCTCCTCGCAGCGCCCCCTTCCCGCGCTTGGATGAGGGAAAGCACGGACCAAGGGCGAGCACTGAGACCCACCGAGGCAAGAACGGCGACTCTTCGCGCTGCTGCCAACTGATGTGGTTATAATACATGTGTCAGCAGCGTCCAAACTACTCAGCACGCGCTAATCACTGCTTCAGCGTCAGTAATAATAATGTACATTTATCATACGCGCATCAACCCCTGAGTGCTCACATGACACATATTAACCTAAATACAATATTCTAGACACATGTAGAGCACAGTCCTACCAAAACAATTTACGTAAGGTATTATATGGCAAAACACACACACACACACACACACACACACACACACACACACACACACACACACACACACACACACACAATGACTGTAGCAGAAACTGGATATGATATTAGCTGGGGCGGAAGTACTGTGAGAAGAGGAAGGTTTTCAGTTTGGCCTTAAAAAATTACTAAGGTTGAGCAGTGTCTAAGGTCTTGTGGGAGTGAATTCCAGATGTGGGGTCCAAAGCAAGGGAAAGCCTTTGTATTGCTGGATTTTCAGCATGAGGGTGTCAGAAGAAGAGCGTAGTGTACGAGACTGAGTGTAGACATGTAGCAGTTCAGAGACGTAAGCAGGATCAGAACCATTTATAACATTGAAACACATACAAGCGACTTTATATTTAATACGTTCTAAATGGGAAGCCATTGCAGTTTTTCCAGGAGGGGTGTTGAGTGGTGGTGGCGGGGTGCCAAGAGAACGAGTCTTGCAGCGAGCGAAGTTTTGTATTTTCTGGAGAGGTTCGATGGCAGAATTATGTGTACCCATGAGGAAACAGTTGCAGTAGTCAAGCCGTGAGAGGATATAGGAAGTAACAACTCTTGGCTGCGTCTTCAGTGGCAAACCTGCGGATTGAACTAATGCGTTTAAGCTCGAAATAAGCAGTTTGTCAGATTTTATGACGTGCTTCTTCAATAACTCAAACATGACCATAGGAATAAGCGGCTTTTCTTCACCTGGAAGCAAAATAATGACCCGGGGAGATCAAATGAGCAGTTCCGTGTGACTTACATATTTCTGTCCCTGCCGGTGGTTCACGCAAACTACAACCAGGTTCACCGCATCCTTTCTCCAACCACCGCCATAACTGGTTACTGCATCCTTTCTCCAACCACTGCCATACCTGGTTACCGCATCCTTTCTCCAAACACTGCCATAACTAGTTACCGCATCCTTTCTCCAACCACTGCCATAACTGGCTACTGCATCCTTTCTCCAACCACTGCCATAACTGGTTACCGCACCCTTTCTCCAACCACTGCCATAACTGGCTACTGCATCCTTTCTCCAACCACTGCCATAACTGGTTACCGCATCCTTTCTCCAACCACTGCCATAACTGGCTACTGCATCCCTTCTCCAACCACAGCCATAACTGGCTACTGCATCCTTTCTCCAACCACTGCCATAACAGGCTACTGCATCCTTTCTCCAACCACTGCCATAAC
>JABMCL010001594.1:1445000-1541995 GCA_018857735.1 Alviniconcha marisindica
GTGTGTGTGTGTGTGTGTGTGTGTGTGTGTGTGTGCCTTTATTTGAATTCTTCTGTGTGTTGTTCTGTTGTTGTTCGTGGGGAGTTTGGGAGGGGAGGGGGGTTGTCTGAGCGCGTTTTCTTAACATTCACGCTGTTGTTGTTGTCACTTACAGCACAGCTAGGCATACTGCCGTGCCTTGTGCCAGACTGGCACTGGAACAACTCTCATTTCTGACGTCCACATAGCCGCCTGGCAACTCTCATTTCTGACGTCCACATAGCCGCCTGGCAGCTCTCATTTCTGACGTCCACATAGCCGCCTGGCAACTCTCATTTCTGACGTCCACATAGCCGCCTGGCAGCTCTCATTTCTAACGTCCACATAGCCGCCTGGGTTCTATCATACAGCCACACCCGCGTGGGTCAGTGGCTGGACAAGGCCCACCCAATCTCCAAGTCTTAGCGGGTCCAGTGAAATTCCTACGTTCACAAGCTAAGATACGGGTCTCTGTTCTTGACATATGGTTAACAAGGTTTGTTGCCTTCAGCGACAAAATAGTCCCGTCAAGTGCCTAAGTATTGTGTCATTGTTATTGTCAGTGCACTGTATCCGACTGTGTACTAGGTCTGGATATTAGTAATGCTAACAGCACATCCACA
This sequence comes from Alviniconcha marisindica, assembly GCA_018857735.1. Taxonomy (NCBI): domain Eukaryota; kingdom Metazoa; phylum Mollusca; class Gastropoda; family Provannidae; genus Alviniconcha; species Alviniconcha marisindica. Next base: position 1,445,642 of record JABMCL010001594.1, read on the forward strand.
CACCTAGTTTGGTTGCAAAGATGTCAGAGGTACAGAAATAAATAGGCCTCACAAACATTCAATCAAGTTTGAAACCATCACTGAGACCTTGACGTTGAACACAGTAATCCAATCTTTTCACACGACACTGCAGATATGACGATCCACCATCAACTAAGCTTGGATGCAAACCAATAAGCAGCTCTGAAGAAATGGTAGAAACGATCACAGTTTGATTATATAGACACTGTGACCTTGACCTTGATGATAGGAAAACAATCTTTTTGCAAGACACTCTGGCTCATCATGATGCATCATTATATTACGTTTGGTTACAACAGGTTAAATAGTTCAGAAAATATCATCTGGACAAATATTCAGTGAGCTCTTACCCTTCGCTGTGTCCTTGACTTTGACCACAGCAAAGGCAGTCTTTTAACAGTCATGTTTTGATTCTGTGAGCCATAACAGTGACCCTGACCGTGAAGATAGCAACCTGATTGTTTTGCATGACATATCGTCTTATGACGTGTCACCATGCCAAGGTTGGTTACAAAAAGCTCAGCAGTTCAGAAGGTATGTTCACAGTGACCTTGACATTAAACAGAGCACTCCAATATTTTCACTGGACACTTTGGCTTTTGATGCTCTACTACCAAAGCTTTTGGCCATCACAGTGGCCTTGACTGTAAAGACAGTCTATTCTGTGCATGGCACTCCAACATATGATGATATATCACAAAGTTGTTTTTTGTTTGTTTGTTTGTATGTGTGTGTGTGTGTGTGTGTGTGTGTGTGTGTGTGTGTGTGTGTGTGTGTGTGTGTGTGTGTGTGTGTGTTTCTCCCCCAAAGGTTCAGACGACGTCATACGGACAAGCAGTTGAAAAAGTGAACGTTCGCTGTGACCTTTGCCATGCAATGCTTTGGCTTATGATGATCTGCCATCACACTATGTTTGATTGCAAAGGAATCATTAGCTCCGAAAATATAATAGAAACAGTCACAGTTTGAATGTATAAGCCCTAAATGTGACCTTGACCTTAAAGATAGCAACACACGACACTCCACCCCACCATACCAAGTTTGGTTACGATCGGTTGAGCGGTTTAGAAAGTATCTGCTAAACAAAGCCGGACTCCGGACGGACGGCCGGTGTGGACGGGTGGCCGGGTGGACGGGTGGCCTGGGCGCTGGCCGGTTGCGTGTGAACGACGGGAGGAAATCAGCCTCCGCGCCAAACAGCGTGACCGGGATCGGAACAGTGCGGCAAAACCTGGACCGGAAACAACGCGCTCTCCTCTCTCTCTCTCTCTCTCTCTCTCCTCTCTCTCTCTCTCTCTCTCAAAATAGTTAAAACCCTAAATTTTCAGGTTTCCGATCTGTTTAACCCTGATTTCCGGCACCAAGCCTGAACAGTTGCAGGCATGTCCCCCTCCCGCTTCCCTCTATACCAGCCGTCGCCGCAGTTCCTGTCCAATTCCCTCAGCAGCAACAACGTTAAATACCGACTCTAGGTCCACGGCAAATGAGCGTCACTAGGAATTCAGTGAAGTAACTAAATCAAGCAAACCCCCACTACTTACGAGCAATCGATCAAATGAAAGCATTCAGCGGTGACAGTATTAACGGTCTTGCTGACAACAGTAACTTATCGCTTTATTCGTGCCGTTTCCGTCGGAAGGTGACCTGTACTGTACATGTTCACTTTCTACAGCCTTTTTTGTTGTTGTGTGTGTGTGTGTGTGTCTGTCTGTGTGTGCATGCATGCGTGCGTGCGCGCGCGCGCTCTATATATATGTGCGTGTGAGTGTACCGACGATGATCGTCGTGCGTGCGTGTGCGCGCGCCGGCGTGAATGTGTGTGTGTGTGTGTTCTTGGTAACCACACCCCTTCCGCCCGCCGGCTCTGTTGCCACCTGCAGTTCTCCCTCTCTCCATTTCCGGTCATTGTCCCGTGTAACTCTTCGCCTCTCTGTCGCTGTCATCCTCTTCCTGCCTGTGCCAGAACGGGTTATACCCCCCCCCCCCCCCCCCTCTCCCCCATCACTCCCCCCTCCGCTTACTCGGCCCAGCCGCTGTCTTCACTCCCTTCGTGCCCTCATTTCACCGCCCAAAACAAAAATACAAACAAAACCAACAAATACACAGAATGAAATAAAAGACTGACAAACGTGGCCCAGATTGTTCCGCTACGCTTTGTTCTTTTGTCCTTCCTTCCCGACTTCCTTCTTTCCTTCCTGCTGTCCTTCATCTTTTTAATGGATTGTGGTTGAGTTTTGATGAACTGTGATTATCTCGATTTTCTTCTTCTTTTGTACAATTTGTTTCGGGGGAGCGAGGACAGTATTGATTTGTTTAAGCCTGTGTTAATACAATACAGGCGGCTCACTGCTCCTCTATCTGCGCCGTGCTCACAGCCTGTTTACATTCATATGCACCAATGCGGATCCAGGAGACTGTGTCACGTGTCCATTCAGCCATCAAACCAGCCAATCAGCGACCGATTCGGGGTTGGCAGTATGCAGGTTGTCGCATCCTATTCCCAGCAGCTATGCTCATTGTCTGTAGCTGCTTGTTCTGATGTCTGTAGGTTGGTAATACGTCAACGTGCGCTGCACCCAGCCCACACTTTTGTTGGCGTTGATCTCAGCTTCTGATACGTGTTATTTCGGTATCTCTTCCACCCCCGTATTACCGCAGTAGAATGTAAAACATCCGGCCAAAAGTGCAGGTGACAGGTTACGGCTAAACATGCATGTACCCTACGTATGTGGCTTTGCCATAAGTGACGTGGCATGGTGCATGGTTGTATGGTGTACACAGAACGTGCGCCGAGACGGCAGCAGTTTCATGTGGCACCAGCTATGCCAGCGCTGTAAGTACACCACTTCGGTGGATATCCAAAAGGCGCTATGAAAAGCTAGTCACTCATGTAGAATCACATGCGAGCACCGGTGAGTCTGCTCGAGACCGGAGAATAGTGCTATATAAAAACGATCAACAACAAGTATGGAGAGCGTTCCTTCAGCTTTCTTGCACCTTCTGTCTGGAACTCTCTGCCATCCAATCTCAGAAATTCTTCTACCCTTCCGCTGTTTAAATCCAGACTCAAAACTCACTTTCTGCCGGTAGGATCTCTGCAGTCTTCAGCCCCCGCCTGCCCCCCCCCCCCCCCCCCCTTCACCTCCAACCTCCCCCCCCCCCCAACCCCAACCCTAACCCCCCGCATGAATGTGCTTCCTGAGTGTTTTAGTTGCTTCGCGGTCGTTAAGAGAGCGAGAGTGAGTGTGAGAGAGAGTGCAGGAAGCGGAAGAGATGGTGGGTGAGGAGAGAGAGTATGTGTGCATGTGAGACAAAGAGAGTGGCAGAGAGAGAGGGGGGGGAGGGGAGGTGGTGGTGTGTGTGTGTGTGTGTGTGTGTGTGTGTGTGTGTGTGTGTGTGTGTGTTTTAGCGTAGTAATACTACTAATTACTTAGAACACAGCTTTATAATTATGTACCTGTTTTAAATTATTGTAACGTCTCTGTTTTATAACAGTTATTTTATGCGCCATTTTACTAGCACTTGTTTCATATTAGTGTAATTTATTATGTATTATGAGATTGCTTGTATATGATATGTCAGTAAATGTAAATGGTGTACATTATGTACATGCATGTCAGTAAATGTGAAAGGTATATATTGTGTACATCATGTGAACAATCGCGCTGAGCTCGCTCAGCGGGGAATAGCGCTATTGAAAATGTATGTATTATTATTATTATTATTATTATTATTATTATTATTATTATTATTAAGTCTTTGCTACCTGTTCCCGCAGGTATTTTGTTTCTGACATTGCGTTTGCCACCTGTTCCCACACGGTATTTTGTTTCTGACAGTGTGCTTGCTACCTGTTCCCACACGGTATTTTTTTCTGACATTGTATTTTGCTACCTGTTCCCACACGGTATTTTTTTCTTCTGAAATTTTGTTTGCTACCTGTTCCCACGCGGTGTTTTGTTTCTGACAGTGTGCTTGCTACCTGTTCTCGTACGGCATTTTGTTTCTGACACTGTGTTTGCTACGTGTTCTCGTACGGCATTTTGTTTCTGACACTGTGTTTGCTACGTGTTCTCGTACGGTATTTTGTTTCTGACACTGTGTTAGCTACCTGTTCTCGTGCGGTATTTTGTTTCTGACACTGTGTTTGCTACCTGTTCCCACACTGTATTTGCTGCCTTGATGTACGGCTGAGTGGGCGTGAACCACCCCGTAACTAACAAACTCTTCCTTCTTTTCTCCTTCAACGCTAACTTGGGAAAAACTGCGATGCTAATCCAATAATAATAATGGACATTTCTATGGCGCATGATCCCTAGCGAGGTCTAGGGCGCAATGCGCCGTACACGCCAACCACGCAAGAATTTACATACAGCAACTTCAGTAAATAAACCAAAGTTGTCAGTAACCAAACATGACCAAACTCTGATTTGTATGGTAGAAGTAGATCCAGCACATCCAACACACTAACGTGTCCTCCTTCTCCGTCACGTCTTCCCAACTTCCTTATTCCATCTTCCATTTTCCATGTTTAAATTCTAAAGCAGACTTTGAAAAGTCCTCCTTCTCCGTCACGTCTTCTCCTCTTCCTTCTTCCTCTTTCCCTTTTCCCTGTTTAAATTCTAAAGCAGACTTCACTTACGTGTTGTTGTATACCATGATTAACACGACTACCGTCGTTTGCACCAAGTGATACCAAATGAACCGCACTCCGCCTGCCAGGGAAAGACTGCCCTGCGAACCAAAACACTACAAAGTCAGAACTTCACAGCTTCTTGACAGCCGGTTTGGCCTGGCGGTAAGGCGTTAGGCTGGTAAGCAGAGGGACCTCGGTTCGAATCCACGTCGGCTCTCCTTTCTCTTCAAAAGTTGTGGTTTGTGGACACTGTCTTGTGACTTTGTCCCTCAGAATTAATGAAACATTAAAATGGCTCTCATCGCTGCCCATCTTAATGCAGGAGTCATTCTGGTGGTGACAGTGTAGCGATAGGTATATAATCTCCTCTTCCCCCCTCCCCCCCCCCCCCCCCCAACCCCTTCGCCCCGTCCCTAATAAGCCTTATGGTTTCTGTGGACGTTAAGCACCATGTTTACTTACTCAATGAGGACCAGGACGAAACGCAGCCCATCAAACCACACACTAACTGACTCTCCTATCATACGTCACCTTATGCTCGACTACGTGGGTTAGGGAGAAATGAAGTAGAATGCTGCTGTTGTGTTGCTTAATGTCCTCGGATGTCGGTTGACATATTAGGGACAAGCTGAGACCAACGCGTGAGCATGGTTCAATATTGCTTTACGTCCACGGAAACCATGAGGCTCGTTAGGACGGAAAGCCCAGGACGGCCACCTCGACTCTGGAGGTAGAATGAAGCGGGGAGGCTGTTTATCTCCAGAGTAGAAGGACGGGATTTCTGGCAGCGGTGGAACACGCATGGCTGTATTTGACATCTCCAGGATGGGAGACGGTCATTTGATAGCTCTGGGTTCTCAGCACAGGGGGGTCTTGATTTCTGCGTGAGCGATACCCCCATGGAGAGGCCGTTGCCACTGACAACAGCAGACACGCACGGGGCTCATTCTGCTCGCTGAAACATTTCCTATGTCCAGTCAGCGTTTGCCTTCCTGCCAACTCTCTGGAGGCTCGACATGGCAGCAGTCTTCTAACGCCACTCAGTCTGGCTCACTTGTGGTTCCCACCAACTGTACTCAAGACTGGACCTGAATGAGATCAGCCCAAAGCGGTATTTCCAAATGCCACTGTCACCCAAACTAACCATCCCTCCAACACTAGATAGCCCTCCGGGTAGACACAAGCCACCCGATGGGCCCGCAGGTTGTCTTCTATCACTCCACGCACGACGAAGCGTAACTTGAGAGTGATTTAGTCATAGCTGCCTCAAATGTAATATTAGTTACAATCAGTTGCGCTCCAAACAAAAATAATGCGTGCAGCCGTTCGTTCCTTTACTAACCCGTGTGTTGTTTCTTGGGCTGTTTGAAAATAGTCGTGTTGGTTTAGCATGATACTCCCAACCATTAAAACCTCAAAAATAATAATTCTATAGTCATAATATTGTATTCATCGCGCACGCGATCACACACACACACGCGCACGCACGCACGCACGCACGCACGCACGCACGCACGCACGCACGCACACACACACACACACACACACACACACACACGCACGCACACGTTAGGGCTATCCATTTTCGGTCACGGCTAAATCACAACATGATGTCACGATCAGTTGCTATTTGAAACCACAGACCGTGTCACCGCCGAGCGACAGACCGGGTGATGTAGGCTTGAAACTTGCTCTATTTTCATGTAAATACAAAATCAGATCAGATCTGAGCAAGTCAACTGTACATTACACGGTCACTCGCTTGACGGTGGCATGGCGGTACATAGCCACTGATGGCACATCATGCAGCGACATGACAGTTGTCGACAGTGACACGACGGTACATAGACATGACGGAACACAGCAACTGATGGCACATCATGCAGTATTTGAACAGATGACTCTGTGAACATGTTTACAAACAGTATTTGAACAGATGACTCAGTGAGCAAGTTTACAAACAGTATTTGAACAGATGACTCTATGAACAAGTTTACAAACAGTATTTGAACAGATGATTTTTTGAGAGCGGGTCTGAAAGAGGAAGAAGAACGAGAGAAGCGGAGTGTTTAGGGCAGAAAAAAAGAGAGTAGCGGAGTGTTTAGGGCAGAAGAACGCGAGTAGCGGAGTGTTTAGGGCAGAAGAACGCGAGTAGCGGAGTGTTTAAGGCAGAAGAACGCGAGTAGCGGAGTGTTTAGGGCAGAAGAACGAGAGTAGCGGAGTGTTTAGGGCAGAAGAACGAGAGTAGCGGAGTGTTTAAGGCAGAAAAAAGAGAGTAGCGGAGTGTTTAGGGCAGAAGAACGCGAGTAGCGGAGTGTTTAGGGCAGAAGAACGCGAGTAGCGGAGTGTTTAGGGCAAACTGTTCCAAACAGACGGTGTAAGAGGACGCTCTTTGACCAAACGTGTTTGCGTTCACAACCACCACAAGCAGGCACATGAACAAGATCAGGGGGCGAGATCGCTCAGTGGATAGAGCATCGAACCGAGAAGCCAGACACAGTACTGACGCGGGTTTGATTCCCTGGTGAGATAAGGGATTTTTCTCCCAGTCAACTTTCAGTGCAAACTCTCTTACGGTGCAGTGATGCATGCACGTTTTGTCGCCTTGGTGCAGTGATGCATGAACGTTTTGTTGTCTTGGTGCAGTGATGCATGCACGTTATGTCGCCTTGGTGCAGTGATGCATGCACGTTATGTCACCAACGAGGTGGTGACAAAGCGTGCAGCCCTTGTACCTTTTCAGCTTACAGATATCAGCATATGACCCTTTTAACTTATAGGTATCATTACATGTAATAGTAATAGTGTGTGTGTGTGTGTGTGTGTGTGTGTGTGTGTGTGTGTGTGTGTGTGTGTGTGTGTGTGTGTGTGTGTATGCGTGCGTGCGAGAGAGAGAGTGAGAGAGAGAGAGAATCAGAGAGAGAGAGCCCCCGTGTGCAGTCGCTTGGATCAACATGTGTGCGCACCTTAGAAATCTGAAACAGATTGTTTGGACACACACAAAAACACTGCACACACTGGCAACACTGGGTAGGGCTGCTCTTGCCGCTGCTGTAGCCTTACCCGGGAGAGGAGAAGCGAATTTCACACAAGCGATAATATAAAAAATATATATATTTTAACAAAAATCACCATCACTTTCACTGTGTCTGCATCAGCCATCGCCTTAAGTGCGGTAGGTTAGTCTGGTGCAAAACGCCCGCCTTATGCCGATGAATTGTTACAGGAACGGGGCCACATTTGTCTGATTACTCGCTTTGCCTCGTTTCTTGTCTTGGGATATCAGATGTCCTCTCTGGCAAACTGTTTCTCATTTGTCAGAAGAATATCATTATTACCCCTTGAAGGTCGATATTTCATGCGGTCTCAAGTGGATTAAACTTCTCAAAATGAATGTTTCTCGTTAGCTTGCACGGCTGGTTCGGCAAGGAAGTGCCCCAAGAAGTGTAAATCTGAAAGGGTTAGCGAGGCTCTGCTCTATGGCAACGCCTCACGCAATGATCAACAGGTTTTAAGGACAAAGTTTCCGTCACAAAACGATACGGGGTGGAGTGGGCGCGGGGGGTAGAACGCCCACTTGCAGGGCGAAACCTGTCAACTCTTTCTAAACGGCTAGGTTTTGTAGACGTGTCGCCCTTTCCAACCGGTGGACAAAACACAAAGCATGCGATTTGTCTTTGCAACAAACACACGCGTATAGATGATATACAAAAACAACCAAAACAACTCAAAAGTCAATAATAAAAAATATATTTAAAAAAAATAAATATATAAATGAACTCAGTTCTCGCTTGGAGTTTTTCTAACACAGAGCGGAGACAGACTAGAGAAAAGGACGAGGAAAGCGTCGCACTCGCAAAACGAGACGAACAGAAGACACACTGCCACCGTCAGATGAAAAATCTGAAACAAAGTGTTCTGCCAGAGTCCACCGACGGCCAGCTTTATTTCAAACGGTTCATGCTGTATCAAGCAGATCGATGGGGATCGACTGTTACGATACCAATTCCGAACTGTGGGGGACGACGCGTGGTTCGTTTAGTCCATAAAACCACCGCCAGGGTGCGCTACGTGGACAGTCTTCCGACTCTCCGGTCCACTCCATAGTAAACTATTAACAAGCGCGTATCGCGCCCCCCCCCCCCCCCCCCCCCCCCCTTCCCTCTCTCTCCGAATAAACCTTTGTACTGTATGTGTGTCGTAGAGCTGAATAAACCAAACCGTGTGTGTTGTACAGATGAATAAACCGTTGAGCACACTGTGTGTGTCGTACAGATGAATAAACCGTTGAGCACACTGTGTGTGTCGTACAGATGAATAAACCGTTGAGCACACTGTGTGTGTCGTACAGATGAATAAACCGTTGAGCACACTGTGTGTGTCGTACAGATGAATAAACCGTAGTGTATACTGTGTGTGTCGTACAGATGAATAAACCGTAGTGTATACTGTGTGTGTCGTACAGATGAATAAACCGTAGTGTATACTGTGTGTGTCGTACAGATGAATAAACCGTAGTGTATACTGTGTGTGTCGTACAGATGAATAAACCGTAGTGTATACTGTGTGTGTCGTACAGATGAATAAACCGTAGTGTATACTGTATATATCGTAATATAACTAAACAGTCGTGCACACTGTGTGTGTCGTACAGCTGGATAAACCGTTATGCACACTTTGTGTGTGTGTGTGTGTGTGTGTGTGTGTGTGTGGTGTGTGTGTGTGTGTGTGTAGCACAGCTTAATAAACCGCTGTGCTCTGTGTGTGTCATACAGCTGAATAAACCGTTATGCACACTGGGTGTCATACAGCTGAATAAACCGTTATGCACACTGTGTGTCATACAGCTGAATAAACCGTTATGCACACTGTGTGTCATACAGCTGAATAAACCGTTATGCACACTGTGTGTCATACAGCTGAATAAACCGTTATGCACACTGTGTGTCATACAGCTGAATAAACCGTTATGCACACTGTGTGTCATACAGCTGAATAAACCGTTATGCACACTGTGTGTCATACAGCTGAATAAACCGTTATGCACACTGTGTGTCATACAGCTGAATAAACCGTTATGCACACTGTGTGTCGTACGGCTGAATAAACCGCTGTGCTGTGTGTGTCGTACAGCTGAATAAACCGCTGTGCTGTGTGTGTCGTACAGCTGGAGAACCCCATCTCCAACGTGACGTGCCTGGGTGTGGACAAGACGCAGCTGGCGGAGAACTCGGTGTACCACAAGATCTACTTCGGCTGGCTGTACTTCCTCGTCATGTGCTTCATCCCGCTCTGCTCCCTCGCCGTGCTCAACACCTTCCTCGTCCTCGCCGTCAAGCGATCGCAGCGCCAGCGCAAAGACATGAACGTCAAGCAGGTGAGACCCCAACACCAGCACACCCTCCCGTCCTTTGCACCCTCTCACCCATCCCCCTTCATCCATCTTCCTTCGTCCATTCTCCTTTACCCATCCTCCTTCGTCCATCTTCATTCGTCCATTCTCCTTTACCCATCCTCCTTCGTCCATCTTCCTTCGTCCATTCTCCTTTACCCATCCTCCTTCATCCATCTTCCTTCGTCCGTTCTCCTTTACCCATCCTCCTTCTCCATCTTCCTTCGTCCATTCTCCTTTACCCTCCTCCTTCGTCCATCTTCCTTCGTCCATTCTCCTTTACCCATCCTCCTTCGTCCATCTTCCTTCGTCCATTCTCCTTTACCCATCCTCCTTCGTCCATCTTCCTTCGTCCGTTCTCCTTTACCCATCCTCCTTCATCCATCTTCCTTCGTCCATTCTCCTTTACCCATCCTCCTTCGTCCATCTTCCTTCGTCCATTCTCGTTTACCCATCCTCCTTCGTCCATGTTCATTCGTCCATTCTCGTTTACCCATCCTCCTTCGTCCATGTTCATTCGTCCATCCTCGTCTGTCCATTCTCACTCACCCATGCTCCTTCATCCATCTTCGTTCATCCATCTTCATTCGTCCATCCTCCTTTGTCCAACCTCGCTCATCCATCGGTGTGGTTTGTGCATAAGCGTGGCACACAGGGGAGACAATCGCCCGTCCATCATCCCTCTCTATCCATGGTCATCCACAGAGCTCAGTTTTGTTGCAGTGTTCATTGGCTGATCATTGACTGAGCACCTTGGTCAATGGCCGATTCCAGGTAGGAACGGGGATTGGGCCTTTTTCTGCCCCACCCCCATCCCGCCACACACACACTGACGCGTCACACTCTCCGCTCTCCCTGGCTGGGTCACACCCGGGACTACGTGTATGATGAGCACAAAGGTCAAAGGCCGAGAGCTCATAGTCCCTATTTGCTAAAGAGTAGATAGATCCGGCTCTCCTTCCACATACACGACTCGTCATAAGGATAAAAATAAAAATAAAAGCTTATTTGTTTGCGTTTATTTTTACATCGGGAAAGTCCCTTGTACCAAGGTTTCAAGGTTTCAACAATGCGACAATTCAACGCGCGTCGTCGAAAACTCGAAACCGATTGGACACCGCATGCATGACAGCAACCGTGTCAGTTTCAGTGAGTCAACGGTCGAGTCGCGTGCACTGCTGGATTCTGACAGCCTCAGTTGAACAGTGTACGAGAAGCTGAAAGTGAAACACGATAGGCCAACTTTGTTTCAACGGGTGAAGCTCGGGGCATAATTAGTTCTCCTTACGTCCAATAACCTTTTTAACCGAAATGTGAGAAGCACTGCCGGACTCAGCGTAGCTGACGTGTCAGTGACCCAATGACCCCTTCCCATTCGAGATCTTCCTGTTCCTCTCTCCGTTGTCTGTTTTGGACTACGATGCGTCTCGATGCATGAATCCAAATAGCTTGAATAGTCTGTTGGTCTTTACTGGTACGTAGGGTGATGTCGGTCCGCGCAAATGTTCGTTTTCTCCTCAACAGTAAGTAGTAGGTTCTGTCGGTAACGGCAGCATCCAGCAGCCGTCTTCATGCGACGTTCAGGCTCTTTAAACGTAGACAAATGAGTCCATAACTTAAAACGCGTTTAGGCCGGCCGGGTAGTCCTATTTGCGCTTTACGCTGATTAAGAGGGCTATTTGCCCTTCGTGTGTACGGGCCCGGAACGGTTCAGCCAGAGAGCTGTCTGACCCGTGTGTTGACACGTCACACGCCTGTCCTTTCCGTCGGTTATTTGGCGTTGACCTCCCGGCCTGGGTTGCCTCCATTCCTGCCAGTAACCACCTTTGTCTAATGCCCGGGTTAGTGCTGCTCCTTGCTCTTTGCGCTCGGGGAGTCTAGTCAGAGGTGTGTTTTAGCCGCCCCAAAGCGCGACCCTACTCCTGACGGCTTTTGCCCCCGAGTGGCTAAAGTGAATTAGCTGCAAAGGGAAACAACGCTGGATTGGCGTGGAGCTGTTGTTTCAACGGTGTGGTGGTAAAGCAGACAGCCTTGTGCAGAGGGGAGCTGCGGGCTGGTGTCGTTCTCACGTCAACCGTCCCTCTGCTGTGCTCTGTCCACCCTGCCGACCGCCCCGCGTCCTCAAACGGCTGCACACTTACGTAACGTTGTGCGTTAATACCCCTCCCCCCCCCCCCCCCCACCCCCAACCCCAACCTTTTCGCCCTTCCTCTTTCGGTCAGGAGCTTCCAGCCCAGACCCGCACCACCCAGTCCCTAATTCGTACGACTTTCCAGCCTAGACAAGCACCACCACCCCCACCCCTCTTCGGCCCCTCATTGTCTTCTTCTTCGACTTTGTTCGATGTTTTCGTTTTGTTATTGTTGTTGGTTCTTTGTTTCGTGTGGTTGTTGTTTTTATTGTTGGTTTGTGTGTGTGTGTGTGTGTGTGTGTGTGCGTGCGTGCGTGCGTGCGTGCGTGCGTGCGTGCGTGCGTGCGTCTGTGTGCTTCCAGTTTGACAAAGAAAATCTCTCTCGCGCTCTTTTTCCACCCCCTTACCCTGTTTCTCCTTTTCTCTCTCCCCCCCCACCCCCCCACTCTCCTACCTCCTCCTCTCTCCCCCCCCCTCCCCCCATCCTCCCCCCCCCCTTCCTCCTCCCCCTCAGCATTCCTCTCTTTCACCTCTTCCCTTCCCCTCTCTCCTCCCCCCCCCCCCCACATTCCCTCTCTTCCCCTAGAACATCGGATCCCCCCATCCTCCGCCCCCTTCCTCCTCCCCCTCAGCATTCCTCTCTTTTCACCTCTCCCTTCCCCCTCTCTCTCCTCCCCCCCCCCAAGCATTCCTCTCTCTTCCCCTAGAACATCGGGATTATTGCAACACCGGAAGCGCAACAGGCCCGATTTTCCTGCCAGCACAAAATGGACGGTTGAGCCCAAATCCCGCAGGGAGCTGGCGTGAAGGCTTATGCAGCTTTCAGTCCGCGGAGATGCAGGCTCCTCAAGTGCCAGCAGGCAGCCGCGGGTCGTCGTCATCCACCCCTTAAAGGGAACCCCAAACGAAGCAGCAGCGCTACGGGCCTTATCAACAGGAACGGAATTACCCCCCCCCCCCCCCCCCCGACCCCCCACCCCCCTCCCCAAATCATAAAATGACTCAGCAGGTTTTCACCCGAGTTATGGATTTGTTCAAATTCTACGTTTGAAAGTCGCGAGAACAAGGCCAGGAGCGCTTCTTTTAGACCACGTACGTGACGTCATGAGGAAGCCTGGTATATGTGACAAAAGTGTACATTACGTCACAAACCAACCTTTTTTGCTCTTCATTGGCAAAGAGCGAACCAACATGGCAGCGCTTTGAGCGGCTCAAATACGACGCACGCACACACACACACACACACACACACACACACACACACACACACACACACACACACACACACACACACAAACAAACAAACAAACAAACAACACTTCTTTTGCATAACACTGACAGAGCAAACCTTTGAAGCCTGCAAGTGCACAGTTTGCACGTTTTCAGATCAGCTTGTGTTCTCCGCTTTAAGCGAGGAGCTTCACGTGTACCATCTGCCAAACAGACGGACCCCAGCCTCCCACAAGACAGCCGGGGGCAAAAGGTGCAAACACTGATTACTAGCTGTCACTCGCTTCCATTGCCATCCGCAGGCTGCATTGCCGCTGTGCCGCGGGCCTGGACACATGCACTGACCGCCGCAATCAGCAACGCTTCAGTCCCGCTAATGAGCTAGCGGACTTTTTCTTCGACGGAAATTGCAACAACCAGAAAAGAAAAAAGCTCTGAACATTGTTAGCTCATTCTTCCACGGTAAAAAAAAGAGGAAGAAGAAAAGTAGAAGAAATGTTGCACAGGAAGAACGTTTGGGTAATAAGGCGCCGAGCCCTGTGGATTAAAGAAGAACGTTAACTGCGCAGTAATTGCTGCACGATCCCATCCATCAGCGCTTTGTTTGCAGCGTCTTTTGCCTTCTCCCTCTCAACCCTGCTGGCTGCTCAATGGCCGACCGCCCTGTAATTGCTACGGGAAGGTAGAGTTCCCTGTCTTGCCCCCCCCCCCCCCCCTCCCCCCCCTCCCTCCCCCCCCCCCCCTCCCCCCGTCCGCTGCGGTCCTTTCTGTGTCCTTCCTGCTCTGTCTCCACGTGGTTCCCCGCTCCGTTTCCATGTCCTTCCTGCTCTGTCTGTGTCCCTCCTGCTGTCTCCATGACATTCCCTGCTGTTTCCATGACCTCCCATGCTCTGTCTCCATGACCTTCCATTCTCTGTCTCCATGACCTTCCATGCTCTGTCTCCATGACCTTCCCGGCTCTGTCGTTTTATGTTCCGTCTTGGCTTCCAGTAGTCTCTTCTGTACCCAACGGTGACGTACCACGGATGTACCCCCCCCCCCCCCCACCCCACACCCCTTGCTGAGCATCCAGAGCTAACAGAGGTTCTCTCTTTGAAGCCCGCAGTAGGTCAGAATATAGCTTTGTACGCTTGGCCTGTTGCTACTACCAGGAATGCTGCCTTTCTAACATTTACCGTAGGTGCTGTAGCACGGTTAACAGTGACAGAGATGACGGAGAGCCCAGAACGTCCACCTCGAATTTCACACAGCTCCAGAGCTCTGCCCCCTAGGAACAGAAGAGCCAATACATAATTATGTACTGCGGGATGAACTGCTGGCAGCAGGCGACGTCAACGTCAGCGACCAGATCACCTCACGGTGTGGGGTGGCTCCGGACTGAGCCACAGAACACCGTCGCCTGCCCCGTGTCCAACGGAATCTGACCGGCACTGGCTACAGACATGACACTGTACAGCCCTCGTTCTACCAGCAGGTTCTGTTCAGGACCGTTCGGCCAGGGCGCCGTCCGGCACGATAACGCCCGTCCCCACACAGCGCGTGTCGTTGCCGACTTTCAGCAAGTCACCATGACGGGTCGGCCACCACGGTCACCTCGTCTCAGTCCCAACAACATCTCTGGGACGTGCTGGGGCGACGAATGCGAGACAACCACCCACCACCTTATGATCAACCACCCACCACATTATGATCAACCACCCACCACATTATGATCAACCAGATGTGCCCGATTTTTTCGCAGAGTGGCAACGAGTCCCTCAGACGACTCTGGAAAATGTTTGGTGATGTCCACCAGGCAGCGTTGCTTGGACTGCAGCCACACCAACGGCGGTTACACGCGTTCCATTTCGTCCAGTCGTAAAGATCTCATTTCTGACTTCGTTCAGTCGTAAAGATCTCATTTCTGACTTCGTTCAATCGTAAAAATCTTATTTCTGACTTCGTTCAGTCGTAAAGATCTCATTTCTGACTTCGTCCAGTCGTAAAGATCTCATTTCTGACTTCGTCCAATCGTAATGATCGCATTTCTGACTTCGTTGAATCGTAAACTTCGCTTTTTTCTGACTTCGTTGAATCATAAACATCGTTTTTCTGATTTTGTTGAATCGTAAGATAGAATTTCTGACTTTGCATCTCAGAGGGGTGTCCAATTAACCTGAAATTCCTCCATAGAACTGATTTTTGCTCACAGATTGGGATTGACTTACATTTACGTTTTTGCATTTTGCGTGCGTGCGTGCGTGCGTGCGTGCGTGCGTGCGTGTGTGTGTATGTGTGTGTGTGTGTGTGTGTGTGTGTGTGTGTGTGTGTGTGTGTGTGTTGTGTGTGTGTGTGTGTGTGTGTGTGTGTGCGTGTGTGTGTGTGTTTGTTTGTGTGTGTGTGTGTGCGTGTGCGTGTGCGTGTGTGTGTGTGATTTACAAAGTGGCCTTACACTCTCTTGAGTAGTCACTGCGTGTGCTCACAGTACAGGAATGTCCGCCAAGTGCTTATAGCGACGAGCAGGGCGGTCTGTTTTATGCCGCGGGTCCACACGGGAAACTGTGACAGCAGGAAGTGGGAAGACGATTCGTTGAAAAAGACTGAATGAACAGGGAAGGCGGACACTAGTACCAATAGTACAGTCGAATTCTTGACAGCAAGGAAGGCATGCGAGGCTATATTCTGGCCTGTTTCAGGCGAGAATCTTTGATAGCACGGGATTCTCAGGACAGGGGAATCTTAATTTCTGTGTCCACAGTACCCCACTGCGGGAATAATGAGACCACCATGCTGGTGGCGGTGGTGGTGGCGGTGGAGATGGTGTTGTTAACGTTGCTGTTGTTGTTTCAGCGCCGGGAGAAAACGTGACCATCATGCTGGTGTCGGTGGTGATGGTGTTGTTAACTTTGCTCTTGTTGTGTTTCAGAGCCGGGAGAACAACGTGACCATCATGCTGGTGTCGGTGGTGATGGTGTTTATCGTGTGCCAGGTGCCCGCACTCATCTACAACATGGCCTACGCCATCTCCATGGCAACCGTGACCACCAGCTCCGCCTGGAACGTGCTGTCCACCCTGCGCAACTTCCTGGTCAACCTGAACTCGGCCATCAACTTCATCCTGTACTGCGCCCTGGGCCAGAAGTTCCGCCGCACCTTCGTCAGGACCTTCTGTCCATGCGTGGCCAGGCGAGCGCGCGACGGCTTCCACTCCTTCACCTCCGCCCACCACGGCGACCTCGTCAACTCCAACTCGCACAACGGCGCTGTCTACATGAAGCTGATGAAGGGGGGAAAGGGAAGGAAGGGGGGCGGGGCCGGAGGCAGAGGGGTCAAGGCCGGAGCGCTGCCCAGGCAGCAGCAGCAGCAACAACAACAACAACAACAACAACAACAACAACAACAACAACAACAACAACAACAACAACAACAACAACAGCAACAACAACAACAGAACGGCAGCAAGAAGAACAGTAAGACGGACCTGACTAAGGTGGCCGATCAGGACAGCGGGGTTGTGGTGCACAAGTACTCTTCCCCCTGCGCCTCCGTGGACTCCAGCAACTGCGACGCTGGCTCCATCTATCTCACCTCTTCCGGCAGGGGCAAGGTCAAGAGCAGGGTCAGCGAGCGGTCGTTGCTGCCCAAGTCACGTGACGACGTCTGACCACCACCACAAGACAGCGGGGAGAATCTAGTTTTTGTCTCATAGACAAAACGAACCGCAAATCCTGTCCTTTCCTGTGGAAGAAGGGCGAGACAAACTCGTCTGCGGTTGTTGCTTGCAGGCCGCTGCTGAGTGGCTGCTGGCAGAGCGGGTGTTTGGATGACTGGCGTAATCCTCTCAATTCCGGCCAGTCTCAGCAGTCTGCAGTTTGATTACGCTGGTCAGACCGCGGAGATGCGCGTGCCATGAGAGAACCACTTAATCAATGATAGCGCTTGTATCCCCTTTAAGTCCGCGTCGCTCAATGGGATCTGCTTGCCGTCTGCTGACGTTTTCAATTTACACTTCAAAGACGTGCAAAGCTTGCACCGCTGTTTACGACGTGCTCCTTCAAACGGCATCTGGAAGCTGTTGCTCGGCACGACTCGGGTCAAAACTGGAACACTTGACAGTGGAGGATCATTGTTGTTTTGTTTTTCATTCTTTCGTTCTTGTTTGGGGGTGGGGGAGGGGGGTGCTTTAAGAGAGACGCCAGCGTCACGGAACACAGGACACACAACGCTGACACTTTGATGCTGGGAAATGTGGGCACCCACGCGCTCTGGGCAAGTTCTAAACAGTGAAGTTTTGGGGACGCGCAGAAACGAACCCAGTAACAAGTAACCCACGACGTCAAGCCCCCCCCCCCCCCCCCCCCCCCACCCTCCTTGTGTGTCCCCATTCGCTACAGTCGTACCCGGCTGCACCTGATACCGATCCCTGCCGTAAGCCTCTCACACCGATCGACCTGTGCATGGCTTCCACACGATGCCAGACAGTGGTAGTCTGACACCGCGCGTAGTCGTGTCCTAGCTGGTATTAAAGACAGGACGGGGAGCCCTCTTTTGTGGATTTAAAGACAAGACTTGGAACTCTGTTTCTGGGTTTAAACATAGGACGTGAAGCCCCGTTTTTGTGGATTTAAACATAGGGTGTGGAGCCTTGTTTTGTGGGTTTAAACGTAGGATGTGGAGCCCCGTTTTTGTGGATTTAAACATAGGATGTGGAGCCCTGTTTTGTGGGTTTAAACATTGGATGTGGAGCTCTGTTTTTGTGGATTTAAACATAGGATGTGGAGCCCTGTTTTTGTGGATTTAAACATAGGATGTGAAGCCCTGTTTTTGTTGATTTAAACATTGGATGTGGAGCCCTGTTTTTGTGGATTTAAACATAGGATGTGAAGCCCTGTTTTTGTGGATTTAGACACAGGATGTGGAGCCCTGTTTTTGTGGATTTAAACATAGGATGTGAAGCCCTGTTTTTGTGGATTTAGACACAGGATGTGGAGCCCTGTTTTTGTGGATTTAAACATAGGATGTGAAGCCCTGTTTTTGTGGATTTAGACACAGGATGTGGAGCCCTGTTTTTGTGGATTTAGAGACAGGATGTGGAGCCTGTCTAATGATAGGGCCTGGAGTCGTGTCCTGGCGGGTATTACAAACAGGACGTGAAGCCCTGTTATTGAGGGTTGAGATAAGACGTGGAGCTGTTTTTGTGGGTTGAGAAAGGACGTGGAGCTGTTTTTATGGGTTGATATAGGACGCGGAGCCCCGTCTTAGCGTGTCCTCAGTACAACTAAATCCTCAGTACAACTAGATCCTCAGTACAGCAGGTCCTCAGTACAACTAGTCCTCAGTACAACTAGATCTTCAGTACAACTAGGTCCTCAGTAAAACAAGTCCTCAGTACAACTAGGTCCTCAGTACAAAAAGTCCTCAGTACAACTAGGTCCTCAGTAAAACAAGTCGTCAGTACAGCAGGTCATCAGTATAGCAGGTCCTCAGTACAACAAGTCCTCAGTACAACTAGTCCTCGGTACAAGTCCTCAGTAAAACAAGTCATCAGTACAACAAGTCTTCAGTACAAGTCGTCAGTACAACTAGGTCCTCAGTAAAAACAAGTCCTCAGTACAGCAGGTCATCAGTATAGCAGGTCCTCAGTACAACAAGTCCTCAGTACAACTAGTCCTCAGTACAGCAGGTCATCAGTACAACAAGTCCTCAGTACAAGTCCTCAGTACAGCAAGTCCTCAGTGCAACTAGGTCATCAGTGCAACAAACAACAGTGCAACCAGTTCGCTTTGAAAATGACAAACCGGAACTGGGGCGTTGGGTTAAAATGACCTTGTCGTTAGGAACACCAGAAACGGAACTAAACTAACGCTCAAACAGCGCCCTCTGTCCTCCAAGAAGCTGTGGCGGCGACGAGGAAAGGGTAGAGGAAACGGGCGGGTCAATTTACGTCTGCCACTCGGTGAGCGAGCAAACAGTGTTGTCTGGGTGGACGGCGCCCCCGGCATGTCGCACAAAGCGCCATTTCTATGCACGTCATTTGCTAGTCTGCGGCGGGCCGGACGCTGACCGGTGTCTGTGGACTTGCTAATGGGGTCGATTCAATCTAACCCTCTCAGCCAAAATCAAAACCTATCGGCTCCATCCTTGAGGTGCGGTAATATGGTCGACTAAATCAAAGTCTCTCTGCCCAAATCACCTCCGCTCCATCGGTGACAAGGCGATCGATTCACTCGCAGCCTCTCCGCCTGAATGACAGCCTCTCCGCCCCATCCTGTGATGGTACTATCGTACCCAACACCAAAACCTCTCCGCCCCATCCTGTGATGGTACTATCGTGACCAAAACCAAAACCTCTCCGCCCCATCCTGTGATGGTACTATCGTACCCAACACCAAAACCTCTCCGCCCCATCCTGTGATGGTACTATCGTACCCAACACCAAAACCTCTCCGCCCCATCCTGTGATGGTACTATCGTGATCAAGACCAAACCCTCTCAACAAAAACCAAAACCTCGATGCCCCGTCGCCGAAATCAACATCGTGATTGACGACAAAACCTTCAGTATGTGTTCAAATATTATATATAATTAATATCCGTCAGAGATGGATGGCGTGAGAATATGTAGGCAAAAGACCAGTGACTGCAGTGCCTTCAAGTCCAGAAGGAAATTGATCTTCATTGTGAACACACACTAAAATCAACATAAACTCTGAACAGTGTGAAATGTGTGTCGTAACAAAATCGTGCATGTTGGAAATGTAACGAAAACAAAACTACTGCGGGTCTGAGAACTGCATCAGGATGGACGCACACTGAACAAACACGGGGACTACTGGACTACATGAATCACATTACTGGACTACGTGAATCACATTATTGGACTACTGGACTAGGTGAATCACATTATTGAACTATTGGACCACGTGAATCACATCAATGTGTGTAGGCGCGTCAGCGACGGAGTCAGGGGCGGATCTGAAAAGAGCCAGACGTGTTCTTTGTGGGAACAGGTCTAACAGTCACACACCACCACACTAAAAGTTTCTGCAACAAGGACGATTCCCTTAATGGACTGCCACCAGGGACCGAGACTAAGTGAAAGGGACTGAGTGGTGGACGGGTCCGGTACATCTGCTGGCAACATAACAGGACCGCCATCCCTTCCGCGCTCAGGTCCCACACCGGTGTCGTGCTGATCCTGTCCGCCACGAGTACCCGGCAGACGGCAAGGGCATTGTGGGATGACTACGTGTCTGGCGGTACCAAGAAGACACCCAGCGTAGCGGGCAGATCAAACAGATCAAATAGGATTTGGCGCGGTGCCGGCTGAAACGGTACAAAGGACAGGCAGAGACTGCTAAGACAGACACGAAGCAAAAGGGTAAAAAGATCAGTAGTAGGTGGCGCGTAGGATGATTGAGACCGACAACACCAACTAAATTAGGAAAGTTAAATTCGCCCTGCCAACGTGTGGAGGAAAAGCTGCGACTGCGCCGATGTTTGCCAGAGGGCGAAACGAAGTCTCAACAGCCAGAAACCATCTGACGGGGGTCTTGTGATGCTGATTCTGTTGTGTGTTTTGGGCCCAGCTTCAAGATGCCTTAATGATATTACCCACGAAATGACGACGGAATGTTTCCGGAGCCGTCGGCCGTGTCACGGACCTTATATGCCAAGTCAGGAGTGTTTTACTGGAAGCAGGACTGAAGATTAAGGACTACGTCATTATTTCGTAGGAGAAATAAAAGCGGACCGTGTCCAGGGCCAGCGGCTGTGTGAGAGTCCAAGATGTTCACACTTCTGTGTCTTTGAAAGAGGAAGTTGTCAGCAGCTAACTTCGGTGTCAGAGATGCCGGGTCCATTGTGTGCTTCAGCGAAAGAGAAAGGTCTCAGCAGTGGAAACCTGTGTGGCATATGGCCCTAAGAGACCGGGGCAGCTGAGGGCATGTTTGACTGCAGAGGAAAACTGTCAGCATATACTCCAAGCCTGGCTTTCCGGCAGATTTCCTCCAAACTGTGCCGTAATTTGTTCCTCCGCTGACGGGTCACTCTCATCTCCGCGCGTTTGTAAGACCTCTCCCCTGGAGGTCCCACGCCGTCAGCGCCCTCCGTAAAACCTGCAGTTTTTTTATTTATTTTTTAGTACTAACACTGTGAAAACACCATAGCTTAGAAACACACCCAAGTAAAAAACAAACAAAAAACAAGAAGTTCTGTCTCGACATCAACGATCTGGGGTTTGTTTGTGCTGGCGTACACAAGAGAAACGCGGCAGGATGACAATGGAGCTGTTCGCGTGGTTACAAACCTACTGCTGTTCGCGTGGTTACAAACCTATTGCTGTTCGCGTGGTTACAAACCTACTGCCGTTTCAACACTAACAAAAAACGGTGGTGTAACCAGTTATGGAGATGGTTGGAGGAAGGATGTGGTAAACCAACGACAGGAGTTTGGTGTCAGTACAGTCATAACCTGTCGGTACAGTCATAACCTGTCGGTACAGTCATAACCTGTCGGTACTGTCAGTACAGTACAGTCATAACCTGTCAGTACAGTCATAACCTGTCAGTGCAGTCATAACCTGTCGGTACAGTCATAACCTGTCGGTACAGTACAGTCATAACCAGTCTGAGAAGACTAAGGTGCTGAGACAGCTGTGTGTTTGCCGGAGGGAGAAAAGCATCAGTAGTCATAACCTGTCTGACGGTGCCCTAAGATGCGGGGACAGCTGTGTGTTTGACGGAGGGAGAAAACTATCAGTAGTCATAACTGTCTGACGGTGCCCGAAGATGCTGAAACGTCTGCAGAGTCCTTCACACGCGGGGGTTTTGTCTGCTACCTACAACTGTCTCTCTGGCACCGAGGGGTGGCGGTGGGGTGGCACAGCGAGATCGACGTTTGGGAAATGAGGAACAGTGGGGCCAGTCGTCAGTCTGTGAGATGGCGACGGGAGACAAGACGCAGTGGTCAGCGTCGGGACCGCCAAACGAAGGACCCCGAACTACCACATGTCTGACTCATCCAGCAGCCAAGGGGAAGGCCACAGAACTCGGCGCGGACCGCACGCTCTTATCCCAGCATCGCGTGATTCCTCTGCCGTACATTACAATGCGACTTTATTGCCAAGTGTCGGTACAACAGCACTAGGAACGTTTTGTGGTGCCAAGTACTCTCACCACACATTCACACCAATCATAGAATACAAACATCATTAAATTACAACAATAACAACAAATATTGGGGTAAAAAGTCATTAACATAAAGTCATTACAAATATTATTAAATTACAACAACAGCAAATATTAGGGGGGGGGGGGCGGTCATTAACAAAGAAATACATGAGAAATCCAACGGACATCAAGTTGCACATATCACATCAAAATGACCTCTTTACGAGGTCTACCTAAAAAGATTACTGTCCTAATAAAAGCAGATATAAAAATGACCTACCACATTCGCACAATCTGCCCTATGATCTCTCAGACTGCATAACATTTAGACATGGTCTCAGGACATTGTAGTATAAACTCTGCATGAAGATAGTAAGACTGTAATTATTGTATTTTGATGTTTCCAGTCATGAGTGCAGTTCATCTAGGACTTATGGCAGAAAAATCGGGCACGGTTATATATTATTCAGGTTTGTAGACACACGCACATGTATGTTTTTATGTTCTCTCACTTTCTCTCTCTGCTTGCAAGCACGTGTATACTTGTACGTGCTCTCCCTGCCTCTGACGGTAAGAATTAAAAGGGACCCTAAGCAGGACTCGAGCAATAAATAAATAAAACAGACTCATAGCAGTGTTTCGGCCTATTTACGGTCTAGTTTGTTAAAAGCCGCTGTCACAAAAACACGGCAGTGAGCGGTGCCATTTTCTGTCTGACAGTCACTGTCTTTACGGCATGCGCGGCGCAAGTACCCATTACGTCACGTGCCAGTCTTATTCTGCTCTTCGTCGGTCAACAGCGAACCAACATGGCTGCGCCCTATGGGATTCAAGTTCGGAGCAGTAAAGCACTTGTGTTGCATAAATACCGAGAGAACTTCACAAACATTATGAAGCCGGCAAAACCAAATGTTAGCCCTTTCTGGATTTGTTTCCGGCTACCTTGTGTTTCTGATGGTGATGTGGAGTTTAATGTCCTCGGATGTCGGGTGGACATATTAGGAACAAACTGTGACCAATGCGTAAGCATGGATCAATGTTGCTTTACGTCCACAGAAACCTTAAGGC
This sequence comes from Alviniconcha marisindica, assembly GCA_018857735.1. Taxonomy (NCBI): domain Eukaryota; kingdom Metazoa; phylum Mollusca; class Gastropoda; family Provannidae; genus Alviniconcha; species Alviniconcha marisindica. Next base: position 1,469,268 of record JABMCL010001594.1, read on the forward strand.
TCGTTAGGACGGGGAGCCCAGGACGGCCACCTCGACTTTCACACAGCTCCTGAACTCTGATTGTGTTTCTGCTTAGGGAGCCTCTTAAAGGCGCTCACACACGGGCAGTTTCCGCCGTATAGCTGAAGGGGACAGCTCGTCGTCTTAACCGTACTGGCTGCCACACGATACAGCCAGAACTGAAAGGTTAAAGCAAGGGGAACGCCGACGTATTCAACCCTGATACTAGACAGTTACCATCCATTGTGACCTCTGGCCTTTCCTTCACCTTAGTACAAACGGTAAGCGCTGACTGGCTGGCGGATGCAGTTCATCCGTTTGTATTACAGCACACTGCATTTAGAACGGAGAGGTTGAAGCCGATGCTCTGAGCCGTTCAACCGTAGGGCTATGCCAACAACACACGGTCCGCTGGACATCATACCCGATAGTCCTCAACTGTGCGACCCAAACGGCTCGTGTATCAAGGTCTTAACCGGGGAAGTCGCTGTGCTAGTCGAGCCTGTGTAAAGAAGACCTCAGTTTGGCCAGCTCCACCCACCAACAGCTGTACTGCCTTTTTCAACGCCAATGTCCCAGCCTCCTGCAAATACAAGGTGACGTTGTTGTTGATCGCTTTCATACAGCGCTATTCTCCGCTCTCGAGCAGACTGACTGCGTTCGCATGTGATTCTACGTGACTGACTAGCTTTTTATAGCGCGTGTTTTTTTGTTTTTTGTTAGTTTGTTGTTGTTTTTTGCTTTTTTATCCACCGAAGCGGTGTACTTACAGCGCTGACATGGCTGGTGCCACGTGAAACTGCTGCCGTCTCGGCGCGTTGTATGTACACCATACAACCATGCACCATGTCACTTCATGCAAAGCCACAATTGCCGTCAGCAATGAACCGCGTTTCGTTGTCATCCGTTACACTTCCTTTCATCCTCGTAAGTCCCAAATGAGCCACTGAGCGTTGAGGACTTACTGGACTTTTGTTGTCGTCGTTGTTCTCATTTGTTTGGCGGGTGTATTCGGTATTGAATGTAGTCTTCCTGCTCCGTGTCTCCATCTGCTATGACCTAGCCTATACGGTTAACCGAGTGGGCTTTCAAAACCAGTTATCTACCCTTTTATTTTCGGCAGGCGATAACGTCCCGTCGTCAGACTTTGGTCCTGACCCGTCAGTCACACGAAGCAGTGCGTCCCACAAACGAACCCCTGTCACAATTCAGCTGAGCCAGCCATTTACCTGCCGTCTTTATGAAAAGACAAGACGGGGAAAACGTGATTGTTGCCGATAAGAGAGTGTAGCCGCGGACGGCAAGTGAGACTGAACAAGTGGGCCAACTGCCAACGCTGGCTGAGACATCTCGAGCATCTCGCTAAAGACCTCGCCAACGCTCGCTAAGAGAAAGACATCCCCAGCTCTCTCAAAGAGTATGACCTCGCCAATTCTCAGACATTAGCCTCGGCTGCGGGAATCGCAACTGGATCGAACCCAGACTCGTACTCTAAATCAAGGGAGGCGACTTCAACTTAACTAAGAGCGGCAAACAATTTTTTCTCCTCATACTCTTGGTCTCTCGAGGCTCTCGAATATCTTTCCTCGCTCCAGCATTCGTCTGTCCGGTGAGGAGTCTAATGATGACTTGCACTTTCGGCGAACCGGTATTGATCACTGAGAGTTCGTCGGCGACGTGGACATTGCTGTCTGCCAGTGTCATTGCTACTCACTTGCGTTGAGTCACTGTCCATGTTTTGAGCGAGAACCCCTTCCCATGCTTATCACAAGATTTTCAACCGGAATCCTCCACTGAATGTATTGATGTACGAGGAAAGTTTTTGCTTTTGTTTTTTGTTTCATGTGATTGAGTTGTGAAACTATTCCAGCAGAACTCGGTCTATATATCACGTTACGAGTCAGGTCAAAGGGAACACTTGCACTCAGTGCATGCTTTATTCCTTATTTCCGTTTGAGCTTGCTTATTTGCAAGTGGGACGATTGTGAGGCGGTGCAACTGTGTAAATATTCTGTCAACTAATGTTTACTTAGGGCCCTTCGGTTGTTGAGTTTAATTCCTTGAATGTGTCAGCCGTATGAATATGCTAGGTCGTATGTACGAAAATGCTAGGTCGTATGTACGAATATGCTAGGTCGTATGTACGAATATGCTAGGTCGTATGTACGAATATGCTAAGGTCGTATGTGGAGAAGCGTTCACACTGTGGCCGTACAGTTGTGAACAAATGAATATTTCAGCGGACAATGTCCTGTGTGTAAAGACAGTTTAACTGTAGTATTTACGAGTGTGTGTGTGTGTGTGTGTGTGTGTGTGTGTGTGTGTGTGTGTGTGTGTGTGTGTGTGTGCTCTCAGTATGTTCTGCTTTACATGTCGCTTTGGTTGTCAGTTTTCAGGGGGAAGGGGACTTGGGGAGGGGCGGTCTGTTTGTTTTTTAGCCCGAGAGTGTCTTTGAAAATACAGACACAGTACCTTCTATTCAAATACCGATATTTGTTTTTATTGATTCGATACATATAATGCTCAACTGAAACAACAAACATCACAGACTGTGATGAAATAGACAACGGGTTTTCGTTCCACACCCATCCATCCCTCTTCCCACTCATACTTCTTCCCGACTGTCTCCCTGTTGCAGGGAAACATCTCCCCCGACTGTCTCCCTGTTGCAGGGAAACATCTCCCCCCGACTGTCTCCCTGTTGCAGGGAAACACCTCTCCCTGTCTCCCTGTTGTAGGAAAACACCTCTCCCTGTCTATCTCCCTGTTGCAGGGAAACACCTCTCCCTGTCTCCCTATTGCAGGGAAACACAGACAAGTAGTCGGGCACGTTGACTCGCTCTTCTTCAGTGTAGAAAGGGGGAGGGGGGGCGGAGGAGGAATACCGCAAACATAAGGCAGCTGCAACGTGGAGGGTGCCGGTGAGAACGAGAACGGAGGCATGGGGAAAGACGAAGAAACAATATGTGCGAGGATAAAGACGGCAAAAACAGGATTCAATACTTCTTCCTCTCTTTTCTTGCAGGACTTGCTGCTTCATCCTCCGTCCTTACACGACTTAGTACTTCTTCCTCTCCCTTCTTAGACGACTTAGTACTTCTTCCTCTCCCTTCTTAGACGACTTTGTACTTCTCTCTCTTTCTTACACGACTTAGTACTTCTTCTCTCTCTTTTTACAGGACTTGGTACTTCTTCCCGTTTTACAACCCGGCGGTCGTTTCTCGTGCACGTTTTGAGCTGTAGGCAAATGCCCATTGTTATCTGTGGTACAAACAATTCATTCACATTCGTACAGTGCAACATAATATCACCTACCGCAGTGAAGACCTTTTCGTTTTTGTTTGTCTGTTTGTTCCGTTTTGTGGTTGTTTGCTTGTCTGTTTATTTGTCTTTTCTTTACTACAACTGTATATACTAAATTGTGTACCTGTGAAAAGATGTATTGCAGCGTGTTGACTTGTGACAAGTATTCCAGTGGCGTTTCTAGTAAGAGGCGCATCCACAACTAAACCAGATTTCCTATAGCAACGTTCGTTAACGGTAACCGCTCTTCTCACGGCCATGATGAAATAAAAGCGCAGCTTTTACTGTAAGTTACGTGAAGATGAGTCCCTGGGGCGGGTGGAGGGGAACGCGGTCTCTGAGTACATGTGGCTGTTGTTCAGAGAAGAGACTGGCAAAGACTGCGGCGTGAACATGCTGGCATCGGGCTAGCAGTGTGTGTGAGGGTTGAAGAGCGTTTCTTTCCATCACTGTCGTTATGCTCCGCATGTGGAAGTTGTGTACCAGTGACATTGTTCTATGACAAATAAAACCTTTACAGAAAATTGTGGGCTTTTTGTTTGTTTGCAGTTGTTGTTTCTTTTTTCTCTTGTTTCTTTTTTCTCTTGAAGCGTCTTCTTTTCTTTCTTTCTTTTTTCTTTTTTTCTTTGCGCATGTGACAGCATAAATTTTATCTGATGATAACAAGTATAACATAAAATCAACACAATAGCTCAACAGGTGCACGAGAGACGACCGCCGGGTTGTAAAACAGGAAGTAGTACTAAATCCTGTAAGAAGAGAGAGGAACAACACAAACAGCATCACGGTGTGATCATCTGACAACACACACACACACACACACACACACACACGCACACACACACACACACACACACACACACACACACACACACACACACACACACACGCACGCACGCCCTACTGTCTGAACACACCGACTTCACACAGCCAGACAGTGCGGACACTTTTAACGGTCAAAACGGGAAACATCTGGATCCAAAAGCAAAAGTACGCCATCACCATTACCGTCATCAGACCAACCGTACAGCCTCACAACAGAAAAGCTGCTACTAAACCTCCATCCGCCGGAAAGTGGACTTTATACACTGGACTAAGCAGCTTAAACGCGGCACACAAATGGCGGCTCAGACTCGCGCGTTACCCACAGAGGCTGCTATTGAGAAGAAAACGAACACTAGTACTAACTGACGCCGTCCCATGTACCATTAAAAACAATAAACTGTACAAGTAAATTGAGATTCACGCCTCAAGACACATCATAATCAACACAGACGGCGAAGAGGTGACAGGAAAATCACACACACACACACACACACACACACACACACACAACACACACACACACACACACACACACTAACCGCCAAACCACCCACCGCCCATGTTTGAACTTGGTGTGCAAACAAAGAAGCCACTCGTTCATCACAAGGTAAGACAGCCCGAGTTTGTGTTGCTGGGTAAATAAAGCCTACAACCAATTCTGCAACAAGTAGAACTGTACCAAGTCCGAGGTTGCGTCGCTGGGCAAATAAAGCCTACAACCAATCCTGCAACAAGTAGAACTGTACCAAGCCTGAAAGCAATGCGGAATCAAAGGACTGCTTGTGGCCAACAACTACGCGAGGACTCCATTAACAGCTATTTCTGTCGTCGCTTCTTTCGTATTTGCTTCTTAATGTCTTCGGGTGTCATTTGACATATAGTCTAGTAATATTAAGGTAAAAAACAGCTCCAGTGCAAAGTACCTCCTTTCTAAGTGTTCTGAACTTTTGGGGGTTCTTTAAACATTGTGTGATCATAATAAACAAAGTCTACCAAAATATGACTTGCGGAACTTTGTTAAATAACAACTTTAACACAGTAGCAGTGCGCAAAATGCCGAAAAATACTAAATTTTACAATTACCCAGGTTTCTTTCTCAGATGCCAAGTACGTACACGAGAAAGGTTTTGACACTGGATTTAAAGAATATGTAACATCAGGAATTCCAAAAACTCCGCAATTTTTTCTATTTTAAAGGAGACAAGACGGCCCCCCCCCCCCCCCCCCCCCCTCACCATACCCCCTCCCAATTATTTTTTTTGTAAATGAACGCTTACTTCGCTGAGACAAGCAATTTACAATTCCTCATTTGAGGAGTTGCCGTCTTCAAGGCACTCAATTTTGTTGACTGTATTCATACACTCCTCGCCTCTGCATTCTCCACAGCCGACAGAGAACACGAGTCCATGACGACGGCAGGAACATCGGGAAGACCGACAATCGGTCTTGCAATTGCACCTGATGACGTGAAGAAGGCCTTCGGGTGCTGCGGCGATGTCCGTCAGAACCGGGTACATGACTTTGTCCGTTATTTCCAGTACATCCCCAGTCGGTTGGATCCATTTGGAAAGGTGCTACTTCCGTTGCAGAGATCCATTCTTGCACCTGAAAATATGTCCGAAGAGAATGGAACTGCGCTGCTCCCGATGTTGGTGGGAGCTTGTCTGGCTGCAAGGTGGTTGTACAACTTGAGAGTTTCTGAATGTATTTCACATGTGGCAGTGTGTCCAAGTTGTCACCTGTCTTTCCATCATACAGTACCACCAGCGCTTTTTCTCCTGCTGCTTTATCTCTTCTCTGCTGCTGCCTGTGGTGGTGAATACCTGTGCACATTCCCGAAAGACTTGTGATTCTTGCATTTTCCTGACAGGTAGGGATTCACCGATTGTAAACAGGCTGCTGGCTGTGTCGCTATCCCCTATTGCATGTGCAAAAAGTATGTTTTGGCCACACGGGTCCAAAAGCATCTTGTACAGCTTTGGTGTCCCACACCTTGGCGCCGCTTTTCTTCGAACTGGACGTGAAAAACACATTCCGATGCTCGAAGCTGACATGGAAGAGAAGAATAAGTCGATCAGTGTCTTCACATTCGCTCCGAGCTGTTCTCACGGACAGGCAAGATGCGTGTTTTGGAGCTCGGCAAGATTATGTGAAACTTTCATTAATTTTCCAGTCCTGTCCTTTGGATACGACAATCAGAGTTGATCATCTTAGTATGAAGGTATTCTGCATCCAATGGTGTAAATATTGTCGCCGATTGTTCGTTGGTGAAGAAATATCTTAATGAATATGTTGACAAACTGTAAACATTGAATTAGAGTACAGTTGTACCCAAGTTCAGCGATACTGACGCGTGTTGAACTGTTTTCGTACGCTGGACTGATGGTGCACGTGCATGGTCACTGACATCAGCATTGTTGTGAAGCTACCGGTGCAGGGGGAAACCCGAAAAAACGCGGCCTTGCCTTCAACTGTTTTAAAATGTAATGACAGTACTGCATAGCCCAGCACTGTGACATGCCGTGAGAATTTAGTAGTATTTTGTGTGTGTTTTGCGTATTTGGAAATGGCGAGCAAAGACACCGGCACCCATACAACTAAACTGAAATCAACTCTGGATGATATCCAGAAACGTTTTTCTTGTGGTCGGGATCAATAGCATTTGGAGAAACAGCCTTTGTTATCGTTACTCCGCTATTACCAACAATGAACTCAGTGTCGAAATCAATGACTATGACATAAATGACTGTCCTCGGAGGTATTCCCCTGATTGCCCGCTTCCACCTCCGAGTGAACTATCAAAAACAGTTATTCGGATATATTGTGATAAAGCAAAAGGTATCACAGTCACACTCTATTTTACAGCTCAAGCCACTGACACTTTACTTTGCCAGGGCAGAGACTGCGCTCGCTGGGATCCCGATGAAAATGAAATCATTAAGCACCATGTCGCCACATTTATGGAATACTAAAAGCAGAACAACTGGCAGCCTCACTTCTTGAAGCTCCTGTGACGTTCACCAAGTCATTTTCTGGGACAATAGCCATGAAACCATTGCCTCCAGATCAGATTTTCTCCAACTCCACATCGAGAGAGATATCTCCATCCTCGCCTTTAGACTTTCATTCTCTACTGTCCAGCGAGATCAGCTCCCAGGCATGTCCAGCACAGAATATAGTTCTTCTGCCGCCTACCCCCTTGGTCACCTCCAGATCCCCGGACGACAAGGACCAGGGTCACTTACGAAAGGACCCACATCGCGGAAAAGGGGACCCCCTCTCATCCCAAGACTAAAAAACACCGCAGACGCACGCTGTGCTTCACCCCAAATCCGAAGAGGAACCAAGCTGCCCTAACACCGTCACTCCGAGGGAAACTGGAAAGCCTTGAGGCCTCACTTAACCTTGCTGAAGCCAGCGCGAGACGGAAGACTCATCTATATCCCTTATCAATGACTCAAAATGCTCAACCAAAAATGAACCCCGTACATTCGTAAGTGGGAAAGTTGAGCTCTAAATAACACGATACACAAACTGAATAAAAAAATAGCCAGTTCAAAAAAAGCAACAGCCGTCTTATCAAAAGAAAACCATTCGCTAAAAACTCAGCTTGGTACCCTGCAATCTGAGATTTAATTATTTTTTTTAAAAGACTAGAGCCCCACCCGTGATACCCACCGTGATAGTTATTCGATGACCGACGTACCGATTGCAGGCCCGGTGAACGCCGCTGAGGAACAATCATCGACATGTTCTCCAACCGACAACAGTCACACACCCAGCTCTAAAGTCTTCAGCTCCCAAAGTGAAATACCACATACACTCCCACTACATATAGGATTACCGCAGGTGAACAGGAAACCTGCAGTTACTCCATCCCAACACAGAACCCATTTGATCCTCTGTGCTTACACTGAGCAGGAGAAAGCAGCCACTGCGGAAATGAATCAGGCAGAGGGAACTGACAGCCACACTCCGGTTGACACAACTCAACGACGTCACCGACAAGAAAACGCCGAAAAGTAAAAAAAATACCCCCAAACTGTCTCCGAAAGAAATTTTGGGAAAACTTTTTCCCCCCAAAATTTACTTTCTGATAGGAGACTCTGTGATCAGACCTATTAACCCCAGACGATTCGCTACCCACTTTGAATCGCTGTACAAAGTGTGTGGCCTGGCGTGACGACTCGCGATCTGTGTGCATGGGTGCACTCGTTGCCCATCACGCAGTGTTAAAGCAGTCACTCTTCACGTCGGGATCAATGACTGCCCAGCAGGACAGATTTCACAGAACTGGTACGAATTTATCGCACTACTAAAAAAAGTCTTTCCAAACGCATCACTGTCTTTCAGCTCAATCATCCCAGCTAAGGGGAGAAAAGCCTAAACAATTCGATCGCCCCTTCAAACCGCAACCTGTTTAAAGTGTGCCAGGATGCACGTGTCGCGTACATCGACAACGAACACACGTTCACTGCCCCATCCGGAGCACCGCGTTTAGTCCTGTACCAAGACCTGACCCACCCCAGTAAAAAAGGGGAACGGTAAGATTAGCTGGCAACCTCGCAAAAAGTTTTGGCATCTGGGAACATGACAATATAAGTCAGAACCAACAAAACGGGGCCAGTAGCCACAGGGAAAGATACGGAAATTTTCCGGTGGCTGTGGACACGGTAACGAACATACTGTTTCAGATACCCCCCCCCGCCGCTGGAAACTGTCCTCCTCCATCATCCAGCCATCACTTCCCTCCACTACCTCCACCTCAAAGAGAACGTACCCCTCCCGTTCTCTATCAGCAGCCTATAGACAGAAAAGACACATGAAACGCCTGCACCTAGAGATCCCATATATATCCCACCCGCTTTCCACCAGCAACCATATCACCTCCAGCCTTCCTTTGACAGACAAGGCACACCTGAAACTGCTGCCAACCGTTTACCCCCCATACCCGTCCAACAACCTGCAAGACAATCGGACAGCCAACTAAACCCCTACGCACTACAACTCTTTAACATGATAGCATCCCAACTCGTGACACAGCAGCCTATGTTTCCTAACCACCGGCACCAGCAACCCTCCCCCATTCCCAGTACACTTTTTCAGCCGTGCTAAACTGGTCAGAGACGATCACGAAATGTTGTCTGCGTGTATCAATAGGGTTATACAGGTACCTGTTGATACAGTTCTACACGTATATTTGTGCGTGCGTGTTCCCCCCCCCCCCCCCCCCTCCAACCCCACCCCCCGTACAAGCATTTTAAATGTGCTAAGCAGTTGGTGATCATGAAATGTTTATATGCATATTTATCCATGTACGTATTGACACAGTATTGTGTATGTAGGCTATGCGTATGCATATATGTATGCGTGTGTGATCAAACCCCCCCCCCCCAACACACACACACACACACACACTCTTAACTGTGGTAAACTGCTGATGATCACGATATGTATGTATATATATTACTTTCTACATAGAAACATGTACGTATTAGTCTTGCACGTGTATATCTGCGTATATGTTTGTGTGCGTGCATGTGCGCGCGCGCGTGTGTGTGTATGTGTGTGCATGCGTGCGTGCGTAAATGTGTGCGTGCGTGAGCGTATGTGTGTGCATGTGCGTGTGTGTGTGCGTGCGTGCGTGCGCGTGCGGGCGTGCGTGCTTGTGTGTGTGTGAGAGAGAGAGAGAGAGAGTGTGTGTGTGTGTGTGTGTGTGTGTGTGTGTGTGTGTGTGTGTACGCGCGCATGTATGTTGAAGATGGCTGGGCTGGTATTGCTTATACGGTAACAGCTAATACTTGTGTAGTCACTGAAGCGGATAATTAAGACTGATTATTTCAACAAGTTTATATTTTGACTGTCATTGTGTTTCGCTGCCGTTCATTGCTCTTCTGGTAAGGCTGAATATCGTGTAAAACATTTTGCATAATTACTTTTTTCTTACGCGTGTCATATTGTTCATTATTTAACTTCGGTAATTAAGTGTTGTTTTGTTATTTATTTTTCTGCTTTACTCCACAGTGTACATAATTTAGGTTTCACTACTTTTCTTTCTTTGTTACTATGCCTATAACTATAAACACCTGGCCATCTAAGGATGGACTAAGAATAGGGTACTTAAACATTAATCATGCCTTAACAAACTTACTGATATTTCCCCAATTCTTTCAATTCTGGAAGAAACTTTCATGTATTTTGTTTTGCAGAATCCCGATTATCAAATCTGTATCTGATTCTGACGTATCAATCCTGGTTAACGTTATGCGCCTAGACCCCAAAACCCCTAAAGACACAGGTCTGTTGTTATACTTTCCCACTCAGTTAACCTAAAGGTGCCTCGCATCTAGAACAACACAATACTGAATCTATCTGGACAGAAGTATGTCTAAAGCGAAGTAAACCAGTTCTCGTGGGATTCACTTACAGGAACCCTTCCGAACGTACTGACTGCTTTGATAGATTCACTTTAATGATGGATGCCGTTTGTCTAGAGGCAAAAGAAATAATATTACTAGGAGACTTTAACATCAATCTTCTAAAGCCACATATAAATGGAATCAACTGTATGAAAATTTTAACTTACATCACCCAATAGATAAACCAACTCGAATTACTACGAATTCTGAAACTCTGATAGATCATATTTATGTTACTACCAAACAAAATATTGTCGAAGTATGCTCCCCCCTGTGTGGTTGTAGTGACCATTACCTATTTGCATTACATGGTTTAAAAAAGGTGTAAAAATTCCTAAAGCTGCACATAAAGAAATACAGTACCGATGTTTTACTCATTTTGACAAAGATGCTTTTTTTTGCTTGGACCCCAACTCTCACAAGTAAACCAGTATACAGACCCCGATGAAGATCTTGGTTTTGGTACAAAACATTTAGTTCTGTTTATAATAAGCAGCTCCTTTTATGACCAAGCGTGTTAAGTACCAAGGGAAAACCCCCAGGTTGTCAAAGGAGATAGAAATGCATCAAAGAGATAGGCTACTGAAAGCAAGGAAACACGAAGAATTCAAAAAGCAGAGGAACAAAGTGACATCTTTAATACGTGCTTCAAAAAACTATTCTCGCTCTATTTGGAAGGCCATTAACACTTTAACAAACAAAGATGCATCAAAACCTCAAGTCACAGTCAAAGAATTACCCCCCGATAAGCTAAACAGTCATTTTGAAAAAGTATCTGACACAATCATTACCAACGATAAATCAAAACTAATTTATTTAAGCTTTTTAAAACGCTTTTGCGAATCAAAAAATCAAATTCTACTTTAACGATTCCACCAATTGCAGTATATGAAGTTTCTCCCTATTACAACTGAAACAGACAGGAACCCGAGGTCTGGGTGACCTAGACGGCAAAATTATTCAAATGTGTGCACACGTCATAACTGAGACTGTTACCTACAAAAACTTTGCATAGACAAAAAATATTTTCCAAAAGCATTCAAACAAGCTAAGGTTATACCCATTTACAAATCGGAGATAACAAAGACCCTTCCACTATAGACCTATCTCAATTTTTTCTGTTCTTTAAAACCTCTAGAAAAACATATTAAAAACACCTTTTTTCCTATCTTAAAACAAATGAACTTATAACCCCCAAACCAAACTGGATTTAGGGAACACCACTCATGCCATACCGCACTTCAACATTAGTAATACTTTTTATAAGAAAAAAAACAATGAATTTACAGGAGTACTTTTTTTTGGATTTTGCAAAGGCATTTGATGTCATTGATCAGATCTACTTTTGAGGAAATTAGCTCTTTATGGGTTATCCAATGACACCCTGCACTTAATTTCATTTTTGTCAAAACGAGAACAGCTTGTTTGTATAAACAAATTAAACCCATTTTTTCCCGTAAAATACGGATTCCACAAGGGTTTAGTGTTAGGCCCGCTTCTCTTTTCTCTTACTAAACGACTTGCCCTTATTCATAAAAACTTTATGTGAACTATTTTTGATGACACCCATCCATTCTAGTCACTCGAACCTAAATACCCTCTTGCTTAGCTTACAGAAAAGTATAAATTATAAATAATCTTCTTCAATGGGCTAAACTAAACTGTATGTCGCTAAACTCGTACAAAATCAAATACATAACCATAACAACAAGCAAAAACGCCAGAACATATCTTTCGCATGCCATTTATATTGGAAATGAGAAAATTGTCGAAGTAGCAACACATACAGTTTTAGGAGTAATATTGATAATAATTTGTCTTGGACAAATCATGTAAATGAACTAACCAAACGTGTTTCTCAAAGTATACCCAAACCCAAAAATTAAACTTTTCTAAAAGCTCATGCTCGAAAACTTTTTTTTATGCACATATCCAACAATCACTGACTATACTTCAACACTCTGGGATCTGCTAGTGCAAACACATTAAAACCTCTGGTTAGTATTCACAAGCGAGCCCTTAAATCAACCCTTCTAAAATCCACATCTTTGACAGCTCATGACTATAAACTTTTAGATGTTCTTCCTATAAAATTAAAATTAATTTAATAAAGGCATTATTATGCATAAAATAGTATCTGGTTATGCAACATCAAATCTAAAATTAAACTTTCATTCAAATCAGAACATTCTCACAAACTTGTAGTACCCCGTCCTAGATTAGATTTATTTAAATGTAGCTTGATGTATTCCGGGGGAAACCTATGGAACAATTTACCATTATCCATTAAACTTTTGTCAGATCACAAAGCATTTTAAAAAACAAAAGCGAAGAAGACAAAAGTGAAATTCAAAGTTAAAGTGGTGCCACTGATCACGTTCCTACGTATACAGAGAGAGAGGGGGGAAAGGGGAGAAAGAGAGAAAGAGACAGAGCAAGGGAAGCTATTCTTCATGTGCTAAACTGTAACAGCTAATTCCTTCGTTGTCACAATTCTGAGAAAGCATACATTTACAGCTCAGGATTAGCTTAATCGGTGACTTTTCAAAGTTATTTCTGAGTTTAACAGTTATTTCAAGCATCATATCAATACAAAACTACGCTACTCGAAAGCTAAGTTTGTTGCTTTTGGCAGAACTCGCTTACCATACAAACGCATCCCAGACAATACAATTTATACAAAATATGGACCCAAGTGGCAGCATGTATACTAAAAAAAAATCTAAAAAAAATCTGATAAGTGAAACGCATACATGCACTGAGAATTTATATTCATCACGTCATCTAGATCTAAGCAAAAACTGAACGTAACTCCGGGCCTTGAACACCGCAACGAATCACGCTGACCCCACGTGGCATTTTTTCCAAATCTGACAATCGACACCAGTGCAGCGCGATGGCTTACTTTTTTACGATTTTTCCTCATTAGTTGCAAGCAGTACATTTCATTTCCATTTCTACAACACATTGATCTAAAAACTTACCAGCAACTGCTCGCCAGAAGTGGTTGGCACAGATGAAATGTCGCGTTCATCGATTGTCAGTCAGCTTCCGTCAAAACGAAAACATCCGGTAGATGTATGGTGGTTCGATTGCTTCAGAAATGGTGCACAGTAAAAACATTATTAACAACAACAACAACAACAACAAATTCAATCATTTCCGCACCTGATATTTTGGTAGACTTTCTTGGATGTAATTATGCATACAGAAAACTTAAGCAGACAAGTCAAGCTTAGAAAGGCGGTACTTTGTACCGTTTATCTCTACTGCCTGTATTAATATTAGGGACAAGTTGGTGACCGTCAGCATTGAAGCTGCATCACAAAGGGCACGGCCGTCAATGAAAGCTTAAAAAAGACAGTTTACGGTGAAATTAGACACACCCTGTGTGGCATGGTGACGACAAAGTCTGCTTTTACATCCGTGACCTTGAATGTTTCGTGCACTCGGAAAGAGCGAGACAGAGGCGAGGAGGGAGAGAGAGACCTTTCGTCAAAAAGCAATGATTAGGGTATGCGTAAAAAGACTCGCCAAGAAAAGTATTTAAAAGATAAATTAAAACAAAGATAATAGTAGAGGAGGGGAGGGGGGACTTGCATTGGTGTCCATCTCCAAACAAAACTCCTTCCAACTGACATGCCCAGTGGCGATTATTTATTAAACTAAGAAGCTAACACCTCTGTCTCGCTCTTTTAGAGTGCACTGAGTGCCCCGGCTGACATTTACTCTTCAATCGGCTTTCGGCGACTTTGACCAAAGACGTCATGGTCACAATGGCGTTGGAAAGGTGGGACGTGGTTGGATTGTTTGTTTGCTCTCTCTCTCTCTCTCTCTCTCTCTCTCTCTCTCTCTCTCTCTCTCTCTCTCTCTTCTTGTTGTGTTTGTTGTTTGTTGAGTTGCAACCACTCATCGCAGCTTGTACATTAATACACGTCAGTCAGTCGCTGGTTGCGAGCTACCTTAAAAAATCATCCATAAAGAGCAAGGAAAGCTAACTCTGGCTGCACTTCCGGAAGGTGGCCGGTTTCTGCAGCGAGGGTCAATTAATTGCCAGCTTCCACAATTAGGAGATCAGACATGGGTTGTCTAGACGCAACTCCTGACATTACAAAGGGACAAAAACGGGCCACACAAACAACCAGAGAGCGAGGCAAATGGTAGGGCACCATGCGAGTCGGTCGTCACAGCGCCGACAAAGGGAGACAATAAGGAAAGCGGAGAAGCCTGATTGGTCCCCAGCTGCTCCCTGTGCGGCGAAAAGCCGGCCACGCCAGCAATTGGCAGTGGGATTGGATTGTGGACTGGCATCAGATCTGCGGGGACTGGACCATTTGGTAAACACGCACATCTCTGGACATTTAGCGCGGACGCTAACAAGCAGAGATTTATTGCTGGCACTGGTGGCAGTGCTGCACAATGCTGATGTCAGGGTCATGGGTTCAAATCCCATGAGAGTCATGCTGGTGCTGTTATTTGTGTGTTTGTTTTTGCTGTTGTTGCTTTCTTTTTTTTTCTTTTTCTTTTTTCTTTTTTTCTTTTTCTTTTTTTAAGATATTTCCGGCCACCAGCTCTGACCACCTCCTGTCCAGAGCTAGGAGAGCCACGGGCCCAGTGGGAAGGCTGGGATCGCACAGCCGATCTTCATCCGCTTCACGGACACGTCTTTGGAGGCGTTGCTCTCATTCGTTGACCAACAGGGCCGGCAGCGAAGTTCCCAGCACGGTTAATACGGGAATAACGATGACGGAAATCACGGCCGCAGGTCCAGCTAAGTGGTCTCCGGTCAAAACGGACCTCTGTGTCGCCGTCCGTCCGTCGTCGAGCAGTAAACCGGATCCGCGCTGCTGTGGGCATCGACCTGTATGTACAGGTCCACGGCTGTGGGCTTGCCTTCACAGAGGTGGACTGGACTTTGGGTGAGACCAGAGACACTACAGCAAGGGGATTGAAGTGTAGTGTCTCTGGTGAGACTGCGAAAAGGGGACAAGCGGAGCAGCGGCAATGCCTCTGAAACCGGTTCGGCTGTCGTAACAGTCAAAAAACCGTCATCGATCTTTCAGTTTCATGGGCAACAAAGTCTGTCAACAACACGCAGTCCAATCCTGCCAAACGTTCCTGTGGTGTCCCTCAAGGTTCTGTCCTGGGGCCTGTTGTCTTCACCCTTTTTACTGTCCTTCTGGCCTCCATTATCAACCGTCACAACTTCAATCATCATTCTATGCCGACGACACTCAACTACTTAACAATGCTATACCCAAAAACAGCCACAGCCACACTCCTCTGAAACTACATCTGCCCGTTATTCGGATATAATATTTAAAAAATCGTGAAAGGACAGAAACGATGCTCGCCGGAACAAGACAAAAACTGTCCTTCATTTCCGCCAACACCCTTAAGCAAGACGACACCCCAGTCCTACCCTCGGACTCTGTGTCAAAAGCCTCGACGTCCTCCTCCACAGCACACTGTCCATGGAGAATTTCATTAGTCCAACCCCCAAATCCTGCTACCACTAGCTCCATCAAATTAGTTTTGTCCGGAAGCATCTTTCCACTCAGGCTACAGTGAGACTGGTCACCTCACTCATTCTGTCACGCCTTGACTACCGCAGCTCTATCCCTTCTGGCCTGCCTGCTTCCTCTGTCCATAGCCATCGTCGCATTCAAAACTGTGCTGCTCGCCTCATACTGAAAAAATGTATAACTGACCACGTCACTCCTCTGTTTCAATCTCTCCACTGGCTCGCAATCCCACCAAGAATTCAGCACAAAATGAACACTCTCTGCTATAAATGTATCGCGCGCATTGCTCCGTCTTACCTCAGTGACTGTCTTCCACTTTACACCTTTTTTTCTTTCTTTTTTATTTCCTTTTTTTTTTAAGCGTAAAGTTTTCAAAAACTTTTAAACATGAAACTACCGTCATCCGTTATTTCATGGATCTTTGACTATCTTACAAATAGACTTCAGTATGTAAGGCTAAATGGATTACTGTCATCTGCTATTAGAACAAACACTGGTGCACCTCAAGGTACAGTTTTAGCACCCTATTTGTTTGCGCTGTATACTGCTGACTGTAGAAGCACTGATGAGTCATGTCCTGTTGTAAAATTTGCAGATAATACCGAACTAGTTGGAAAAATTAGTAATGATGAAGATGCAATATACCACAAGCAGACTGAAAACTTTGTGAATTGGTGTGATAAAAAATACTTGTATTTGAATGTTTCCAAAACGAAAGAGATGTGCATTGATTTTAGGAAGAATCAAAGATGCCCCAAACCAGTCTACATTAAAGGAGAATCAGTAGAGAGAGTAGATACATATAAGTACTTAGGTGTGGTTTTTGATAGTAAATTGAACTGGAAAGAGAACATCAACTCTGTGCTGAAAAAGGTGTCTCGAGAATGTATTGCATGAGAAAGCTGAGATCATTTGGAGTAAATTCAGATATGCTAGCAACTTTTTATAATGCTGTAATATGTAGTAGTATTATGTTTGGTTCTGTCTGTTGGGGTGGGAATATTTCAAAATTAGACAGAGGGAGGTTGGAAAAGATTGTAAAAAAAAGCAGGTCATGTTGTGGGAAAGCCACTGGACAGTTTTAAGACTTTACACGAAAAGAGACTACAAAAACTAATGCAAATATTAAACGACCCTACACATCCAATGAGACACTACTTTGATAGCAGACGTAGCAACAGGAATGGAAGATTTTTACTTCCGAGAACAAATGCAAACCGTTATAAAGCCTCGTTTTTACCCTCGGCTCTGTCAGTTTTTAATGAAAATTATACCAGTCATTAACTGAGTGTGTGCATGCGTCAAGACGTCTGTTTCTAACGGAAGGTTGGGGATGTGTCAACCTAATGATTTTTATTTGAGAGCTTTTACGCTTTGGTTTGACACAGGGAAAGCATTATTCCAGGTAATTTTGGGTTTGCTATAACTAAGTATTAGTGTATGCAGATTGAGAGAAGGGGACGTATGTCTAAGAGTGTGTATGTGCGTGTAGTTCATGATTTAGAATTATTCAGATATGTTCTTCGTTGTGCGATCGAACGACAGCTTTAATTTCCCACTGGGATTAATAAAATATATTGTTATTGTTATTGTTACACACCCTCCCGTACTCTCCGCTCTGCTTCTGATACTCTCAGCCTCCAGATTCCTCGTATCAGACTTCCCACTGTTGGTTTCCGCGCCTTTTCTGTCTTCGGGTCTCTGCATGGAATGACCTCCCCCTTCCTCTCCGTCGGAAACCCTGTCTGGACTCCTTCAAAC
The DNA here is from genome assembly GCA_018857735.1 of Alviniconcha marisindica. NCBI lineage: Eukaryota > Metazoa > Mollusca > Gastropoda > Provannidae > Alviniconcha > Alviniconcha marisindica. Next base: position 1,487,101 of record JABMCL010001594.1, read on the forward strand.
CAAACCTCAAGACACTGGGGGGTTTGGAGAAGGGGGGTAGAACAATACAAAACAAAACAATAGCTCTGCCATGTCTTCCGCTCCGCGCTGCTGTCTTCTTCGCCCCCAGGTCTCTGGTTGCTGTCTGAGAAAGTTCTGTGTAAAGATAAGTTTTGCACTGTCAATATACTCCCCCCCCCCCCTCTCTCTCGCTCTGTGTGTGTGTGCGTGCGTGCGTGCGTGCGTGCGTGCGTGCGTGTGTGTGTGTGTGTGTGCGTGCGTGCGTGTGCGTGTGTGTGTGTGTGTGTCTGACAGAGACAATAGTCTCTACAGACAAGATTTTGCGTTTTATAAATACTTTTATTATTATTATTGACACAAAGTATGCAGTCTGTGTCGAGGCAAAGTGCGCAGTGTCTGTGTTGACGCAAAGCATGCAGTTTCTGTGTTGACACAAGGTATGCAGTTTCTGTGTTGACACAAAGTATCCAGTTTCTGTATCGACACAAAGTGCTGTTTCTGTATCGACACAAAGTGCTGTTTCTGTATTGACACAAAGTGCTGTTTCTGTATCGACACAAAGTGCTGTTTCTGTATCGACACAAAGAGCTGTTTCTGTATTGACACAAAGTGCTGTTTCTGTACTGACACCAAGTGCTGTTTCTGTACTGGCACATATTGTTCGGATGCGAGCAGTGCTCCGTCCACTCGCTGTCTGAAAGGTGTAGCACAGTGTCTTTGAATCCACGGTGCAGCGGCAGGAAACTACAGTGTCAACCCCAGTGAATCAATACTCTAAAGCCTGAAGCGGTGTCTCACTTGGCGGATACTCGCCTCTCAGTCTCTTAGAATATATTCAGACATTAATTGTGACCGCGTAGTTGATATCTGCATGTAGGGCCGGTTCTGCACAATCCTCCCACCCCAGAGTGGTCCTAACGGGCAGCTAGCTGTCTCATTAGCCAATCGCGTGACCCTATACAATAAGCACAGTACGCCAGGCCAACAGAGCTCAGGAGCTAGGCGAAAGTCGAGGTGGCCGTGTAGGGCTCCCGTCCCTAATAAGCCTACGGTTTCTGTGGACGTAAAGCGTAGTTCAGGAGCTGTGTGGGAGTCGATGTGGCCGTCCTGGGCTGTCCGTCCTAACGAGCCTTCCGGTTTCCGTGGACGTAAAGCTATATTGAACCATGCTTCGGCATTGGTCACAGCTTGTCCCTAATATGTCAGCCCGACATCCGAGGACATTAAGCTCCACAACACCACCACTGGACGTAAAGCAACACTCAACCAACCAGTGGGCTGACATTTACTCCGCCATTGGGACGGAAGGACTCGCACTGCGGGAGACGCTCTGTTTAATTCACGTCTATGAAGGGCTCTTTGATTTCCATGGGGCGTTACTGGACCTCGGTCAAGGAAACGGTCACGTAAGTAAGTGGCTGGCATGCACTGTGATTGGCGACGCTCAGTGCACAGTTTTCCTTCCCTTCCCTTCGTGGCTAACAATACAATACAACTTTATTGCCAAGTGTCAATACACTGATGGCACGAGGAATGTTTTGTGGTGCCAAGTACACTCATCAAACATTCACTCCAATCATAAAACATGGAATTACAACAACAGCAAATAAACACCCTGGTAAAAAGTCATCCCATAGATAAAAACATGAAAAATCCCACTGGCATCAAGCTGTGCATATCACATAAAATTGCCACTTCCCGAGAAACCCCACTTAAAAGTTAGTCCTAATAAAAGCAATTATAAGAATTATCAACAACAAATTAATTACCCCCGTCGGCTTACACCCATCCCCGCCATCCGGGGCGGACCCGTATCTCCACAGCCAACAGGTGCACACACACACACACACACACACACTTAATCACACACACACACACACACACACCACTTAATCACACACACACACACACACACACACACACACACACACACTTACACACACACACACACACACACACACACACACACACACACACACACACAAAACTTAATCACCACACACACACACACACACACACACACACACACACACACACACACACACACACACACACACAACACACACACACCACACACACACACACACACACACACACACACACACACACACACACACACACACACACACACACACACACCACACACACACACACACACACACAACACACACCACACACACACACACACACAACACACACACACACACACACACACACACACACACACACACACACACACACACACAACACACACCACACACACACACACACAACACACACACACACACACACACACACTTAATCAACACACACACACACACACACACACACACACACACACACACACACACACACACACACACACTCACTCACCATGGAGCTCCGAACGACCGAGACGCGACTGCCCGGCAGTCACAATTATGTATCACGGAGCTCTGACCGTGCATCCAGCCAAACGACAGGGGCGTCGTCAGCCCATAACTTAATCGCCCCTGCCCGGTGGACAACGGCTAACACTAGGGCTCTGCGGCCACGGAGGCAAAGGAGACGGACCCGGCGCCTTGAGACTGTAAGTGGCCCCGCCAGCGCAGTGCAGCTGCCCCGGGGTGCTAAGTGGTGTCGGCGGAGACCGGACTAATTGTCCCCGCAACGCCCGCACCTCTGTCCGCGCTCCAAGCCCAGTGAACCGGAATGGCTAATGTGCTGACGGCAAAACGACCCGATCACGCCCGTCACCCCCCTTGAGAGGACACTGACCACTTCCAATGAGGAAAACCCGGAGGTCACTCGGCAGACCAGCTCCTCCTCCGTCACAGACACCCCCCCACACACACACGCACTCTTAATCACACACACACACACACACTCTTAATCACACACACACACACACACACGCACTCTTAATCACGCACACACACACACACGCACGCACGCACGCACGCACGCGCGCACACACGCGCGCACACACACTCTCTCTCTCTCTCTCTCTCTCTCTCTCTCTCTCTCTCTCTCTCTCTCTCTCTCTTCTCTCTCTCTATGGACACTTGAGAGACGCATTACTAAGATTTAGGGCAGGAGTGTCGTGGATAAAAGTCCACAGATTCCGTTTTAAGCCTGGAGCTGATACCTCATGCCCGTTTTGCCCACACGAGACAGAGGACGAGCTGCATGTTCTGTGCAAATGTACAACGTACAATAATATTAGACCTGACTTTTTAAGGCGTGACGGTCTGCGGATTAGTGTTCCTTACCATTCAGTTATGGAAACAACTAATCAATGCCGTTTGCAGCAGATTGCATTGTTTCTTATCAAGGCAGGGAAAATGAGACAGATAACTGACTGATTTGGAATAGTAGCGGCACGTAGTTGTATGTGTAGGTGCTGTGTGTGTGTGCGTTGGGGGGGTGGGGGGGGGTGTGTGTTGAGGGTGGGGGGGGGGGGGGGGGAAATCAGTAAACACTTTGTCACTAGAAGCATGTTTAAAAAATGTATTGTGCAGCCTAAATATGCAGTGTGTTCATGTTCTTTGTGAAAGAGGCTAATGGCCTAAAAACAAATAAACTTTCTTGTTCTTGTTCTTGTTCTCTCTCTCTCATAACCACACACACACGCACGCACGCACGCACGCACGCACACACCACACACACACACAGTTCTAGCTAATGGCGACAATAGGGAGTGAACGTACCCAAGCCCATGTGATTTCCATTTGTTGTTTGTACATTGAAATATCAGCATGATCACTGTAAAGGCCACTTAGAGCTGTCGTCTGCTTATGGCTGACTAGCCAGCCGAGTAAACATGCTAAAAGATAAACAAACCGTTACGAATCTCCTCAAAATGACGGTCAAAATGGAACTGGTGCACCTAAACCATTTAGAGATGCAGCATAGTTCATCCATTCGTACCTCCAACAATCTATAAACAGACGTGAAGTGGCCAGGAGAAAGCGTGAGCCGGTTTGGCCTAGCGGTAAGGCGGGAGGCTGGTAAGCAGAGGGACCTCGGTTCGAATCCGCTTCGGTTCTCCTTTCACTTCAAAGGTTGTGATCTGTGGACACTGTCTTGTGACTTTGTCCCTCACAATTATGAAACATTAAAATGGCTCTCATCGCTGCCCATCTTAATGCAGAAGTCATTCTGGTGGTGGCAGTGTAGCGATAGGTATTTACGTCCACGGAAACCATAAGGCTCGTTAGAACGGGGAGCACAGGACGGCCACCTCGACTCTCACACAGCTCCTGGACTCTGTTACCACACGCGTTGAGTACATTTTGCTTTACGTCCACAGAAGCGAGATGGCTTATTAGGGACGGGGATGGGGGGTGGGGGGGGGGGGGGGGACGAAAGAGTGAAGGCTCGACCGCGGATACCGCTCGAAAAAGACCGGAGAGACCGTGGACCGCCGCCAGAACAATGGAAGTGTTAAGGCGGTGTCCCCGCCATTGCCCAGCGACTTGTGCACTGCACAATTGTTGTTTCAACTGGCGTGCTTGGGCAGAGTCACAAGGACAATGTCCGTTGCACTGCTGTTGAGGAACAACTCGAAGCGAAAAGAAGTCCAACTTTCGCAGCCCAGCTCCACCTCCCTCCTCTTGATCTCTTCTGGGCTAACTTGAAGGTCCAGCTCCACCTCCCTCCTCTTGATCTCTTGATCTTTTGATCTCGCTTGGAACCTTGACACGTGTTGACAGAGATGATGCCATTTATAGGTCCATTGCGCGCATGCCCACTCAGAGCTGTCGTCTGCTTATGGCTGACCAGCCAGACGAATAAAGAGCGATGGTGACCTCTTGCCGTTATCTCGTAATGTTTTCCAAACAGAATTAAGCCCGTGCTTAATTGGGCGAACTTTTGCTTCGCGAACATAGTTCGGGCTATTCGGCGAACCTGAAGACTGTTCGGCGATCATAGTTGGTTCTTAATTGAGCGAACTTTTGCTTCGCGAACCTAGTTCGGGGTATTCGACGAACTCCGACGAAGCTATGTTCGTGTTCTAAAAGGTTCGCTCAACATGTTCTGGGACTATTCGCCCAGTTCAGCGAACCTTGCTTCTGATTGGGTGAGAGCAAAGAGAGCTCTCCTGTGGATGAGGAAGAAATAAAAAATGGATGACGGTGTCGATACTTCACTCGCTTCGGATGAAATTGACCTATTTGTTGACTTGTGGGAGGCGCAGCCTTGTCATTCTGCGACCCAGGATGATATAATAGTTGAATTACCCTGTGATTAAAGTCTACTGACTTGACTTTAGCCTACATTTTGGATCATGCTGTCTGCTGCGCTTCTGCAGCAAGTTCGGGCCGAAGCTTGCATCTCATTATAAGCCAGTTACGGAACGAAGTACAGTTCGCCGAACTGTCCGAAACATGTTCCGGGAACTAACAGTTCGTCTGAGCTCAATTAAGAAACGAATCATAGTTGGTCGAACTGTCCGAAATGTGTGTTGGCGAACTAACAGTTCACCCAATGAACAACAGGCTTTACAGGCTGAAGGTACCCCTTCCGTTCTTCTTCTTCTTCCCTCACAATTAGGAAACATTAAAATAGCTCTCATCGCTGCCCATCTTAATGCAGAAGTCATTCTGGTGGTGACAGAGTAGCGATAGGTATATAATCTCCCCCCCCCCCTCCCCCCCCCCAATTTGTTTTGTTTTTTTGTTTTGTTTTTTGGTGTGTGTGTGTGTGTGTTGGAGGGGAGGGAGGGGGTTGTTTTTGGGGGGTTGGGGGGTAGTGGTTTATTTTTAATTTTGTTCTGTTTTGTTGGGGGGGGGGGGGGGGGGGGGGTAAATGGTTGTGTTTATCGTTGCCAGCGCAAAAGTGACAGAGCTCTGACAGTCAACCCAACTTCGTGATCGGATTCATTTTGTGTGTGAAGAAGTCTGTTCTTGCTACATAGCCGCGTAAGTTTTGCCACTGATTCCGAACAGCGACTGCTTTAGAACAAAGTGCAGCTATTCCTTGCATCACTTAACAAACGTAACGCCCTTGTTTGTTTGTTTTGTGTGTGTTGTTGTTTTTTGCAAAATGTTCTATCGTTAAGCCACGCAGTTGGTTCATGGATGACATCAAATGATTCTGAGTTGTCATCTGGGTATCAACAGTGAGGTGGAAAGGTGTGTCTTGTCTGTGTGTCCTGATTGGCTGTTCACGTCTGTCACTCAGGGTCTGGCGACACGTTACTAAACATTACTATCACGTCTAAATGGTTCGAGCGAACATCGTGAGGGGTCAGCCACAGACAGTCGACGTAAAGGACCTCCGACTTGGGCCATTTTGTGGCTAAAGACATGCTGACAGGTGCTCTGACGACCCACGCCCAGGCACTCGGACAGGTCAGTGCGGTAGGTGAGACTCAGGCTAGAAGAGACAGAAACGAGGCACCGCTCCGCTCCTTGACGACTTCCGGTACAGACCGCGTGATTGCTACCCTGTCTCGTAAGACCGAAGCGCCTGCCCATTCACAGGAAGAAGGATCAAAAGAGCCGAAAGGTTAGAAAAGAGCATTGGCAGGAAGTTGGCCACTGTGAAGTGAGGTTGTCTGTCAGCTGTTAGCCCACCCACGCTGCATCCGGACCCGGCTGTCTGGCCGCGCCGCGCTCTGGTGCTGACCCGTCTCCATCTTGCAACCCGTCCTCTCCACGACAAGCCTCACTCTCTCTCTCTCTCTAAATGATGCCTACTCATCAGTAGCTTAGCATGGACTAGTTGCTAGACGGGTTTTTGACTGAACCTAAACCACAATCCTTGTAAAATAAAGCTTTCGAGTTCGAGTTTCTCTCTCTCTCTCTCTCTCTCTCTCTCTCTCTCTCTCTCTCTCTCAATGATGTATAGCATGTGTTCATCTGGCGCTGTGAAAACGCTATGTTTGTGTGGAAATTCTCATGTATAACGTTTCTCTCACTCATTCATGCCTCTATCTATATAAATAATGCCTGTAATTTGATATCTGTTCATCAGTAGCTTAGCAAGGACTAGTTGTTAGACTGGTTTTTGACTGAACCTAAACCAAAGTCCTAGTAAAATAAAGTTTTCGAGTTCTCTCTCTCTCTCTCTCTCTCTCTCTCTCTCGCGGGGGGGGGGGGGGGGGAACTAGGTTTTGCGACAATCACGTGGCATTCATATTAACAGATAGCTGCAGGTCTAACCAAGCTCACTTATCTCCAAAGGCCTCCGGTCTAACCACGGCCGAAGTATCCATTTCAGGTGAATAACCTTGTTGCCACACAGAGAGAGAGCCCTAGTGGAAGTGTTCCGTGCGAGCGAGCAGTTTCCTCCTGGCACGGGCAACCCGTTTCCACACTGGGTGGCGTCCCTTCCATACAGTCAGTGTGGTCGACATGCAGACGAACTTTTTATGCGACGCACGTACTAGAACTGTAGATATGCATAGAAAAAATATCACCAAGTTACAAAGAGTTATAATTTAAATGATCCATTTATTTTTGCAATTGTATGCACAATGTATTGTATTTTTGTAATTGTATGTTTCTATAGAACAATGATAACATCTCCCAGTTTCACGTTCTGCAGATGCAGCTAACTGGTTCACTTGCTGTCAGTTGTATGCATTATGGAGTGAACCTAAATCATGCTGAGACGGAAACAAAGGCTGATTAGTAATGGGGCCGAGTTGTTTTCAAAAACGGATCACTTTGCCTGGATGAATCTACCGCAGAGTGAAGTGCACACCCGAGAACAAGAACTATCCGCAGGTTTCCATTCAGTCAACAGCAACTAGCGACATCAGTATCAGGCAAAAAAGAAAGAATCCTTAACTCTTGGCAAACTAGTATTCCGTTGAATGTTATCATATAAATATGTATTTATCTCTGTTTTGTATTTGGGTGTGAACGTAAGTATACTATCCATTCCTGTAAGTGAAACAAAGTGCTTGGGGTTTCATCACAATGTTTTCGTTCATAACGTGTTTCCTTATGTTACTGGAACTTTGTAAGTTTGTTCCTTACTTACATGCTCCGTATGAAATGCGAGACTCGAGGGGGGGAAACAGCATAGATCTGAACTATAAAATCAAATTGTCAAAAAAATGCAGAATGGGTAAAAAGCGCATAGATCTGAACTGTAAAAGAAATGCAGAATGGGGAGAAAGAGCATAGATCTGAACTATAAAATCAAACTGTAAAAGAAATGCAGAATGGGAAAAAGAGCATAGATCTGAACTATTAAATCAATTTGTAAAAGAAATGCAGAATGGAATCCATGAATTAGGAGTGGCTAAAGGTGCAGCTGTATTTTCAAAAATGATTATCAGCATACCGGTGAAAAAAATATGTAGAGCAAGATTTAGATTACATAGGCACACAATTCATCCTGTGCGTGTGTGTGTGTGTGTGTGTGTGCGCGCGCACACACACACACACACACACACACACACACACCTGCATGTGTTCAAGCATTATTTAGTGTGCATGTGTGTAGACGAGCAAGTAATACGTTATGGTGTCTTATTTGCACAGGTTCTCTCAAATCAAACATGAGGCACAGAAGAAAACACAAATTCTGGGGCTATTGTTGGCATGATCTTGAATGTGTTGTGTGCTTTGTAATAGACTGTCTACACGACTGTGTGTCTACAGGACTGTGTTGTTGTTGTTTTGCTTTTGGAAACCAAGAATTCAGTGCAGTCAATAAGTGCTCGTACATCTAGATACTTATTATCTCAGATTTAAATTTGGCCCATTTTTTCTTTTTTTTTTTCATATCAATCGATAATATTTTTTAAGACTGTCACTTGAACAGGTGACCACTCCAGCAGCAAAAAACGGGACTATTTCAGAACCAGAAATGTATCAACTCATCGCTCGCTCAACACCGGATGCAAGCGCGCCGCGAGAAGGTGCCCGCAAACCCGCGAAGGTCTCGCCGAGTCACGCCAGTTCTCGCAACTTTACCGCGATTCTAGGCGCGTTGGCGTGATTGGACAATTGCCAAGACTGAAGGTCTTGTAGGTCACACGGCCTGAACGAGGCGGAATATCACACGGCCTAAACAAGGCCAAATATCACACGGCCTAAACAAGGCCAAATATCACACGGCCTAAACAAGGCGGAATATCACACGGCCTAAACAAGGCGGAATATCACACGGCCTAAACAAGGCGGAATATCACACGGCCTGAACAAGGCGGAACAGGCTAACACACGGCTTAACCAAGGTCGAGTATCCAATAATTCACACGGTCCAGTTTAAGACTTTGTCTTTCTCTTTGTGTCTTGGTGAAGTGTTGCTTAATGTCCTCAGATGTCAGTTGACATATTAGGGACAAGTTGTGACCAATGCCGAAGCACGGTTCAATAATTCTTTACGTCCACGGAAACCAGAAGGCTCGTTAGGACGGACAGCTCAGGACGGCCACCTCGACTCTCACACAGCTCCTGAACTATGTTTTGTGTCTTTTTTTAAATTTATTTTTAAGTATCGACGTCTTTATCTTTGTTTAAAGTCTTATGATGTCAGCCCGGGGGGAAAGACACGTGTCCCGGTGCGCAGGCAACGTCACAACGTGGGCGCGTACTGCTGTGACGCAAGCGGTCTTGGCTGTGGCACCAACCTCCAGAGACCGCAGTGTCTGGCAGCGCGGCGAGCTACGCGCGGCCAGTCAAGCGTGGCGTCACCAGCAGGCCAACGCGCGCGTCAACGCGCCCACCGAGCCCTGCTGGCAGTGGGGACGACGCGAGGTGATAATGAATTGCTGTCGTTGCAGCGGCAGACGGTGCAGGCTGGTAGCGACGGCGTAGGGCAGACTGGGGAATGCCCGCCTCCCAGCTCTCGTGCACGCCTCCAGCCGTCAGAAGGCGGGCCCATATTTACTTGCCGCTATCACCCAGTCCATGGCTCTCCGCAAACAACTATAGTAGCTCCCCCCCACCCCCCCACCCCCCCCCCAACCCCCGCCCGCTGACAACAAGCAAGATGATCTACGTTTATCTCACTCACTCAACCTGACGAAAGTATATGGGCCGGGAGAGACTGGTGGGGAGGGGGGGGGGGGGGGATATATATACACTGGATTTCAGCGACTGTTTTACTGATCGCATTAGTTTGTTCCTGTTTTTTCGCTACTTTTTTCTTCTTTCTTATTCCACTTTCTGTCTTTCTTTTTTAATTTCTCTCTCTCTCTCTCTCTCTCTCTCTCTCTCTCTCTCTCTCTCTCTCTCTCTCTGCCAAGCTTGGGTCAAGCTTGAGTTTGAGGGTCTGTGTTACTTGATGGAGTCGTTGAATGACACAGGCACCGGCGACCCAAGTGCTGTCCCAGACACGCCGATGATGTTGCCGGCTTCATCTGACAGCATGAACACGGTCGTCGACGCAAACACCACTGACAGCGGCTTTATCACAACAACTAAGACCAAAGCCACCACAACCACGACTGACGTCGACACAACCACGTCAGAGGGCGAGACCACCACGACCGACGTTGGCACAATCACGACCAGTGGTGAAGAGACCACGACTGACATTGACGTCGAGACATCCACGACTGACGTCGAGACACCCAAGACTAACGTCGACGTAAACTCCGCCGTCGTTAAGAAAACGACCCACATTGAGGAAACCATGACAGACGTTGAGACAACCACGACCAACGCTGAAACTACTATTACCCGTGTTGAGACAACCACGACCAACGCTGAAACTACTATTACCCGTGTTGAGACAACCACGACCAACGCTGAAACTACTATTACCCGTGTTGAGACAACCACGACCGGTGTTGAGACAACTATGACTGACGTCGAGGCAACCACGACTGACATCGGGATAACCAACACCGACGTTAAGAAGGCCATGACTGGCGTTGAGAAAACCACGACAGACGTTGAAACAACCACGACCGACGTTAAGACAGCTACGACTGACGTCGAGACAACCGTCAGCAACGTCGGAACATATGTGACCCTGACAACTGTGACCAACAATGTGGAGACAACCGACACCGATGATGAGACAGCTGCGACCGAAGCGGAGGCAGCCACTGCTAACGACGAGTTGGTAGATGATCCCGCTGCTCCCCAAGTCGTCAACCGACATCGACTCTCCGCGTACCACAGATGGCTCGCCGGTCGACAGCAACCTGCATCTCTGTGCAGTGGAACCCGCACCGTGCACCTGTGTCAGTGCTTCCCTGTGCTGCTCTGGCCGGGAAACGATACGGGACCTTCAGGCCCACTTCGACGGCAAAATCAAGGCCGTCAGTGCGGACCTTCCTTCCAAACTGGAAGGCGTACAAACTGAGAACGCACAGTCGTTCGTTAAAAAGTACAAAAGCACAGCCGACAGGTGTCAGAGTAAACTCCACGAGTTGCTCAGTCGACAGAAATCTGACCGTGACAACAACAGGCCCACAGTCAACGAGTACGCAGCAAGGAAAGCGTGTGCGCCTGACGCGCCCCCTTTCCGTCACCAGATGCAGCAAACCATTGGCGAATCTGCTGAGTCTCAAGCAAAGGAATTACGCCCGGCTTCGGCGCAGGATCCATCTCCGTCCGAACAGGAGTGCCCGCCGTCGTCACAAAAGCAGCAGAGGAACGACTCACCACGCGAGAAAGATATACGCCTTCTCCGCCTTCCACAAGAAGCTGTACACACCCTCCTTAGTGGAGACTAACCTGAGGAAAGTGGACAGGCGCAGGCTCGACCGGAGTGGGGGTATTCATGTACGCACCTTCCCTGGCGTTACTGTTAGCGGTATGACAGCCTCTCTGTCCAAACGTTCTCCCCGACGACGTACGGACTGTTGTAATGCATGCTGGGGGTAACGACATGATGACAGACGTCGCCGCCACCACACTGAAGGCCCAATACAAGGAGTGCATACTACAAGTACAAGTGAAACGTGCATCCCCACAAGCACGCGTGCTGTTTACCGGCATTCTTCTGCGAAAGAAGATCCCCATTGATGTTGTTCGTGGCTGCAATGCTTGCCTCTGCAACTTGTGTGTGGAGGAGAACATCGGATTTATTCCCTTGTCCTCTGACTTACAGGCAGCTGGTGGCAGAACAGTACGGGCCAAGTACTTTGATGGGGATCTGTTCACCTAAATGAGCGTGGCGTCGCAAGCATGCTCAGGAGCAACGCGGCTCACATACGACAACCTGCCACAAAGGCGAAGGATTCCCTTCCACAGGACAAGAAAGCTCACCCCAGGAGCGGCAGAGTTACGTCAGGGGCCTTGTGGTCATCTGTGGTGTAGGGCGTGGGCGCAGACTGAACAGAGAAAGGGCGTGACGCCGATGACACAGTTGAACGGTCTCAGTGCACGGTACATGCGACTGATGGGGAAATGCAACAACAGCGCCACAAGGCTGTGCACGGCCGAGGACGTCGAAATTGGCCTTCATACTACCCAGACAGCTACCAATCATTCGACCATCAGCAACCCTATCCTCACCAGCCGTACCCTCATCAACCCTACCCTCATCAACCATACCCGTATCAGCCATACCCTCCCCCAACCCTACCCCCGGCCCCACCAAGCCCGCCCACTTACCCCTTAACGACGCGGTGCAGCCGATGTTCCGCCTGTGCCGGTCAGCCCCGACCTATCCGTCAGTCATGCACTGTGACTATTCATGCCCATGAATATTCACAGTGCTAGACAACGCGCGGCAATTCCTTACCAGAATCGAGTGTCCAATGGACTTTAAGCCACTCCCTCCCCCTGACGTCATCTGTACCGCACTGGGTGGACGGTATCTTTAATAAAAAGAAATTTAATCTTATCGAAGCCAGCCATCCGTGTATCCACCTCACGTATCTCATTTATTATACTTGTTCTTTCCATTTTGTAACGTTTCGATTTTTCTCTCGCATTGACCTATATAAGACGAGTTTTGCGTTCTCTGGGTCATCTGTCTGGAACTCTCTTCCTTCGAAAATGAAAACGTACAAGTCTGTGCGTGGCTTCAAGGTATGCCTGCGTAAGATCTTGACTGACAAATGAAATTGTGTTCAGGGGAATCTTTGGTATAACTTTGTTTGTTAAACTTTTGTGCCGGTATATTTACTGTTCTTGTTTTCATTAAAAGCTTTGCCGCTTTTGTGTTTTGATATGTTTTTCGTGTGTGTGTGTGTGTGTGTGTGTTGTATTGGTAAGTAAGTAAGTTGGTGTTTTACGCCCAGTCAACCGATGCGGTTATATCAGGGCGATGTTGTATTGGTAGTGTTACTATTTATAATTGTGTATTATTTTCAGGGCATGTATAAGCGTGTTTTAAAATGTTAGTTTTATAGTAGTATTGTATTATGTGAGGCGCTTAAAACTAAGGATTTGCGCCATACATATACCAATTTTGATTGACTGACTGAAACCGAAGAATGTAAACAGCTACAATAACAGCTTTACGCCGATCGAGAAAAGAAATATATAAGGGTTTGAACTGAAGTTAAGCGTTTGGACTCGTTGCATTCGTTTTTATTGTGATTTCTTCGTCATTTGTGTCATTGATCAAACCTAAGTGCCACAGAAACATAAACGTGCAGTCGCCATCGCCATTAATTCTTCTGTAAGATCTGCCGGTGCTCCTAGACTCACCGATCTATCATCTTTTTATTGCTGTTCTGCAACAGATTAATCTAATATTGTCGACAAGATCAACAACTTCCAGATAGGAGGGCCTGGCTGCAAAATTTGCAGACCACGAGGGCTGTTGGACGTTCCGAGACGGACACTCCAACCGACCCGACAGTGCGGCCCAGGCCATTGCGCGCATGACCAGAACGGAAGCGATGGACGCAAAGCAGTGCAGCCCACGCAGAAGAAAAGTGCAGCGAAGCAATAGCGACAGAAATGGCAAGTACATCGTAATGACGCAGAGAAGCAGAGAGATCCAAATTGGCAGGCCGATCTGGAAGGGCTAAATTGGCATGCTGATATCGAACGGCGGGAGCCCCCAGTTGGCATGCCGATATAAACGCTGGCCATGATACCTTCTGACGGGCACTGATCTGTCCGCAATGGGGAAGGAAGAAAGAGTCCAGAGTGACTGTCCCTGTCTGACAAGAACACTCACTCAGTTTGGGAACAAGCTGGGGCTCCGTCTGCTTTGCTGACAACGCTGGGCTTTGCGCCTGGACCTGCTGCTGTCACTGTACAACTGGTGCTGCTGTCAGTACACATTGGGTCGTCAGACTGTCAGTACACACTGGGTTGTCAAACTGTCAGTACACACTGGCCTTCATGTCGGGAACTGCCACTGTCACAGTGTCAGTTTACGCCACTAGGCCCCAGCCCAAGCCAGACTTTAAAAACATTCATTCATAGAGCAAACCTGTAACTCCAAAACGACTGGCAATGCGGTATAAGCCAGTTAACAAGCCAGAAGGACTGACATCAGACACCCCGGACGGGCTGATTGAGTTATATTACCTCTCTCTCTCTCTCTCTCTCTCTCTCTCTCTCTCTCTCTCTCTCTCTCTCCCGGTGTGACGTCAGACCAAGCCCCAGACTAGTTGCAAAAAGGGGTGTGAGGTTAGACCAAGCCCCGGACTGGTTGCTAAAAGCTGTGTGGCGTCAGACCAAGCCCCGGACTGGTGGCTGGAGCGGCGTGAGGCAGAGATGGCGTGGCGTGCTGCAGAGATGGCGTGGCGTGCTGCAGAGATGGCGTGGCGTGCCGCAGAGATGGCGTGGCGTGCCGCAGAGATAGCGTGGCGTGCTGCAGAGATGGTGTGGCGTGCTGCAGAGATGGCGCGGCGTCCAGTGGCAGTGTAAGTGACAGGCTGTCGGCCCGTCAGACCGCACAAATTGTTGTGAAAACCTTGTTAGGCTCGATATGCACGTCCCTATACACTCAGGGCATGTTCAGCGGTTGTGTGTGTGTGTGTGTGTGTGTGTGTAAGCGTGTGTGTTTTGAGTGGATGTGGCGTATGTGTATGTGTGTGTGTGGAGGGGATGTGGGGTATGTGTGTGTGTATGGAGGGGATGTGGGGTAAATGTGTGTGTGTGTGGGGGGGGGTGTGTGGAGGGGACGTGGGGAGTGTGTGTGTGTCTCCTGGCTCTCAGCTCTCTGGTGCGCAACTAAACCACTCAAAGGATGAACAGCTAAAAAGAAAAAAGGCGCGCCTGTGACCTTTTTAGGTCCTCGCCCACCCCCCACCCCCACCGCCACACCCCCTCCAATCCATCGCCCTGACGCCGCCATTCACATCCTCCACCACGCCCCCCGCCACTCCCTAACCCCCTCCCACTAGAATAGCCACTGAAGACAGTCCCTAACCTCCCCCCCCCTCCTCTCCCACCAGAATAGTCACTGAAGACAGTCCCTAACCCTCCTCTCCCTACCAGAATAGCCACTGAACACAGTCCCTAACCCTCCTCTCCCTACCAGAATAGCCACTGAACACAGTCCCTAACCCTCCTCTCCCTACCAGAATAGCCACTGAACACAGTCCCTAACCCTCCTCTCCCTACCAGAATAGCCACTGAACACAGTCCCTAACCCTCCTCTCCCTACCAGAATAGCCACTGAACACAGTCCCTAACCCTCCTCTCCCTACCAGAATAGCCACTGAACACAGTCCCTAACCCTCCTCTCCCTACCAGAATAGCCACTGAACACAGTCCCTAACCCTCCTCTCCCTACCAGAATAGTCACTGAAGACAGTCCCTAACCCTCCTCTCCCTACCAGAATAGCCACTGAACACAGTCCCTAACCCTCCTCTCCCTACCAGAATAGCCACTGAAGACAGTCCCTAACCCTCCTCTCCCTACCAGAATAGCCACTGAACACAGTCCCTAACCTTCCTCTCCCTACCAGAATAGCCATTGACGACAGTCCAGGAATCTGACAGAAAGCAAAAAGAACAATGACTGTTGCGGCAGGGACAGCAGCAATCCAGCAATGACCAGTGGTCGACAGCAGGTTGAGCAGCAATCCAGCAAGGACCAGTGGTCGACAGCAGGGAGAGCAGCAATCCAGCAAGGACCAGTGCTCGACAGCAGGGAGAGCAGCAGTCCAGCAAGGACCAGTACTCGACAGCAGTGAGAGCAGCAATCCAGCAAGGACCAGTGCTCGACAGCAGGGAGAGCAGCAATCCAGCAAGGACCAGTGCTCGACAGCAGGGAGAGCAGCAATCCAGCAAGGACCAGTGCTCGACAGCAGACTCCGGGCATTCATCAGCCTGCACGTCCACAGGAACGGTCACATCCGGGCAAAACAAATCGCATCACCTGCCTGACGAATGTCTCTTTCTGTTTATGTCTGCAAAAGGACCCAGATTTCTCACAACCAGTTTTGTCCAACAGGAAGAGGAGATCAGAAAAAAACTTAAAATGAACGAACTTCTTCTTCAACGCTCCCTGGATTTTATATTAATTTTCTAAACTTACTTTCAATGCCGGCTGATGAAGGAAGTAGCTGCACACAACAGCAAGTGTCCAAGTTCGTATTGCACGCACCGCCACTTTGATGTCGGACACGAGAGGCTGTGGTCCTGAACACTCTCTCTCTCTCTCTCTCTCTCTCTCTCTCTCACTCTTAGCACGTGTTTTTGCACGCGTCGCCCAAGGAAGAAGATCCAGTGTGGCCGCAGAAGCGGTTAGGCCACCTGTGACGGTGTTTTCGACAATTGTACCCCGCTAACCGTCACTAACACAAGAGGATTGTACACTGAAAATAAAATCAACCAGCATTTCGAAAACTATCGATTTCAAGTTTTTATTTATCTCTTCTACCTGTTCGAGAAAGGTCGTTCTGTTTTGGACAAGCGAGGTTTGAGAAGGCTAGTTCCTTCTATGGACAAACCGAGGCTTCAGAAGGCCAGTTCCTTTAATGGAAGAAGCTAGGTTTGAGAAGGCAAGTTCCTTTAATAGACAAAGCCCCCCCCCCCCCTTTCCCCCCCTTTTTTCCCCCAGTCCCTAATCAGCCTTATGGTTTGTGTGGACGTTAAGCAATAATGGACAGAGAAAGGTTTGAGAAGGCCAGTTCCTTTAACGGACAAAGCGAGAATTGAGAAATGGACAAAGCGAGGCTTCAGAAGGCTAGTTCCTTGAATGGACAAAGCAAAGTTTGAGAAGGCTGGTTCTTTTAGTGGACAAAACCAGGTTTAAGAAGGCCAGTTCCTTTAATAAACAAAGTAAGGTTTGAGAAGGCTAGTTTCCAAACTGGACAAAGCGAGGCTTCAGTAGGCCGGTTTCTTGAGCGAGGACTGGGATCAAATGCAGGTGAAAGACCCCGGGAAGGCCTGCAGACACCAGGAATCTGGAGGGCCCAACTCCCGTCGGCAGGCCAAGCAGACACAGTTATAATTATGCTGACCTACCCCAGACTTCAACGAAAGGAAAAAACATTAGTCATCACTCTCTCTTTCGTGAAAAATGACGACAGATTCCTATTCCTGTATGTCACTTCCTCCTCCCTCCCTCCCTCCCTCCCTCTCACACACACACACACACACACACACTCACTCAGACATCTTGACCCCAAAGCACTGGGGACGGAAAAAGAAAAATGAGCGCACTGCACACAATTGCTCTTCCAGCAAGGGGAAACGCTGCAGCCGGCCCCGAAAGAGAAAGAAATTCTGACAGACTGGCAGACATATTTCATCTTGTACCCAGCCGCCCCCCCCCCCCCCCCCCCCCCCCCCGCCCCCGAACCACGGGAGGCACTGTGGGCAGCGCACAGTCGGCGGAGGCGACCATTGTGAGGTAGCCACCGGTGGTGAATGGTGACGACCCCTTCGCTCCTCGCACTCTGCAGACCGCGCCTGGTGACTAGCGCGGTGACAGCTCCAATGGCAAAGGGCTTTGCGTGTTTCACTCTTTGTTTGGGACTCACTCATTCACTCACTCGCTGAATCAACACACAAGGGAGACAGCACAAGAGCGCTGCAAAAGTCGTCACACGAACAAAACAACAAAGACCTGAGTCGCCTGCGGCAGCTCTCACCTGGCTTGCGTGTAACTACCGGGTACATAAACTCCACCACAAGTACATCCGCCGTAACACTTCCATTGTTCTGGCGGCGGTCCACGGTCTCTCCGGTCTTTTTCGAGAGGTGTCCGCGGTCGAGCCTTCACTCTCTCGTCCCCCCCCCCCCCCCCCCCCCCCCAATAAGCAACCTCGCTTCTGTGGACGTAAAGCAATATGGTCAAGGTCACATCCTCACGACGGCCGCCGAAAGACCGGGTCGGTACACGTGCACAGTATGACTCGAAGAGATCGTAAGTTTGGTGACTGAATAAAACCATTGGACATATACGACGATCTATGTTTATTTCAGCGTTTCTGGTTTCCACGCCGTGAACTCCTTGAGGTAATCGATGAGTTTAATGATGATTTGCTGTACCTCGCATCGACAACGGGGAGTTCGTCTGCTCTTGTTGGTGGCCGGAGCTGTACTTGCGTGTTTTATTGTACTTTTCAGAGCCCCCCCCCTCCCCCTCCCCCTTTGTGAGTGTGTGTGTGTGTGTGCATTTTACGGTGTACCCTGTGGAAAGCGTAACTGAAGCATTTTGAACTTTTCTTTTCTTCGTTCTTTTTTTCCCTCCTTTCTTTTGTTCTTTACCGAGTCTTTCTTTTGTTGTTTTGCGGAAAATTATGAGTTTAAATTGTTTAAAATAACTTATTATATTACTATTATTATTATCATCATCATCATCATCAATATCAACACAAATAATGATCGTTTTGCGGTTTTATGCAACAGGTACTTTTCAGCGTGTGATTGGAGACTCATTTGGTGTCAGTTTGTAGCGGATGTGAAGGGAACTCCTGGGGGGTTTTCAGTCACAGTTAAATACAGACGGCCTTACGCTGTCACAGTTGTAACCGACAACATTTTGTGCATCGTGGCCGCAAATTCGAATCGTGCACATAACTATAACCGCGCAGTGAGTCGAAGGGCTTTCCGCTAGCGTAGTTTATAACCGTGTTCATTAAACCGGCTCCAGGCGAGATCAAGGGGAGGGAGGTGGTGCTGGACCATCAAGTTAGCCCAGAAGAGATCCTGAGCAGGGAGGCGGAGCTGGGCTGCGAAAGTTGGATTTTTTCTTCTTCTTTTTGCTTCAAGTTGTTACTCAACAGCGGTGCAACGGACATTGTCCTTGTGACTGCCCAGCACGGCAGTTGAAACAGCAGTTGCGTAGTACACTAGTTGCTGCGCAATGGCTTCCATTGTTCTGGCGGTGGTCCACGGCCTCCTCGGTCTTCCGGGTCGGTGCGCGCGGTCGAGCCTTCACACTGTCCCCGTCCCTAATACGCATCTTTGCTTCTGTGGACGTTAAGCAAAATGTTTACTTACTTTTTACATCCTTAAAGTGTCAGATGAGAGTTACCGTAGGCGGCTCAGGTCTTTGTTGCGTTTGTGTGACGTCTTTCGAGCGCTGGTTAACTCGGTGTGTTGATTCTGCACGAGCGCTCTGGGATACGCTCTGTTTCAGATGACTGACTGGTTGCAGCTCTCTCTCTCTCTCTCTCTCTCTCTCTCTGTCTCTGTCTGTCTGTCTCTCTGTCTCTGTCTCTGTTCTCTCTCTCTCTCTCTCTCTCTCTCTCTTCTCTCCTCTCTCTCTCTCTCTCTCTCTCATCGCCCTCGATTAACTGTACAGGTTGACTGGGCGTAAAACACTATAACTGCACTGGTTGACTGGCGTAAAACACAGTTACTCTCTCTCTCTCTTCTCTCTCTCTCTCTCTCTCTCTCTCTCTCTCTCTCTCATCGCCCCGATATAACTGTACAGGTTGACTGGGCGTAAAACACTATAACTGCACTGGTTGACTGGGCGTAAAACACAAAGTTACTCTCTCTCTCTCTCTCTCTCTCTCTCTCTCTCTCTCTCTCTCTCTCTCTCTCTCTCTCTCTCTCATCGCCCCGATATAACTGTACAGGTTGACTGGGCGTAAAACACTATAACTGCACTGGTTGACTGGGCGTAAAACACAAAGTCTCTCTCTCTCTCTCTTCTCTCTCTCTCCTCCAATATACTACTAACATCTCTTCACACTCTCTCTCTCTCTCTCTCTCTCTCTCTCTCTCTCTCTCTCTCTCTCTCTCGTTTTATTGCTGCTGTGTTTGAGAAGCCGCGGCCATCGCCTCGCTGGCACGAACCTCCGCTTTAGCGGCTAACTTCAAGCCAGCGGCTCGCTAATTACGCCAGCCAGTGAAGTGAAGTTGACAGCAGCAACAGATACCATGGCCGTCACCACTGTCAGGAAAAGTCACTATTTCACAATAAACACCGGGAAACAAACGCCGGATCGCGTGTGCTGAGGGTAGCGCTTCCTTGTTGAGGGTTTACCGAAGGGGAAACGGTGAGCGGACAGCAGCCACCGGAAGACGTTTGCGGCGAGAGCGACACTAGAGCCTGGACAACAGGACCAAAGTGATGAACGGTGTTCGTGCCTGTTTCGACAGTCTCGGCCATTCCTCTGCTGTCGCCTTGCACTGGCATCGCCGTTCTGAACCCGTCTGCTTGGCAGCTAACGACCGTAGGACTGACGTGGAGGTAGACCTGTCTCAGTCCATAATTAAACACACACTCTCTCTCCTCTCTCTCTCTCTCTCTCTCTCTCTCTCTCTCTCTCTCTCTCTCACACACACACACACACACACTCTCTCTCTCTCTCACACATACTCTCTCTCTCTCTCAAACATACTCTCTCTCTCTCTCTCTCTCTCTCTCTCTCTCTCTCTCCCTCCCTCTCTCTCACACACACACACACCACACACAGAGTCTCTCTCTCTCCTCTCCTCTCTCCTCTCTCTCTCCACACACACACACACACACACACGCACACACACACACACACACACACACACACACACACACACACACACACACACACACTGTCTCACACACACACACACACACACACACACACACACACCACACACACACACACACACACAGAGTCTCTCTCTCTCTCTCTCTCTCTCTCTCTCTCTCTCTCTCTCTCTCTCTCACACACACACACACACACACACACACACACACACCACCGTGCACACACACACACACACACACACACACACACACACACACACAACACACTGTCTCACACACACACACACACCACACACACACACACACACCATCGTGCACACACACACACACACACACACACACACACACACACACACACACACACACACAACCGTGCACACACAGACACAGGGCCATGTGCCTGACAGCAGGCAGACGGAGGCGGGTGAGGGACGAGTGCCGTGATGGGCGGTGGCACTGGGGCCAGGCGGCACGTGCTGCTCGCTGCCACCTCTGAAGCGAGCGCCGGCTGACGAGTCAGTCGTGGCAGCTCCTTGTTCTGCCCTACCTCTGGAATGAACACATCTTCACCTGGCTGCCTCTGGCACTAATCCGTCCCATCAATGGCTCCCTCACTCCAACAGCCGAGTCGCCGGACGCTTTGGTCCAGCGGTGCCAGCACTGAGCTGGGCAGCTGACGAACTGGCACCAGTCCGCTTCCGGCTCCCCTTTCTCTTCAGCATCAAACCATGTGGCTCACGGATAAACCCTGTGACTTACGGACACGCTCTGTGGCTCACGCATAAACCCTGTGACTTACGGACACGCTCTGTGGCTCACGGATAAACCCTGTGACTTACGGACACGCTCTGTGGCTCACGGATAAACCCTGTGACTTACGGACACGCTCTGTGGCTCACGGATAAACCCTGTGACTTACGGACACGCTCTGTGGCTCACGGATAAACCCTGTGACTTACGGACACGCTCTGTGGCTCACGGATAAACCCTGTGACTTACGACACGCTCTGTGGCTCACGGATAAACCATGTGACTTACGGACACGCTCTGTGGCTCACGGATAAACCATGTGACTTACAGACACGCTCTGTGGCTCACGGATAAACCATGTGGCTTACTGACAAACCGTATGGCTTACGGACAAGTCGTGTGACTCACGGACACGCCATGTGGCTTACGGACAGACCATGTGGCTTACGGACAAACCCTGTGGATGACGGGAAAACCCTGTGTCCCTGTGAATCATGGACAAACCCTGTGACTTACGGATAAACCCTGTCTCCCTGTGGATGACTGATAAACCCTGTGTCTCTGTGGATGACGGATAAACCCTGTGTCCCTGTGGATGACGGATAAACCCTGTGTCCCTGCGGATGACGGATAAATCCTGTGTCCCTGTGGATGACGGATAAATCCTGTGACTCACGCACACGGTGCGTCTGTGAAGCGACTAACCTAGATACATGTCATGGATATCTCTGTGAAGCGACTGGCTTAGATACAAGTCATGGAACAGCAAAATGGCCCCCACAGATCAAAGATATCTCTGCGAAGTAATTACTCTGCCGGTGATAGTGTAGGGTTGTAGTACTTTACAGGTATACATCACCCGCTTGCAAAACTTGATATTCTCTCCATCCACCCGCACCCACCCCACCACCACCCACCCGGCTGCCGCTCTCTGCACAGAAACTGTTCATCCGCACTCACCGACCCTCTAAACACAGTTCAACACAGGCGTGTCGCTCACAGCCAATCAGCCGTCACCAGAACGCTGCAAACTGGTATTTGACTCCGTGAACCTATCGCGTGACAAAGACGCGTGACGACCGTCAGTCACGACTCTCAGCTGATGAAGACGAGCCGGGGACCCAGTTCACCATCTACAAGTACTACGCACAAAGCTTACAGCAGGCAGCGGTGGTGAACCCCCTTCACTGTCTTCGCCTCCTTTACTCGGCGACTACGACCAGTTCGGACAACAAGCTAAGCTACTCCTGACACAGCCCATGCAGTCCCTAGTCCTGTAAACGTAAGGGGAAGAGTCAGTTGACTGGACATACACACGTACATGCGTTAAATCGATTTATCAAGAGAAAATATAATCAACTTTTTTTTTCTTTTTTCTTTTTTTTAGTCCGTGCCATCAGTTCGGTGCAAAAGACTTTGTCATGACTTCGATCGACACATATCCAAACTGTCAATGCCGGCCCAGATGAAGTTCTGACATTCAGATAACAGACAGACAGACAGACAGATATCAGGCAGACGGACTGGGCGAGAGATTTCTACAAGTCGCCAGTGAAGTTCTCGTACTCACTCAGACAGATAACAGACAGACAGACGGACAGACTAGACGAGAGAGAACGTTTGCACAGTCCTAGCATCTGCATCTGGTCATATGCAGATGAAAACAACGCAAACACACTGATCTGTTATCAGCTATAAAAAATTTAAAAAAGCATGTTGGGGAACCTTCACGCCTCCACGTGACCTGTGCCCGCCTCCACATGATCTGTCAGCCTCCACGTGACCTGTGCCCGCCTCCATATGATCTATCAGCCTCCACGTGACCTGTGCCCGCCTCCATATGATCTATCAGCCTCCACGTGACCTGTGCCCGCCTCCATATGATCTGTCAGCCTCCACGTGACCTGTGCCAGCTTCCACATGCCCTGTGCCAGCCTCCACGTGACCTGTGTCAGCCTCCACATGACCTGCGCCAAAGTCCAACGGCCCCTCTGACGGTCAGCCGCGGCTGATAAAGTCACTCCGCTCAAGTAAATGGACCACGCGTGACCGAAACTGACCACCGAGTAAACCATTTAAACCAACAACAACAAAAAGAGTCCAGTAACCATTTAAACCAACAACAAAAAAGAGTCTAGTAACCATTTAAACCAACAACAACAAAAAGAGTCCAGTAACCATTTAAACCAACAACAAAAAAGAGTCTAGTAACCATTTAAACCAACAACAACAAAAAGAGTCTAGTAACCATTTAAACCAACAACAACAAAAAGAGTCTAGTAACCATTTAAACCAACAACAACAAAAAAGAGTCTAACTGCTCCGAGAGAAAAAGAAAGGCGACATTACCGTCAGTATAATGTTGGGCCGTACTAATATAAGTATTTTTGCTTGTTGCACGGCCCAACTGTTATGTTGTTAATGAATTGTTATATAAGAAATACATTTTGTTTAAACCAATATAATGTTGTGGCCAACGGCACGGGCCCCTCCCCGTCCGCTGTCTCAGTCTTTGTGTGCCGGCCGCCAGCCAGCTCTTACCGCGTCCTCTTGGGTCTCACCGCCAAAGTCGTTGTGTGCCGGCCGCCAGCCAGCTCTTACCGCGTCCTCTTGGGTCTCACCGCCCTCTGTCTCAGTCTTTGTGTGCCGGCCGCCAGCCAGCTCTTACCGCGTCCTCTTGGGTCTCACCGCCATCGTTGTGGGCCCGCCAGCTCTCCGGTCTGTCTTTGTGTGCCGGCCGCCAGCCAGCTCTTACCGCGTCCTCTTGGGTCTCACCGCCAAAGTCGTTGTGTGCCGGCCGCCAGCCAGCTCTTACCGCGTCCTCTTGGGTCTCACCGCCAAAGTCGTTGTGTGGGGTGCCGGGCCGCCAGCCAGCCAGCTCTTACCGCGTCCTCTTGGGTCTCACCGCCCTCTGTCTCAGTGTCGTTGTGTGCCGGCCGCCAGCCAGCTCTTACCGCGTCCTCTTGGGTCTCACCGCCAAAGTCGTTGTCACCAAAACGCTCGTTTACACTGCTCAAGTTCACTCACAACGTGTTGATTGCTGTAACTGCAGCGCACTTACAGGGCAGACAACGGGTTGCCGTCTCCGTCCCTAATAGGCCATCTCGCCTCCGTGGACGTAAAGCACCAAGAAAGAAAAAAGAAAAAAAGTTGCCGTAACTGCGGCGCAGTTGGACGACAAGCAAGATGTTTTGCAGCGCAATGAACTGCCAGTGAATGTGCTTCAGACGACAGTCACGAAGACGCACAGTTTTTTTCTGGCAGGCATCCCTCTTCACTCTCTCCTTATCGAAGTCAAAACGGAAAACCCGCTCCTTCTCTTAGGAATAGTTATTTATCGTTTTCTTTCTTCTCTTCTTCACCACGCCCGCACGCTTGCTCGTACACACACACACACACACACACACACACACACACACACACACACACACACACACACACACACGCACACACACACACACGCACACACACACACGCAAACACACACACGCATGCAACACACACACACACACGCAACACACACACACATGCAAACACACACACACACACACACACACACACACACACACACGCATGTAAACACACACACACACACACACACACACACACACACACACACACACACACACACACACACACACACACACGTACGTACACACACCTCGTTGTACCTGCTCCGCCTCTTGATTAGTCTCGGGGTGCAAGACTGCCACTGTACGCTCACGTGTCAAGTTTTGTTGTTGTTGACAATAACAAATATAAATGTATATGTCTGATGCGTGTAAGGATGTGCTAGCAACCCAACAAGAACACCAAGACTACATTACAATGTTGCTGTGCTCTGCTCTGCACAGACACGTGGGGACTATCTTTAGCCAGACACCTGGGGACTATTTTTAGTCGCGATAAGCTGCCTCCATAACAGTATCCCCTCCACAGACGGAGGTAAGTCTTCGGTACACCTTGGGCCTGTTGCTGCCACGTGGCGCGATAATAAAAACATCTTTTTTATGGTCACATACACAGTCCCCTCCGTCACACACGAATTCCTCTCGGTCACACACACAGTCCCCTCCGTCACACACACAGTCACACACGAATTCCTCTCGGTCAAACACACTGTCCCCTCCGTCACACACGCAGTCCTCTCGGTCACACACACTGTCCTCTCGGACACACACAGTCACACACGTAGTCCTCTCGGTCACACACACTGTCCTCTCGGACACACACAGTCACACACGTAGTCCTCTCCGTCACACACACTGTCCTCTCGGACACACACAGTCACACACGTAGTCCTCTCGGTCACACACACTGTCCTCTCGGACACACACAGTCACACACGTAGTCCTCTCCGTCACACACACTGTCCTCTCGGACACACACAGTCACACACGTAGTCCTCTCGGTCACACACACTGTCCTCTCGGACACACACAGTCACACACGTAGTCCTCTCGGTCACACACACTGTCCTCTCGGACACACACAGTCACACACGTAGTCCTCTCGGTCACACACACTGTCCTCTCGGACACACACAGTCACACACGTAGTCCTCTCCGTCACACACACTGTCCTCTCGGACACACACAGTCACACACGTAGTCCTCTCGGTCACACACACTGTCCTCTCGGACACACACAGTCACACACGTAGTCCTCTCCGTCACACACACAGTCACGCAGTCCTCTCCGTCACACACACAGTCACGCAGTCCTCTCCGTCACACACACAGTCACACACGCAGTCCTCTCAGCCTACTGTCAATGTACAACTCTATATATTTTATATATATATATATATCTATATATATATAGGTGTACGGCATGACCTCCAGAGTATCCAGCAGGTGAACCCTACAAGGACAAGAACACATTTATACTTTACTGTTGTATTTATAACATCTGCATGTTTTTGTATTCATTGACATAATTCTCCACTTCCCTTGTGTGTGCCTGTAGATAACTGAATTTTGTGTAGCCTTGTTCTTCAGCAAAGCCAGCACAGGTCTTTGAGTTTGAACCGAGGCCTAGCACTTGCACCGCAACAGTGAGCGCCCCGCTGGTGCCCGTACCGCTCTTGAAACCAGCAGCATCGTCATCAAGGAACAGTCCATCACGGAGATGAGGATGAGAAATTGGAAGATGAAAGCACTAGAACTGATACCGACTGATTAACTGTGCCATTAGTGGTGCTGATTAATGGGTGCGCGCGGGGTGTAAACCTAAGCGGTGAGCGCTCTGCACTGACGATTCCGTGACGGCAGCCACCGTGGCTTCCTTCCTCTCTCGGCAGAGACGGGTGAAGGACCGCTTTTCCATTCCCTCAGTCAACATTTGCACACACTCATCAGTGCCTGCGCCGCCTTCGTGTTGCGCACACCGAAGATCCCATGTTGCCCTTCCGATAAGACAAGGCCTAACGGCCCGTGCCATAAACCCCTGTCGATAACTGACGCGTACCACTCGCAAAATAATCAAAACAAGATAGCCGCCATACTCCTGGCAGAAAGAAGAGGCAGAAAGAATACAGACCTGGTGCTGAACGAAGGGATTGGCAAACTCCAGCCTTTTCTTCACGTCCTCCATGCTGTCCCTGCCCACCCTCCGCAAAGCCCTCGGCAGTCTGGGACAGAAGGAACACAAGTGGTGCTCACTCTGCTGACGTCAGTACACTCACTCACCGATGTTTCGTTACTCGGCTCACCACAGTACACTCACTCACCGATGTTTCGTTACTCAGCTCACCACAGTACACTCACTCACCGATGTTTCGTTACTCAGCTCACCACAGTACACTCACTCACCGATGTTTCGTTACTCAGCTCACCACACTACACTCACTCACTGATGTTTTGTTATTCAGCTGACCACAGTACACTCACTCCCCACAGTGTCATCACTCAGCTGACCACAGTACACTCACTCCCTTACGTGTCGTCACTCTGCTGACCACAGTACACTCACTCCCCAACGTGTCGTCACTCTGCTGACCACAGTACACTCACTGCCCAACGTGTTGTCACTCTGCTGACCACAGTACATTCACTCCCTTACGTGTCGTCACTCTGCTGACCACAGTACACTCACTGCCCAACGTGTCGTCACTCTGCTGACCACAGTACACTCACTCCCTTACGTGTCGTCACTCTCCTGACCACAGTACACTCACTGCCCAACGTGTCGTCACTCTGCTGACCACAGTACACTCACTCCCTTACGTGTCGTCACTCTGCTGACCACAGTACACTCACTCCCCAACGTGTCGTCACTCTGCTGACCACAGTACACTCACTCCCCAACGTGTCGTCACTCTGCTGACCACAGTACACTCACTCCCCAACGTGTCGTCACTCTGCTGACCACAGTACACTCATTCCCCAACGTGTCGTCACTCTGCTGACCACAGTACACTCACTCCCCAACGTGTCGTCACTCTGCTGACCACAGTACACTCACTCCCCAACGTGTCGTCACTCTGCTGACCACAGTACACTCACTCCCCAACGTGTCGTCACTCTCTGACCACAGTACACTCACTCCCCAACGTGTCGTCACTCTGCTGACCACAGTACACTCACTCCCTTACGTGTCGTCACTCTCCTGACCACAGTACACTCACTCCCTTACGTGTCGTCACTCTCTGACCACAGTACACTCACTCCCCAACGTGTCGTCACTCTGCTGACCACAGTACACTCACTCCCAACGTGTCGTCACTCTGCTGACCACAGTACACTCACTCCCCAATGTGTCATCACTCTGCTGACCACAGTACACTCACTCCCTTACGTGTCGTCACTCTGCTGACCACAGTACACTCATTCCCCAATGTGTCGTCAATCTGCTGACCACACTCTGACCTCCAGAGTAGGGAGGACTGATCTGTGATCACTATTTTGTCATACAAAGTGTGGGGGTGATCACTATTTTGTCATACAGAGGGAGGATGTTCACTATTTTGTGACAGAGAGTAAAGGGGACTGACCACTATTTTGTCATACACAGGAAGGTTGATCACTATTTTGTGACAGAGTGTAAAGGGGACTGATCACTATTTTGTCAGTCCAGAGTATGGAGGACTGATCATTGATCACTATTTTGTCACACAAAGGACTGATCACTATTTGATCAGAGAGGATCACTATTTTGTCATACAGACAGAGTAAGGAGGACTGATCACTATTCTGTCATACAGAGTAAGGGGACCTCTCTCTGGTCATAAGACTAAGAGTAAGGAGGACTGACCATAAGGACTGACCACTGTTTTGTCATACAGAGTCAGGAGGACTGACCATAAGGACTGACCATAAGGACTGACCACTGTTTTGTCATACAGAGTCAGGAGGACTGACCATAAGGAGGACTGACCACTGTTTTGTCATACAGAGTCAGGAGGACTGACCATAAGGAGGACTGACCATAAGGAGGACTGACCACTGTTTTGTCATACAGTCGGCTGGGTGCACTCAAAATGATGTTATCTTGGTTTAAACCAAATTTATTTCAGATTATATATAACAATACATTAACAACAGAACAGTTGGGCCATGCAACAAGCAAGAATACTTATATAAGTACGGCCCATGTTTTCTTGAGTCCCACTACTTACACACACACACACACACACATATATATATATATATATATATATATATATATGAGCATGTGCCAAAAGGTGCTGCTTAGAAGGTGGACATTAGGGTGAAAAATAAAAGCAGAAAAGTCATTTAGCAAGTAACACCATTTAAAAGATAAGTCTTTTTTATATACATTTCAGGTCTTAAAAAGATAACTTGATGAAGCAAGTCTGAGAAAAAGACATTTAAAGAGGACACCTGAATCTGTCGGATGCAACACAGGACACAATGTTTGTTTTGATTTAATCCTTGAATTTAATGACTGCTATCAATCTGTGGGGAAAATAAACATCCATCGTTTATAACAAGACAGTAAAACTTAAATTGACTCAATTCACTTTTTATTTCATATTCAAAATCATAACAATGATGTCCGATAGACTGCCACTTTAATTTTTTTAATAAAATGAAAATGAAACACAACACTGAATCAAAAATAGGATGTGTTTATTAGAATTTATGAAGCATAGTTGTTTCCATGACTGCAGCATGAAATAAGGTCATCAACGACATTTTTTTACATTTTATCTGTCGGATGTAACGATTATTGGATGGACATAACATTTCCCATGCTCACAATACACAGCTTATAAAATAACAGTGCTGATTTCCCTACACTGCAACAAAATGTTACCAGCTGATTTAGTAGTGGTTTTAATGACTGCAGCACTAAACAAGTTGCTTGTATAGTTGTAATTTTGTCAAAGGCCCTTTTTCAGCATTTTATCTGTTGGATGCAACAACTCTATGGTGGACACAACACTTCCTTTCCTGTAAAACATATGCACAGCTAATAAAATCACTTAGTTTCCTACATCTGACACATTGCTGTAAATACTGAACAAGGCTGAAACCATTATTTAAAGTAATGCACTGTCGGATGCCTCGCATATCAGAGGACACAATGGAATATGTAACACTGGACAGTCAGTATGTGACTTATATATATATATATATATATATATATATATATATATATATATATATATATCTGTCTTCTTAACAGCTGCATATCTGAAAGCAGTGGGTGCACATTCAAAGGGCACCACAGCTGCCATATCTGCACACAGCCATGAATCAGGTGTTGGGTAAGGTGTGTCAGTCATGGAAGTTTGGTCACAAAAAATGTCGTACCCCCCACACCTAGTTTTGTGAGTCTCGTCATTCTAAACCCTTCTTTAATCACAGCAGTGTCCCCCTATTCCTTAGTGAATCCTGTCACTTACTAAAAGTGAAAGAGACTCAGTAACAGTCATTTAATAATACTTAATAGCACCTAGTGAAAGAGACTCAGTAACAGTCATTTAATAATACTTAATAGCACCTAGTGAAAGAGACTCAGTAACAGTCATTTAATAATACTTAATAGCACCTAGTGAAAGAGACTCAGTAACAGTCATTTAATAATACTTAATAGCACCTAATGAAAGTGACTCAGTAACAGTCATTTAATAATACTTAATAGCACCTAGTAATAGTGATTCAGTAGCAGTGACTTAGTAATGTGACTCAGTAACACTAACAGTAACTCAGTAACAGTTACAGTTCAAACAGTGGCTTAGCAACAGTAACATAGTAACACTGATTCAGTAACAGTGGACTCACCACCTAATAACATTTAAAGTTACTGAGTAACAGTGACTCAGCAAAGTCTTTGCAACTCAGTAACTGTGAT
The DNA here is from genome assembly GCA_018857735.1 of Alviniconcha marisindica. Classification (NCBI taxonomy): domain Eukaryota; kingdom Metazoa; phylum Mollusca; class Gastropoda; family Provannidae; genus Alviniconcha; species Alviniconcha marisindica. The sequence continues at coordinate 1,517,920 of JABMCL010001594.1, forward strand.
TCAGTTACAGTGACTCAGTAACACTAACACATAATGGTGACCCAGTAACAGTGACTCAACAACGGTGACCCAGTAACAGTGACTCAGTTATTAGTATGCAAATCAGTGTTTTCAGTGTCAGCTGTGTACATGGCACTGACTAACTTGCTTTTGACACTGCAAAAACATGATTATGAAGCAATTTGACAGCAGCAAAATCAACTTTCTTCCTCCGTTAGCATCCAACTTTAACACTCTGAAGACTTGACACTATTACTGTATTACTATTATTGCATGTTTGATGTCTCCATAATCCATCAAACTCTGACATGGTCTACATGTGTGTATGTGATCTTTTCATAATTTATGCATACACATGGGGAGGGTTTAGAATAGGTTACAGTCTGATCCAAAGGACTTTTGTAAAACAGAATCTGACTCTGGTATAATCTCAGGGTACATGAACAGGCCAGCATATAAATTATGAGTCCCCCATCTTTTGGGGACTATGCTCATCACATTTAACTTAGCCTTTGAGAGTGAGTGCTCTTGCTCTGCGCCACTGACTCTCCTAATTCTGCAACACTTGACAAATTGCCGCTTGTTTTTTGCACTGGCCCAACAAACATTCGCAGCTCTGCAAAAGAGCTGACTAGATGCCACAGATCACTTTGCAGAGCAGCTGGAATAATGTTGCTTAACGTCCACGGAGGCGAGTAGGCCTATTAGGGGCAGTTGAAAGCATATTTAGATTATTTGCCACAAGTTTTGCCAACGCAAAAACAGGAGGCTGCTTCGTCACATCAATGTTGATTCAGTTGATCAATGCCGCAAAATCATCTGCCTTCACTTTCAGTTTTCAAAGAGCTAACTGCAAAAGTAAAGCTGTTTTTGCAGAACTTTGCAAATTAGCCTGCACAATTATTGTAACCACAAACACGCACTTTGAAATGACAAATGTTTACTGTTGCAACTCTCATGGGTATTGTGACCAGCAGTGATACTAATAATAATGGCCGGCTTGCAATGGCAACGACATTACGGTCTAAGGGAGACAAATTTGGAAAAGACGGCGTGGGCAGTGAGTGGCAATATTTATGTTCGAAAAATGATGACTAAATAAAAATGAACATAATATGTAGAAGCAGAAAGCCGTTTAAATAATGTACGTGTCAATTTGTTTTTGCTGCTTTTAGTCCCTTTATGTACGTTTTTTGCGAATCTAACCAAACTGCGTCCCACGTACCATTTATTGCCAAAGAGTACAACAGTGGTGATCTTTGACTAAGTCATGGTATAGCGCTTTGACTAAGGCATGGTATAGCGATTCGCTATACCATGACTTAGTCAAAGATCACCACTGTTGTACTCTTTGGCAATAAATGGTACGTGGTACGCAGTTTGGTTAGATTCGCAAAAACGTACATAAACGGACTAAAAGCAGCAAAAACAAATTGACAAGTACATTATTTAAACGGCTTTCTTTCCCGTTTGAGATTGTGACAGGCTACGAAACAAGGAAAACTATACATGCACCGTGATAGAACAGTATAGGATTACCTTTGGTGCAAGACAAAAACTGCAGGACTCTAAGAACACACTTTCTTCGAAACAAAACTAGAATCCGCCACATGGGACAGACGACGGAAGTTGATGTTTGGGAATTATGGGTGTTTCTCCATATTTGGAAATTCTCGTTCATCTACGTGAAGGCTACGAGCGACGTTCGGAATTGTTGTAGCCACTATCCAAAAAGGAGTTTTTGTTTAGATATTAATGATTTGTACCATTTTAGTCTCAATAACCTATAGTGGTAATTTTGTTAGCACAATACAAGTTTAGATTATTACCCAAAAAATTCACCCGTTGTCAGACAACCGACAACATTTTCAACCAATGAAATTGCAGTTCACATCGATACAACCAATCAATGAAATACTTCAGTTATTTGAAGATTCCCGCATGAAAATTGTGTTCATCTTTTGACACACGCAATGACCGATGACTACAAAACACTGACCAGTGCATTTTATCATTCCTTTCGAATTTGAGCACGATGGCGCAAACACGGTCTGCAGCGGTGAGTTTTGTGTGCAAGTTTACCCGTTTTGTTGTCGAAATGCGTGGACAGCGTGTCGGCCAAACATGCTCCAACAAGCTTTCTCCCCTAGTTTTGATTTCTTTGTGTGTGTGTTTGTTTATGATTATGTAACAGTGTGTTCACATTATTCGCATCTAAAAATGTTACGTGCTTCGCTTTATTTCACTTTTGTTCTGCATGCATTTACAGTGTTTTTTGTTTTGGTTGCTGTCTCACTCTCTTGAGTGCGGAAGCGTGCGCTGTTGATGCCGGCTTGCAAGTTACGGCTTGTCCACTCATTCCGCAAATCTGTTTCCGCTCTGGCGCTGTTCAGACAAGACCGAGCAGCAGACAGTAACATGTCGGGCAAGGCGTACCGCCGAATTCCTCTTTCTCTGGCCGCTTCACTTTTTCTTCAGTACTAGCAAGGGGGATTTCTCCGCCTTGTAAATTGCCAGAAGTCGAAGGGTTAGCGGCGGTACGCCAAAAGTGCCATGACAAAGTTTTTACATTGACTGTGTAGGTTATGACAACTTGTTGGGACGCCAGCAATTTTTTACCTCGTCAGCCAAGAACTAACTGACAACACGTAAGTTTTGAGTAGATTCTACACCTTTTTAGTGTTTTACTACACCCTTTTCGTTGTCATTTCCACCTAGGCCCAGTCTTAGGGCTAAGGAGACGGTGCCTTTGTTTCTGATCAACGGAAATAAAATCGCGTAGTGAACACAAACTGTTGCCAGTCTAGACCTGTACTGTGGCTGTACAGTATTAGTATTACACTTAGTCACTTCTGACTTGCACATTGAAAAACTGAGATGTGTTGCAATTGCTCTAAATCTAATTCTAAAACTTGTAAAAAGAATGTGTTCAGTCCATTATTGGCATTAACTTGATTAAATCATTAAAGAACATTTTCTGTGCAACTGCAGCATGCACAACACACTATGGACTGTGAGACTGTGACTGGTATGGACTGTGAGTAGTACTAGTAGATTATCCTTTTCTTTCAATAATTTCATTGGTCCCTCTGTCTAGAATCAGATCTCCCTTTCTCTTTGACTGTGTGATAATAAATATGCTCAGAGTTTGTCTGCCTTCAAGTCACAGCTCAGACAAGAGTCGCCTCTTCTCAGTTAGCAAGAGGAGTCTTTCTCCTAATAATTCCAGCTGTCTCCAGCGTGCCTCAAGTAAATCTGTGTGCATGTTTATGCACGTGGGGGGGGGGGGGGGGGGGCAGATATTTGACAGTTTGTTACATGTTATAATATTATTCCATTTATTGCATGTTTTCACGTCAGTTTAAGCTTGACTGAAATGTACGCAACTAGGGATCACTTTAGAAAGGGTGTTCTGAAACCCCATTATAAATAATTATTGCTACTTGATAGCAAGGTTTACATTAACTGGTAATTACTGGATTATTATCAGCATATATATAATATACACTGGGGGGAATCGGCAATCGGTCTGACGTACCAGCTGTTAGTTTGTTCAAAAGGTTCTAAAACAAACAACACGATGCATGTGGTGTTTTGAGTGTGTGTGTGTTTTAGACAGGGACTGGAGCACAGCAGTGGTTAGACGAGCTCTAACACTGTAACAGTGGTATAGACAGCTGTGTATCTGACCAGTTACAGTGTCAGTAATTGTCTGACTGGTTTCCATGAACCACTTTCACCAACATATAATTAAAATGTCACACTGGCTGGAAAATTGTGTAGCACAATCATTGTGATACTGACAGTTTTGGTACTCATGGTAGGCTGTAATCGTAAGCAATGTAAGTTAATTTAATAATGTTCAGTAACTGTTCTTCACAGACCTGACCTCTTGACTCACGATGCTTGAAATGACACTGTACACACCTTGTACAGGTTGTTTCAGCTCTTAGCTGTGGGTGTTGTTGTTTTTACCAGGGTTTGCTGCAAGCTCTTCAGTTACCAGTAAACAGTAGAATTTATATATGTTGGCAAGTAATATTTTGCCGCAAGAACAAACCTGTGGGATGTGATTTTTTTAACTTTTAGTCATGGTGGCAAACTGTGATTACAGGTATTACTTTTAGCATTATATTTTTATAGAATAAACTTGATCAGTTAATATTAATTGGATATGATTATGATCGATAATGCTATTCTCACACAGGACTCACACTTACAAAGTTCCATTAATGTTACATTTTTAAAGATTCTCTTGAAGAGGTTGCTGGAACTTCTCAGTTATAGTTGTATTCCACTTTTCATGCCATGATGGCTCTGTCATATTCTAAGCTAAATGATAGAATTTTTAAGACGGTAAATGTAGAATTAAGTAAAAACATGCATTGTGTTTGGGTTAAAAAAGTTTCTGCTGACTGAGCGACTGTGAGTTACTGGTAGAGTAGCAGGTGACTGGTCTGATCTAGTTACTACCTAGTACCAGTACCTTAACACTGCTGCTGCTAGTGAAGAAGACTGGAACAGATGTAATTGATGCTACATACAGTAAATGATTGATACTGGTATTTAGTGGTAGTGATACTGTGAGCAATTTTTTGCAGCAGCAGATCTGGAATTGCAACCAGTTTGCTCACTGGTATACAATTACAAGTATAGTTCCAGCACAGTAATATTAACTAATCAAAAGGACTACCAGTAGCACTTGCTATTGCATGTATTGTATTCACCAGTCATTTTATGATTTACCTTTTACTAGCTTTAGACTGATATTGGGGCTATTTTTGGTCTGAGCTGCACTCAGCTTGGTTGGGTGTGATTTACTCAGTTGCTGTATAGTGTATTTAAACTATATATTTATCTGAAGTCTGAACCAAACTTGAATCAGAAGAGTGATATGATGTCATTATGACTCAAAAGACATCATCTGTCAGCTGTGCTTCCACTTCCAGTATCCAGACCATATCATTTCAGACAGCAGGCAACAGACAGCAAAGGGCAAGGAGCTTTCAAAACCAGTAATATTAGTTGTTGTTTTTATTACTAGAAATTATACTACTGCTATTCCAGAGCTGAGTCAAGCGTGGCTCGCATTCATCCTATGACAGCCAAGTGTAAACACACCATCCTGAGCTTAGATTGGAAATGTTGGTGTGTACCAAATGGCCCTAGTGACTAGCCTAGTGTTAGTTACTTATTAACTAATTACAGGTTTGTTGCTTTACAGTTGCAATGTTTTCGATATGAATTAACAAGTTTCAGCCAATAAATGTGGGTGTTTATCTTTCAGACTAAAAAAGCAGACAGCAACACAGGCCCCAAGATGATGCACGACAACATAGATGCCACAGTCCCTGGCAAGGCAGCCATGGCAACAGCACAGGCAGGAGGTTCCCGCTTCGCCTTGGGCGACATCGGAAACATTGGAGCCAAGGTGTCCAGCCTCACCCTTGACCCCAACAAGAAAACAGGTGCCATCAAGAAGGAAATTCTGAGCCAGCAGCCAACAATCACACGTCAGAAGACAATACGGCGGGCTGTGGCAGCGATGGCACCAGCACCAGTGCCGTCCACCACAGCAACGTGCCTGAGCTCTGTCAGCACCAGCATCAAGGCCTCTGCACTCAAGACTGAGATATACAATGACTTCAGGGTATGAGTCTTTCATTCTAAGTATGTTGCTCTAGATAGAGACAATGACTTCAGGGTACGAGTCTTTCATTCTAAGTATGTTCCTGTAAATAGAGATATACAATGACTTCAGGGTAAGAGTTTTCATTCTAAGTATGTTGCTCTAGATAGAGATATACAATGACTTCAGGGTACGAGTCATTCATTCTAAGTATGTTGCTCTAGATAGTATATTACTCATTCTGTCCATGAAAGTTAACCTTTTCCTGTCTTTAGGACACTGTGTGACATCCGTAGGAAAAGTGTACTATTTAATGTCTCGCTACATTTTGCTTGAATTCAGGCTTTTGGTGCATTCTCATGTTTGGAGACGAACATCTGCAAAGAACATTTCTGGCTTGGTAAACGTCTTTTTCAGACAATTTTCTGAAAGAATCAGAACCTCCAATGCAAGCTTTGGCCGGGACCAAAAGTTGTTTACTGGCAAATTCTTCAAATGTTTGTTTCACTTTACCACATCTCAAGTTGGATACATTCTCCTCTCATATACGCATGCATACACACACACACACACACACACACACAGAGTACACACACACACACACATCCTGCCCAGCCCTGATTCCAGGAAAGTGCATTTAAAGGTTTGAATACAGTTTTCAGTGACATCAGTCATTAAATACATTTTGACACTGGTTAGTTGTAAATATGGCACGAGATGGGTGCAACCCAACAGTGGTGCTGTGTGACACTTAGGATTTCTTTGACCAGGAGCCTGCAGTGATTGTGGAGCCTGTCCCATCGGGCTCCACCTTGCCCAGTGCTCCAATGGACATCTCAGAGGATCGTGCTGAAGCTTTTTCACGTGCAATGGTGCCTGTTGAAGATATCGATGCCAACGACCATGACAACCCACAGCTGGTCAGCGAATACGTCAACGACATCTATGACTACATGAGACAAATGGAGGTTTGTGTAACCTGGCTGATTTTACAGGTCAATGCTTAGTATTGTAGTAATAATAAGTGCAAATTGGTGTAGTAAAAGATCAAACCTCACAGTGCAGTTTGGTGTTAAAAAATATTTTGTTGGGGAATTCCTGATCAGTGTATCAAATTTAGATTAAAAATGTTTTTTGTTTATAGTGCACTGGGTCACCTGACCAACATTGTACATATATAGACTGCAACCAGAGAGACTAAAGACACACAGGTGTGCATCAGGACAGCTAGGACACTTGATTGTTTTTGTCAGGGTGGATCCAAGCTAATCTTCATTCACAAATGAAACTTTCAAATTCAGTACAAAGTCCACAGAGCCTTTTGATAGAAGACTAGTTGACGTGTATTTGGATCTTTGCACTTTTGGGTGGTCAGTCCCTTCAAAGTGCAAGGAGCAGTATGAAAATAACCAAAAATGTGATCAGGGGATTGAGTCTGCTGATCTAGTTTATAAGAAATCTTTACTGCAGCCTTTGTGGTCTGACCATTTTTCTTTATTCCTTGACACAGAGGCGGCACTTTGTGCGAGCCCACTACCTGGAGGGAGCCGACATCACGGGCAAGATGCGGGCGATTCTCATTGACTGGCTGTGCCAGGTACACCACCGCTTCCACCTGCTGCAGGAGACTCTCTACCTTACGGTGGCCATCATCGATAGGTATCTGCAGGTATGCTCCCCTCCAGGTTTGACTTGCTTGATAATAGGTGTATGTCCATCTTGAACTAGTGTGTCCAACGGTCTGAATGTGAGCTGGATAACAGGTGTATCTCCATCTTGAACTAGTGGGTACAGCTGTCTGTGAGCTGGATAGCAGGTGTATCTCCATCTTGAACTTGTATGTCCGACAGTCTGAATGTGAGCTGAATAGCAGGCGTATCTCCATCTTAAACTCCTGGGTCCAGCAGTCAGAAAGCCCATCCCATCCCTGAAGGCATTTTCTTCCATACCAGAGTCTGACATGTATTCAATTTACTTGCATTTTGAGTATATGTGTGCATGTTTTATGCAAAAATCAGAACTCATGAACAGGAAATTTGGTACCTCTTTGATGTGGATTTTTGTTTTTGTTTTTTTAACCCACTTGGCCCCAGACCGCCCGTCACCACCCACTCTTTTGCCTTACCGCAAAACACCAGACCACATGGTAGCAGCCGGCTAGCAGACGCTCCATACTAGCATCTCGGCTTATGCAAATAGGAACATGATTCTCACAAGACTTGTAGCCTCGTTTCTGCTATTGTTTACTACTTCCGGCAATGTCCTTTGTTCGAAGTTTGAGAGATGCTGTGAATTTTCAAAATTGCGAGGTGGACACGCAATAGATGCCCGAAAATAAACAAAAGCCCTACTGTTAGCAATGGCGTCGGAGCTTCATCCTTTGAGACTTGAACTGCAAATTTGGCTCGGTCGCTTACCGTGGGCACCCAACAAACTCGCAGAGCTTCATCTTTGGAGATTCAAACTGGAAATTTTGCAAAGTTGGTTACCCCCTAGACCCCCCCAAAACCTGACATTCAGATGCAGACATTTCTGACATGGGATTTTCCTATGCTTTTATTTTTAGTCAAAAAAATCAAAACCTGTTGGATATACAAGGACATTGTATTTGCAAACTGGGAAAAATACAAAGTAAGTTGAATACCGGGATCATTTGACACAGTTACTTCCCTTCGCAAGAGATTTCGTAGCGAAAGGGCAGCGGCTGGTCTAGGGCCAAGTGGGTTAATCTGTTCTAAAACAGGTAAACGTAGAAGATTGTTTTTGCTACTTTGTTACACATGCATGCAATGCAAACCTGATTACATCTCATAAACGTTGCTGTTAAATATGGGAACTGACTTTATTATCAGTATACAATGTAGATTGTGTTGCAGGAAAAACCGGTGACCAGAAACAAACTCCAGTTGGTGGGTGTCACCGCCATGCTGCTGGCTTCCAAATATGAGGAAATGTTTGCCCCGGAAGTGGCTGACTTTGTGTACATAACAGACAATGCCTATACAAAGGCGGATATACGTGAAATGGAACGTGATATACTTAGGACTTTGAACTTTTCCTTTGGGAAGCCACTGTGTCTTCATTTCCTGAGGAGGAATTCCAAAGCTGGACAGGTATGGCTCTATCACTCTTTGGCAGTAATTAGCCAGTCTTCACCCAACCCCACCCCCAAACAATTGGCTATAAACATTAAGCGCATCTAGTACAAACTGCATAGCTTAATCAGATCATGCAAGGACTTTTTTTCAGTTTCCATTTTTGCTTTGTTCATATGCTTCAGATTGATTCAAAACACAAAATAATGATTATCATTGTCATTGAATTGTGGTTTATTGTATCTTGTTTTGTGTTTAAAAATGGGACTTTCAATGCTATGGAAAAATTGCATTATTTTGCAACAGACAATTCATGCTATTCACTGTTCTGTGGATGTACTTGTTCAGGTTGATGCCACAAAACACACACTAGCCAAGTACCTGATGGAACTGACGATAACGGAGTACGACATGGTCCACCTCCTTCCTTCTCAGATAGCTGCCGCCGCTTTGTACCTCTCCATAAAGCTGCTGGACAACTCCCCATGGGTAAGCTGGATTTGTTGTCAGCAGGCCCTGTCCTTGTTTGACTGAATAACCAGCACAGAGCTAAAGGTCTGGAGTCTCCATATTTCTGTGGTATGAGACGAGAGGACTGGATGGAGAAAACTAGACTGGCCCCTCACTCCACCCCTGTGCTTTCCAACTTTGAGAGACCATCTCTCCACCCAGACACTCATCCCTCCTTCCTACCCTGCCTTTCAGTTGTTTCAGCGTTATTTTGAGAAATGATTTCCATGCCTGAACACACAGTGCAAAGTTTAACCCACATAAGCTTTGTAATACTGCATGGCAATAACTGATGTGCCACTCTTACTACCCAGAATGAAGGCATGGGAGTCTTCTGATTCCTACCTCTGTTTGAATTTTGATGTTTGTGTACATGCATATTTTGTTAATACTTTTACAGCTATGTGTTGATTTGGTAGATTTGACTTCAGAAAAGATTTACATGTTGACAAGAGTTTTGAAATGTACATTTGCTTATGACAGAGTGTGAATGAGAATTTAGGTTTTGTAATTATCCACCTGATACTAGTTCTGAAATAGCCCTAAATCTGGACAGTTTAGATGATTTTTTATATATTTCTAGTTTCATTGTTTTTTGCATTTCTGTATATATAACAAATGAGACCTGTGTTTTGTGTCGACAGACAGAGACGTTGGCGTACTACAGTACATACAGTGAGGAGCAGCTGCAGCCTTTATCGGCCAAGCTGGCCGGTCTGGTGGTCAAGACTGAGAGTAGCAAACTCACTGTAAGTCTGACTGTGCCACTGCATCACTAACGCCCTGAAAAGTCAACTGCCCCAATAACAGCACCCCCAGTACTGTCCTCACTGAAAAGTCAGCACCCCCAGTACTGTCTTCACTGAAAAGTCAGCACCCCCAGTACTGTCCTCACTGAAAAGTCAGCATCCCCAGTACTGTCCTCACTGAAAAGTCAACAGCCCCAGTATCAGCGCCCCCAGTACTGTCCTCACTGAAAAGTCAACAGCACCCCCAGTACTATCCTCACTGAAAAGTCAACAGCACCCCCAGTACTGTCCTCACTGAAAAGTCAGCAGCCCCAGTAACAGCACCCCCAGTACTATCTTCACCGAAAAGTCCACAGCACCCCCAGTACTGTCCTCAGTGAAAAATCAACAGCCCCAGTAACAGCGCCCCCAGTACTGTCCTCAATGAAAAGTCAACAGCCCCAGTAACAGCACCCCCAGTACTGTCCTCAATGAAAAGTCAACAGCCCCACCCCCAATACTGTCCTCAATGAAAAGTCAACAGCCCCACCCCCAGTACTGTCCTCAATGAAAAGTCAACAGCCCCACCCCCAGTACTGTCCTCAATGAAAAGTCAACAGCCCCACCCCCAGTACTGTCCTCAATGAAAAGTCAACAGCCCCAGTAAAAGCATCCCTAGTACTGTCCTCACTGAAAAGTCAGCAGCCCCAGTGCTTGTGCACTTCAGAACAAACCTAATCAGGAAATGTTACTTTTTAGTCTTCATAAGCACAAGACAAAATGGTGTTCACTAAACTCACCACTCGATAGTTGTAATGGTGGTACAATGGTCTAAGGTGTCATTACACCAGTGTGTCAGTACTTAAAGGAGAACCAGAGCAAAGATCAAGTGCTCAATTAGTAGGGGTAGGAATGGAATTTAAAAAAGATTTTCACTCAGTTTCTCATCCTGTTTAGTTTGTTGTTCTTTCTTTCTTTGTTTAATTTTTTTATCAACATTAAAAAGTCATGAAAACATGACAGAACCATTAATTTTCATAATGAATCAGTGTTTTATGCATGTCTTCACAGTAAGGTGATTATTAGACAACAGCAAAAAGATATTTCTTGCCCAGCAGTCCATGTCAGTGACATGAACAAAGTCAGAGTGTGTAGCAGACATCAAGTACATCACAAGCTGACCTTTTTCAGTTCATCACTAACGAGCTAGCCCAATGCAATTGCATCCTGAGGAGCTCAGATTAGAAGCAATACAAAAGACTTCCTTTGCATAACAAATGATAGAGTAATCCAATAAAGCCTGCAGATGGAAATATTTGCATGCTTTTTGTACATGTCAGGCCAGCTTGACTTCAGTTTGCTTCCCTGTTAAATGTTTCACGCTATCACTGGATCAGCAAGCTTTTAATAGCCAATTCAGTTTCTCAGATTAGCATTTCATAGGAGTAACATGACGATCCCATTTTCATTTTTATTTGTGATAGCAAAGGATGCCATGACCTACAGCCCGATGCTTTTTTTCCCCCCTCCTTCACAGAAGTTTTGCTTTCCCAGTCAGTTCATAGTTTTGCAGATTTTATAATTTTGTAAATATTTGGCAATACTTCTGTGTGCAGTCCATTCGTAACAAGTACAGCACGTCCAAGCTGATGAAGATCAGTCAGTTGCCGGAGCTGAAGTCTTCCTTGATCACAGAGCTGGCAGCCCAGGCCTCATGACTGGCCCAGTCTCCATCCGCTGAACAGCCTGCTGCCAGTCGTCACCCCTCCAACATCCCTCTGCCACCCTTGATTCACCACATCCCTCAGCCAGCCAGCTCCAGGGTTGGGGCACATTCAGCTTCCCAACCCAGACATGCTCATCTTCATAGCGTTTTGCAGCATCCAGAAATCAACCAAAAAAACTGCCCATTGCCTTCTTACTCCTAGTCTGCCATTCCCATTTGCAGTGACCTCCAAAGTCTGCCTTCCCTCCCTTGCCCACTGCCTCTGCTGTGTGTGTGCGGATTTAACAAAATGGGTGGTGATCACTTTCACTTCAAACCAGCTTCATATGCTCCCTGCCTCACCCCAGGCACTCCTCCTTACAGATGTTTACAGAAATTCCCCGAGTTCACCAGTTTTCCCCCCAAGGGAACTGGTCCAAAGAGTCATCTGTCTTGTGGTTGTATCCCAATTCTGTGTACAAGACCTGCTCCAGCCCGTGTTGTGGTTTGGAAATCTGTGGCTGCATGACACCTCCATCCAACTGGTCATAGAACTGTGATACTCTCTTGAAGCGGAGATAGTGCCAGCGTGCTTGACGTGTGTGTCCGTGTCTTGTCTTGCTGCATGGGTGTGTGTGCATGAGTTTTTAGGGCTTCACCGGTCCCCTTCAAGATTTTGAGAACCTCCCATTGTGCAAGTGTGACTGCCAGTTGAAATTGTGTCAAAGTGTGTGATGGAATCATGGATGTTTGTGATTGATATGTTTCTTCTTTTTTACATAAATAATTTTAATCATCAGCGTCTTCCGCTTGCCCAGCAGCAGAAGATATGGTGTGCAGGTGACGGAAGTGGCTTTGTTTCCCCAACTTGTACATTGACAGTTTAACTGAAACAATAATGTTTACATACTGGATAAGAGTAGTCACATGTTCCTTAAATGGACCCCAGTCACTCTCTTCTGCTGCTGGGAATTCCCCCAAATTAACTAATTTAGAGTTTGAATTCAGTGATCAGTGAAATAATGCTTGTTTTAAATTTGATCCAGTTACTGTTGAAATATGTGCATGCAGTGGATATTGGTGTGGCATTCTTGGAGAAAGCTGAAGTATTAATCCAGTGCCTTCAGAAAAGAGCACATGTGTGATGGATGAAGAGAGTGCAAGTTAAGCTGCGGTTTGGATGATTGTGTGTAAAGCAGTGTAGCTGGGGTTTTCACACAGAGCTTCTCTCTGTCTTGAGGGGACACGACTGGGTTGGGTGGAGGACACACGCTAGTGGTTTGTAGCCCAACCATGCATGGCCAGTGTCAGTTTGCTTTTTGCTATGCATGCATGCATGGTTGTTATTTTGAAATTATATTTTAATTATTATTTTTTAATTTCTCTGGTATCTTGTCAATAAAGCATTTGAAGTATTTTCTTTTGCCTTTACTGGTTGATCACTTCTCTGCCTTTCACTCTCCAGGCATTTCCTATTTAATGCAGTTCTGATTGCCACATGTGCATTCTTTAGATTGTGACACATAATGCGTACACAAAAATCGAAGGTCTAGACAAGCTTGGGGGGGGGGGGGGGGGGGGTGAGATATGCTGCTACAGTCACAGCAGTGCTTTGCTATGCTTCAACTGATCCCCTCCTTGCTGTAGTTTTCATTTACTAAAGGTAGAAGTTCATCATGGCACACAAACAGCAACACTAATTTACTGGTTTCACTTTCACAACACTGTTTTGCTGACATTATGGATTTGTTTAAGTCCTGATAGGTGTGAAACGGACTAAGAGCTGAGTAAATGGACTGAATGAGGCTGCAAACTGCAGTATTTTGCTCTCTTCAAAAGTGGAAGCAAGAAGTCGCTGTTATGATGGACACTAGCAACTGATGGTGCTAGTGTGGATTCTTTCTCTTCCACACACAAACTAAATAAAACATTTATGCCCAGTGAGAGTCAGCATGTGTATGAGTGCAGGGTTGTTTTTAAAGTGCACAGAATTCCTGTTACCATAAGTTCAATGCTGTGCAAAAGAGGCTTCATTTCACAATCTAATCCAGATCAGTAGATAATCTGTTGGGCCCAGACAAAACCACAGAAGACACACACTGGAATCAATGGACTTTGAGCAGGGGACAGCAGCAGGTCATTTGGAGGGAGTGCTGGGGCCCATCAGATTGCTGTTTTGCACGTCAAGTTTGTGAAGAGTTGCAGTACTGAAACTGGCAGCAACATAGATTTTAATCCTCAATCTAGACCCATCTGGTTTCAGAGCTTTTCATTTTAATCAGTTGCCAAGCCTATTTTTTCATAAGTCCCTTAAACGATCTGCCCTTGACAGAAAACTATCTTTCGCATAACAATCCCAGGGTGGCACGGTTTCTCCAAAGAGATTGCTGCTGCACCCCCACTGGACTCCTTCCTGTTCATACTGTGCGCAGCACATCCATTTTCCTTTCCATGTTGCTTGATGGCCACAGAGACCGTACGGACTGCTAGGCCGGACGGGCAGCCCAGGACGTCCACCTCTTCTAGTTTCACACAGCTCCTGAGCTCCGCCAGCACATCCTCCAGTTTCGTTTTATTGATCTTTCATGCGCATCTTCAAATCCTGTGTACGGCAATATCCACTTTTAGCCCCGTCGGTTCGCTGTAGTAGTGTATACGTTAAGTACACACACACACACACACACACACACACTACGACACACACATTCTCATACCATTTGAGAACCGCAAACCGACGGAACTAAAAGTGGACATTGCCCTGTGCACCACTCATAACACAACTATTGCATTATTCTGATCTATATGAGAAAGTCCTTGGCCGGACCGTTAAACCCCATTCGGATACTAGTTGGAGGCCCATCCTGATGATTGACTTGAAAACTGTGGAACGGAAGTAGGGAATTCCGTTATGGTAGTGGTTCCCCTTGAATTTATGACGTCACGTGGGAAACACCGGCCAAAAATGAAGGAATAGCAGACTGCCCCGTCCACATCGAAGAAGAAACGAGACGACCATGTCGATGTTGCAACGTATTTTTGGATCTTCCTCAAAAGAAAAAGAAAAATCTGTGTCGGAGACTCAGGTGAGTGTAATGAGAAATTGTACCTTGTTCCACCATGCCCCCAAAGAGCAGAATACTCACCGAGTCCCTCAACTGATGTACAATAACTAGAATGTAGATCAGACGGTGACCATCGTACCAGTTCCACTTCCAATCCAGTTGAGACGAGCAGGGGGTTCCGATCAGAGCTCTGAGCCCCGCCTCTTTTTCTCAAACAATTTACTACAACAAAAACCAACAACACTTTTCTTTGGCGATCAGGGTAACATTAGACTAACAATGATACGAACGGCCGAAGCGTGAAACACCCACTGATTTACCGCCATCAGACACACGTGTACACTTTCTTCTTCTTCTTTTTCCGTAGAGCGGCCAACATCATTTTGTTGATGGTTATGTCGCTGCTGAGGAGGTTGCGGAGATTTGGGTCATTTTTGTGGTATATTTAGTGAGCGTGGGCAGAGGAAAGTGGGGGGGGGGATTTCAGTTGTGTTTACAGGAACGAGTTGAGTCCGGACTTGGAACAGTCCAGTGACTCAGCTGATACGACCTTCTGGGGCAGGCTGTTCCAGTCTGGTATGGTCCTGGGGAAGAATGACATTAATGTTTGTCTATACTGTAACTGTGTTCTGCAGGATGGGATGTGATAGCTGCAGTTTTTTCTTTTCTTTTCTTCTCGAGCTTAATCTGCTGCTCAGTCTGCTGCCTAATGGTTTTGGCAGGTAGCTAGAGTTGATGGAGACAAGGCCATAGTGGAACTTGTAGAACATCTCCAGCCGAGCTCTCCTGCGTCGTTCTTGGAGCGTTGGCCAGTTGAGGGCAACAAGCATGGTGTTAACTTTACAACTTGTTTTCCGTGATCATTGTGTGTGTGCAACAAAAACCGATGGCACAGTTCCCCGATGATCTGTGAGTGGGATGTGAGTGAGGGGTCACTCAGTGTGTTCTGTTCTTTAATATAGGCCTATGCTCGTGTGTGCTACCATCGAAAGGGATTGAATCGCCGTGTACCAACAACTTATGAGGTGACAGACTGGAGTGGCTGTTGCTTGCTCCGAAACAGGTCAGCTAGGCATGAGGGTGTTAAGCCCCATTCAAAGGTTTTCACACATCGGGTTGACCGTAATATACCGGCGCAACCCAGTAGTTAGTTAGTTGGTGCTTTGAGCCCAGTCAACCACAAATGGTTATATCAGGGCTAAGCGACCCAGTATATAACATGCCAACATCTAATATTGGCATTTGCCTGGTTTGTATTAGGACATTTTACATATATATCTGTTTGTAACACTACTTCAGTCATTCCATTCTCTCTCTCTCTCTCTCTCTCCCCATCATTCTCTCAAAATGTCTCGCTCTCAAAAGCCAAATCAAGCATGGTCGCCACATGGATGGGTGACCGTAACATGCTAGGCTGTGCACCCACCTCAAGATTTTTCCAGTCAAATTCCATGCAGACTAAAAAAAAAGTCGTTTGGACAGGACTATAAACCGCAGCCCCCAGTGTGTCCTTGGTGGATTGTGGCAACACTAAGGTAACCCAGCACACAATGAAAACTGTCAGAGTCTTCACAATGGTGAAGTTGGATACTACAGAGAAGAAATCCACCATGTACTGATTTAATGATGGCAGCAAGACAGCCCCTACAGTGAGCTGGTGTTGCTTTAACATGACATACATTGTATTGCTGAAATAATAATAAAAAAAAGTATTTGTAAAGCATAAATCTTGTCCAGAGAGACTATTCTAAGCGCATACACATGCACACACACACACACACACACACACACACACACACACACACACACACACACACACACACACACACACACACACAAAGTCTCACAGAGGCATTCACACATATGAGCATTCAGACTATGCAAAGCCTAATTTGCACAGCTTAAAACAGGCAGCAAACAGAGATGGATGAAGGTAGCAACACAGAACAGAAAACATGGCTTGTCTACAGTTTTGGGAAAAGAAATGATGGCAGTGAACTCTTGTTGCTTTAAAATCAAAAACAATGTGATGATGGAATGGTGCAGTGATGCAGTAATATGATGATGCAATGATTTATGATACATGTGCTGATGCAAAGATGTGTTGATGGGATGATGTATTGATGCAATGATGGGATGATGTACTGATGCAATGATGTGTTGATGGGATGATGTATTGATGATTTATTGATGCAATGGGTGTTGATGGGATGATGTATTGATGCAATGATGGGGTGATGTGTTGATGGGATGATGTACTAATGATTTATTGACGTAATACTGTGTTGATGGGATGATGTATTGATGCAATGATACAGGTATGGGCCAGCACTGTGGAAGCAGAACAACCCCACAACCCCTACAGTGAGCTCTTGCTGCTGCAGCATCATTCAGACATCGTGCGGCTGCTGCTCAAAATTGATGACAGAAGGTAGACCTTTACTTGGACCGTGTTATATCAGTGCTGTATCAGTCAGTGCCCCTGTTTCCACTTTGCATTTATATAATATATGCATATTTATCACATCCTTGTGTAAGGTAACCCCACCCTTGCTTGTGTTAACCCCACCCCTGCTTGTGTTAACCCCACCTACTTAATGACCTCACCTGGCTAAATAACCCTTCCTGTGCTTAACAACCTTCTCCTGCTTCATGGTTCTCCTGCAGCATCACGACACGTATGGTGTAACAGACTTCCACCTAATGTTCTCTGGCCCTGTTTAATGTCCCCACCCTGTTTAATGTCCCATCCTGCTTAATGTCCCCACCCTGTTTAATGTCCCAGCCCTGTTTAATGTCCCATCCTGTTTAATGTCCCACCCTGTTTAATGTCCCATCCTGCTTAATGTCCCCACCCTGTTTAATGTCCCAACCCTGTTTAATGTCCCATCCTGTTTAATGTCCCATCCTGCCTGATGTCCCCACCCTGTTTTATGTCCCCACCCTGTTTTATGTCCCCACCCTGTTTTATGTCCCCATCCTGTTTTATGTCCTCACTCTTTTCCCCACCCTGTTTTATGTCCCTACCCTGTTTAATGAACCCACTGTCCCTTAATTACCCAGCCACTGACTCCCATCCTGTCTGATAACCCCACCCCGTCTTGAGTTAAATTACCCACCCCTTTTGATTAGCCCAGCCCAGCCTAGTTATGCCACCTCTTTTGGGTTAACCCAATATGAAAGTCAAGCACTTCTCAAGTTAGCACACACACATACACACACACACACACAAACACACACACACACAAACTTTGTGAACACTAAGGACTTGGCTGTACAGTGCAGTGTGTGTGTGTGTCTGTGTGTGTGAGCTAACTTGTGGACAAAGTCAACATCAACATGAATTTTGTACATGTGTGAACAAGTTCATGCTAGTCACTTTGTGTCAAGGGAAGGGTTGTATTTGTTCCTTGATTTTTTGTTGTTTTGTTTCATTTTTTAAATATTTTTATTATTGTTATTATTATTTGTGGGTTCAACTTAAATGATCCATTTCTTTGATTGTTTTTTCGGTAGGTTTGTTTCGGCGGGTGACGACAACAAGGCTGTGATCTGGGAAGTACAGGTCAGTGGCAGCCACACAGTTATCAATCAGTCAATAACTTTTTAACCCAATCAACATACATGGGAGATAATTAGCGCTTGCAAGACTTCACACAAGCACAACAACAAAGACCTGAGTTGCCTACGGTAACTCTCACCTTGCATGTGTGTAAATACATGGTACATAAACTCCACCAGAGGTTCATCTCGGGACGTACTTTGACTAATTAGAAAACTTATAAAAACTTACAATAGAACACACTGTCTTTAACAATAGCGGAACCTTTTTTTCATTTTTTTCATTTGTCTGCAAACAAGTGAGTTACTGAGTTAGCACTGTGTGTGCGGTATTTTGTATAGCACATTGTGTTTATTGATTATTTACATTATTTGTGAAAAAAAGTTGTTTCCCTTCACTTAAGAAGGTAAATTAAGTATGTAGATACATGCAGCATATCTTAAGTGTTTATGAGAGAGAAATTAAGTATGTAGATACAATCAGCAGGTCTTAAGTGTCTGGGAGAGAAATTAAGTATGTAGATACATGCAGCAGGTCTTAAGTGTCTGGGAGAGAAATTAAGTATGTAGATACATGCAGCATGTCTTAAGTGTCTCTGGGAGAGAAAAACATCTTCTTTTTCAGTATGGGAGAAAACTGGCAACACTGTCTGGCCACTCCCATCCAATCACAAGCTTGCTTTTATTGGAGCCACGGAAAGACTGTGTGGAGGATTACTTTCTCTTGACTGGTTCTTCTGACAAACAGATCAAGGTCCCCTCATTTTGGGCTCTCTTTTACTTGTTTTACATTATTTTCCAAAGGAAAGTTTTTGTTGTTTTCATGTTTGTTTTTGGAGGGGTTGTACATTTTTGGACTGTTTCTGTGTTGTTGTCTCTCTCTCTCTCTCTCTCTGGACCTGTAAGTGTGAGCCAGCTGTTTTGCTTGTGATTTTGTGGCTTGTTGTACATCCCGATGTAGAAGTGGGCTTTTTGTTTGTTTGTTTTAAAGGTGTTATTTGAAACTGTACATTCTAAAGTTATTCTGTATGGTTGACAAAATGTTAAGATCCAAGAACCAACAAACTCTCTCTCTCTCTCTCTCTCTCTCCTCTCTCTCTCTCTCTCTCTCTCTCTCTCTTCATTTTTGAGTTAGCAATGAATCGTCACTTTCCACTTATCAAGGTTTCTAGATTTTAAATTGTGCTAGCATTTTTTTGCAAAATCAGGAAACTAGAATAATAGTACAGGTAATAACTTAAATAAGATGGTGAAGTGCAACGTTTTTGTTTTTGTTTGTTTGTTTTTGGCCATGGCAGGTGTGGGACGTGGAGACTGGTCAGTGTAAACTGACCCTCACCCAACACGCCAGCTCTGTAAAAGTAAGCTGCCTTCCTGATCTTACTAGGTCCTCAGGTATGGGTGCTTTGTTTTGCTGTAGAGAATGGGTGAACTGGCTGTGGGCGCTTCTTCAGAGAATGGGTAAAATAGCTGTGGGTGCATGTACTAGAGAATGGGTGAATTGGCTGTTAGAGCTCTTGTAGAGAATGGGTGAATTGGCTGTTAGAGCTCTTGTAGAGAATGGGTGAATTGGCTGTTAGAGCTCTTGTAGAGAATGGGTGAACTGGCTGTTAGAGCTCTTGTAGGGAATGGGTGAATTGGCTGTTACTTTGTGTTAGAGCTTCTTGTAGAGAATGGGTGAATTGGCTGTTAGAGCTCTTGTAGAGAATGGGTGAACTGGCTGTGGGCGCTTCTTCAGAGAATGGGTAAAATAGCTGTGGGTGCATGTACTAGAGAATGGGTGAATTGGCTGTTACTTTGTGTTAGAGCTTCTTGTAGAGAATGGGTGAATTGGCTGTTAGAGCTTCTTGTAGAGAATGGGTGAACTGGCTGTTAGAGCTCTTGTAGGGAATGGGTGAATTGGCTGTTAGAGCTCTTGTAGAGAATGGGTGAACTGGCTGTTAGAGCTCTTGTAGAGAATGGGTGAATTGGCTGTTAGAGCTTCTTGTAGAGAATGGGTGAACTGGCTGTTGGAGCTCTTGTAGAGAATGGGTGAACTGGCTGTGGGCGCTTCTTCAGAGAATGGGTAAAATAGCTGTGGGTGCATGTACTAGAGAATGGGTGAATTGGCTGTTAGAGCTCTTGTAGAGAATGGGTGAATTGGCTGTTAGAGCTCTTGTAGAGAATGGGTGAATTAGCTGTTAGAGCTTCTTGTAGAGAATGGGTGAACTGGCTGTGTGTGCTTACTGTAAAGAATGGATTAACTGGCTGTATGTGCTTACTGTAAAGAATGGATTAACTGGCTGCGGGTGCTTCTGGTACAGACTGGGTGAATTGGCTGTTAGTGGTTCTTGCAGATAATGGGCGGACTAGCAAATGCCAGAAGTGCTCACAAGTGACTGGTGTAGAGAATGGGTGGACTGGCTGTTAGTGCAATTCATACAGGATGGGTAAACTAGCTGCTAGTGTTCACTGTTGATAAACTGAGGTACATTGTGAGGTACAGTGTACTCAGTGATCTGTGCCTTCCCTGTTCTACTGTTAATAAACTGAGGTACAGTGTACTCAGTGATCTGTGCCTTCCCTGTTCTACTGTTAATAAACTGAGGTACAGTGTACTCAGTGATCTGTGCCTTCCCTGTTCTACTGTTGATAAACTGAGGTACAGTGTACTCAGTGATCTGTGCCTTCCCTGTTCCAGTGTCTAGTGTCTTTGGCGGATGGTGAGTTGTTCTGCTCCGGTGGAGAGCACATCTCTGTGTGGAACCAAAGTGGTGCACTGCTCAGCACCTACTGCAGAAAGCCAGAGGAGGAAGGTAGTTTTCTCTGGGAAAGGGCTGACTTTGACTTGTTCATTAACACAACTGACTTTGACTTGTTCATTAACACAACTGATGTTGACTTGTTCATTAACACAACTCCTGGGAAAGGGCTGACTTTCTTTGACTTGCTCAGCACCTACTGTTCATTAACACAACTGACGTTGACTTGTTCATTAACACAACTCCTGGGAAAGGGCTGACTTTGACTTGTTCATTAACACAACTGACTTTGACTTGTTCATTAACACAACTGACGTTGACTTGTTCATTAACACAACTCCTGGGAAAGGGCTGACTTTGACTTGTTCATTAACACAACTGACGTTGACTTGTTCATTAACACAACTGACGTTGACTTGTTCATTAACACAACTCCTGGGAAAGGGCTGACTTTGACTTGTTCATTAGCACAAATGCTGGGGAAGAGCTGACTGACTTGTTCATTAACACAACTGCTGGGAAAAGGCTGACTTTGACTTGTTCATTAACACACCTGCTGGGAAAAGGCTGACTTTGACTTGTTCATTAACACACCTGCTGGGAAAAGGCTGACTTTGACTTGTTCATTAACACACTGCTGGGAAAAGGCTGACTTTTACTTGTTCATTAACACAACTGCTGGGAAAGGCTGACTTTGACTTGTTCATTAACACACCTGCTGGGAAAAGGCTGACTTTGACTTGTTCATTAACACACCTGCTGGGGAAAAGGCTGACTTTGACTTGTTCATTAACACATCTGCTGGAAAAGGGCTGACTTTGACTTGTTCATTAGCACAAATGCTGGGGAAGAGCTGACTGACTTGTTCATTAACACAACTGCTGGGAAAAGGCTGACTTTGACTTGTTCATTAACACACCTGCTGGGAAAAGGCTGACTTTGACTTGTTCATTAACACAACTGCTGGGAAAAGGCTGACTTTGACTTGTTCATTAACACAACTGCTGGGAAAAGGCTGACTTTGACTTGTACATTAACACAACTGCTGGGAAAAGGCTGACTTTGACTTGTTCATTAACACAGCTGCTGGGAAAAGGCTGCTTTGACTTGTTCATTAACACAACTGCTGGGAAAAGGCTGACTTTGACTTGTTCATCAATACAACTGCTGCATTCTACCCAAATACCCCTTTCAAATGCAATGTGGGTCCCCCTTGGAAGCATTCTACCCAGTTTCCCATACAGTGCAATGGGGTCCCCCTCTGGGAAAAATTCATTCTAAACCCCGACCCAACGTTAAAAAGTGGGCCCCATCTGGCATCATTTTTAAAACCCGGGACCCATACAGTCAATTGGGTCCCCATCTGGGCATGCATTTTACCCAATTTCCCCTTTCAAGGTGCAATGTGGGGTCCCCATCGGAAAATGCATTCTACCCAGTACCCCCATTTCATGTTTTGGGTAAATGGGAAATGCATTTTCCCCAAAGACCCAAAATTTCAATGGGGTCCCCGGGGAGGGAAAGCATTCCTACCCAAAACCATTAAGGGGACAAATGTGGGGCCAATTGGGGGCCCACATTGGACGTATGGGGACCGGGGGAGAATGCATGCCCCGATGGGGGCCCACATTGTAGTAAAGGGGTACCCGGGGAGAAATGAAGGTCCAGATGGGGACCCAAAATTAAAAAATGGTGGGTACTGGGTTAAAAAAACATGGCCAAAAATGGGGGGCCCAACCAATTGCACTGTATTGGGGCTGGGTAGAATGCATGTCCCCGATGGGGACCCACATTGCACTGATGGGTAAATGGGTAGAAAGGGGGGCCCAGAATGGGGACCCACCTTGTACTGTAAAGGGGACTGGGGAGGGGGAAGGGGTGTCCAGATGGGGACCCCAAATTTCCCCCTGTAAAAATTTGGTTAAAATGGGTGAAAGCATGTCCAAAATGGGGACCCACCCCTTGGGACTGTAAAGGGTACTGGGGTAGAATGCATTCCAGATGGGGATGCAAAAATGCACAAAAATGGTTTGGTTACGTCTGGAATCAGGGTTGTATATTTTCTTTTCCCGTCAGACAAAAAAAGAATGGACCCTTTGTGTACATTGTGAATGCACCCTCAAGGCCCAAAAGGTTTTGGGAAGACCCCTCTCCCTGGTGACACCAAACTGAAATAAAACCTAAAGACCCTAAATGACTTCTTGCTGGCCCGCAACACTGACTGAAAGACCAAAAAAACCCCGAAAAAAACCCCTTGGTGTAGCAACCCCGACCTGAAATGGGCCAAAAAAAACTCTGACTGAACCCCCTTTGGTATGGCAAAAACTGACCAAAAAAGACCAGAAAAAACCCCGTGACCCCGGTGTAGCAAAAACTGACCGAAATGGGCCAGAAAACCCCGCTGACCCCCTTGGGGTGGAAATGACTGAAATGACCAGAAAACCCTTTCTGACCCCTTTTGGGGGGCAAAACTTAAACCCGAAATGACCCGAAAAAACGACCCGACCTCTTGGGTGGTTTGTGGTAAGGGGGCCCCAAACCAAAAGACCAGGAAAAATGACCCAGAAACCGAAAACCAAAAACTGTTTGGTGTAGAACCCTGACCTGAAATGACCAGAAAACCCCGATGACCTCTTGGTGTACAACACTGAACCCCCAAATGACCCAAAAAAACCCTGGGCGGGCCTCTTGGTGTGGCAACACTGAATTTAAATGACCAGAAAAAAAACCCTGGAAAATGACCCCTTGGTGTGGCCCAAAACTGACTGAAAAAAGACCAGAAAACCCCCGACTGACCTCTTGGGTGGTTTTTGGGGAACCCCGAAGAAATGACCAGAAAACCTGGGGGGGTGACCTCTTGGTGCGGCAAGGGGCTGGCCCCGAAAAAAGAACCCCAAGGGCTGTGGATGACCTCTCGATGTGATGGTAGGCGCCGCACTTTGATAATCTCCTTCCCATCCTGTCCATCCTTGGTTACCATGGAGATGACAGAGTATACAACTGCAAGCAGAACACTGTTAATAAAGTATGAATACAAGTTTTTCA
>JABMCL010003021.1:0-5000 GCA_018857735.1 Alviniconcha marisindica
CCCCTTTCTTTTTTAAATCTTCACGCAGCGGGGATGGATTGGCGTGCGGGGATTTGCCGGAAGTAGGGGGAAAACGCCGCTTTGGGCCCTTTTTTGCTGGCCAAAACCCCATGGCTGTATTTCCCGGGCCCTTTGTACTGGGAAAAAAATTCCTTTTACGGCGAAAAGGGAGGGGCAGAAAAGATCACTGCCGTGAATCCACTGAAACCACTGGTCAAATAAAAAACCACAATTCCGCTGAACGTCTGTCCTTTAGTTTCATTAACAAGGAAAAATATCCCAATCGGGCTGACTCGAGAATGACCCCCCTCTGCTGAAAAAATTCCCCCCCCCCCCAACCCCCCCCCCCCCCCCCCCCCCCCCCCCCCCCCCCCCCCCCCCCCCCCCCCCCCCCTACCCCCCCCAAATCAGTGTCAGCACGTTCCCCCTACGTCCGCTTTGGAGGAACTTTGTAGTCGACTCTGATTGGTTGTCGCTGTGCAACAGCGAGATAAACGGAAAGGGGTCTATTAGCGCTCGAAATACGTCAGGTCTTTGTTGGTGTACTTGTGTTACGTATTACTTCACTCTGACTCTGAAGCTGACATTTATAATAAACTGAGTGAGCATGATAGGGTGAGTGTGCATACGTGCGTATGCGTGTGTACGCGTATGTATGTGTTTGTTTGTTTGTTTGCGTGCCTGCGCGCGCGCACGCGCGTGTGTGTGTGTGTGTGTGTGGTAGCGATAGATGAACATTATTTAATGCGCAATGTTATACATGTTAATTCAATTAAGGAATAGGCTGGTTTTGTTCCACTTTGTTGTCATTGTGCCGCCTCGATACGAGGTCTTTTTTCTTTTTCTTTTTTTCTTGTTTAACAGTACTTCTTTTGGTGGTGGCACTCTGACACCAACCCCGCAGTGGGGCACTACGGACGCAGAAATTAATGTCCCCTGTATTGAGGACCCCGAGCTGACAAATCTTGTCTCTTTGAGCCGCTCAACTGTATGTAACCAAAATTGGTATGGTGGTGCGTCGTCATGAGCTCGAGTGTTGTGCGAAACAAAAAGGCATATCTTCAAGGTTCTTACTTCTTGTGTTCTCTCTTCTCGGACGGGTGGAGGAGGGAGTAGGCCCGGAGGGGGGGGGGGGGGGGGGGGGGGGGGGGGGGGGGGGGGGGGGGGGGGGGGGGGGGGGGGGAGGCAGGAGAGGGTTCCCGAGATGTCAGCAGTGGGAGGCTGGGCAAGGAAGAGGGAAAGCGGATGCCGAGATGTTAGTCTGAGAGGACGTGATGCACCGTATGTTGCCTGCGGGCTGTGTTACAGTGACTGCAGATCCTTTATGTATCGTGCATTCCTGGTGGTCTAGCTGTCAGCGCCTGACCGCGTGCTGCTCTCTCGGGACGTCTCCTTTGGCCGACACGTCTTCTGCCGGCGTCTGGCCCCTGCACACGTCCGACGTTTGGTCGGGCAAGTTGCAGTTAAAGGGAGCTCATCTCAGAGAGGCAGCCAGATATATACGTGACCTCGTTTTACCACCGTTTGTTATAGGCCAAGGGCACTGTATGTTTGTCGTGCCGCGAGTGTTTCAACGCCGGACTTTAAAACTTCCCTCCCGCTTCTCGGTGAACGGTTGGCTGGGTGTGGGGTCAAGTGAGGGAGGAAGGTGAAGCCAAGTATTGGCCTGGGGAAGTTGGAGACGGTTAAGAGCCGCCACCTGCCTGTGAAGGGGCGATCAATGCTGTTGGTGAAAGGGTGCATCACGGGGCCCGGCCCGCCTCCCTCATTTCACACGTGACCTCCGGCTCCCAGTCTGTCCGCTCCGCTGTCTGTCTGCTCCGCTGTCTGTCTACTCCTCCGTCTGCTCCTGTGTCTGTCCACTCCTCCGTCTGTCTGCTCCTCTGTCTGTCTGTCTGTCTGTCTGCTCCTCTATCTATCTGTCTGCCTGCTCCTCTGTCTGTCTGTCTGCCCGCTCCTCTGTCTGTCCACTCCTCTGTCTGCCCACTCCTCTGTCTGTCTGCTCCTCTGTCTGTCCGCTCTTCTGTCTGTCCACTCCTCTGCCTGTCTGTCTGTCTGCTCCTCTGTCTGTCCACTCCTCTGTCTGCCCGCTCCTCTGTCTGCTCCTCTGTCCGCTCCTCTGTCCACCCCTCTGTCTGTCCATCCCTCTGTCTGTCCATCCCTCTGTCTGTCCACTTCTCTGTCTGCCCGCCTGCTCCCCAGTCTGTGTGTTTGTTCACTCCTCTGTCCACCCCTCTGTCTGTCCATCCCTCTGTCCACTCCTCTGCTGTCCACTCCTCTGTCCACTCCTCTGCTGTCCATTCCTCTGTCTGTCTGTCCATTCCTCTGTCTGTCCATTCCTCTGCCGCTGTAGGTAAGCAGTGCGTGTAGCCTTGCCAGCAGTTCCTGGCAGTGGCAGGAACACTCATAGCAGTGTCCATGGCGTGTCCTGTGGTTACAACACTGGGTGGATGGTGATGGTGATGGTGATGGTGATGTGCCCAAGTCGACGCTGAGCCTCAAGGGTGTTCTCAAGGTTTCGGGTCTTTAAAGGGCCCAGAAAGGCAGTTTTTGGGTGCAAAGGAACGTTGAAAATCGACTAAATTATGAAAGTCTTGTGAATAACATGACTTTTAAATCTAAAAAAATGTCACTGCCATGAAAGTAGATATGTTTACGAAGGAAGAAATGCATGCCGATCAGGCCGAATTTCGTCTGCTTGTTTTAATCTCGAAATACGCGCGAGATCCTTGACGTAGGTCTCTAACATCACTAACTGGCGCAGTCAGTCCACAACGAAAATGCCACGCGAATGTGCGGCCGTGGGATGCGCAGAGCTGCAGACCAAAGGGTCGTTGTTTTCCTTTCACACCTTCCCGAAAGATAGCAGTCGAAGGAAGCTTCAGACTTGGAGATTCGAACTGGACATTTTTCCAAGTCGGTTACCCTGTGGACACCCACACAGACATGAACTTTTTACTAAGGGTATGGTCACGCATCGTCCGGCTCTCGCTAGGTTGATTGCTGGTAGATGGAATGAACGGTTTCTTCGGATGAAACCTCCGTCCTTGCCAATTATACAAGGAATATATCGAAACCTACCAAAGGACTCAGAAATACATTTTGACACGTTGGCATCCAGTGCAAAGATTAAAATTTAAAAAAGGAGAAAAAAAACTCCTTCACAAGAAACCCTCCAGAAAAAGACAGGGAAATCAACAAAAGAGGCAAATGTACACACAAATCCTCAGCAAGAATGAACTCGTAATAAATGCAGAGGAAGAAAAAGGAGAAGAAGAAGAAGAAGAAGAGGGGAGAAAAAGAAAACAAACAAAAAAAACCACAAAAACAAAAAACGAATGGACATGGTAAACACGGAGAAAAGAAAGGAAAAACAGGAGATACAACTATTGAACTACCAATAAATACCTCTGCCTAGTCTAAGAAACAATACGAATGCAAGAACGGACCACAAATGCCTGTGGCAAAGAAAGAAAGACCAAACCACAAATGGTGGTGGCAAACGAAAGATGGCTGCCCTAATCAGGCAAGCAAACAGCTGACACCAAATGAAAGAAAGACCAAACAACAAAAGCTGGTGGCAAACGAAAAACGCTGCCCTAATCAGGCAAGCAAACAGCTGACACCAAATGAAAGAAACAAAACAGCTGAAACCACCTCAAAAACCCGAACAGTGGCCTACCTGCAAACATAAGGTGGAAAAAAACACCACCAAATCACAAGTCTAATACTGTAATAGACTACTGTCTGCAACAAATGAGTAGACGACTACAGTCAAAGCCATAAGAGCACAGAGCAAAAGTAACTGTGCCGACAAACAGATGGAAAGCCAAACTAACCATAACTAACATTAACCTTAACTAACTCTAACTAACCCTCACTAACCCGGCTTCCATCTAGAAAAACAAAGGCTGCAGACTGATAAAGCAAATCGCTAATCAGGACTACCGATGACAAAGCATCGGGATGTAAACAAATGCAGACGAAAAGAGAAATGCAAAATGGCTGCCCTAATCAGGCAAGCTGACAAGCGGGTACAAAACGGCCAATAAGCCAGAGATTTAAAAAAGAAAAGAACAAAAAAGAACGCATGGTGGAAAAGAAGAGGAAAAGAGAGAAAAACAAAACAAAAACACTTTCTGAAAAGAAAGAGGAGGCAAGAAATGACAGCGAGCAACGGGACAAAAGCTGGATACACGTAATCAGTGTACACGATACAATTAATCCATTCAGCCGACAACAGCACGGCAGGGCAACAGACGCTCACGAACTACCCCACACAAAGAAAGAATGAGCGGTCTCATTAAACATTGAGACTAACCCCCTTACTCGTACATCGTAAATGAACGATATAACTCGAGAAACAAAAGGGCAAGCCAAGAGAAAAAACAGTGAATGGCAAGAACCGGTCAACTAGCCCAACCCCAAACCCTAACCCAGGGAGGCCACGAAACTCGCTAGTCTGTTGAACTAGAACGAACAAACCCTTTTCATTGTTACATATGATGAAACAAACAAGGCTAAATTGGGAAAATAAAATAAAACACCCAATAAAAGGCAGCCTCCCTGATGAGGTCTAGCCTGTAGTGAAAGCTAGAGTAAACACAACGAAAAAGACCGAAACGCCACGCACCTAATAAGGCTCGAGAAAGATGAAATAACAAGGGGGAAATAAACAAAGGCCCAACTACTGAAAAGGAGCTTCGTCCCTGGAGATTCGAACTGGAAATTTTTCCAAGCCGGTTGCCCTGTGGACACTCACACAGACCCGACTTCCACGTTTGGTTGCTGGCCTGTTTGTGACGTCACTGTCGGGGGGGGGGGGGGGGGGGGGGGGGGGGGAGGGGGGGCTACAGCTACGGGGACCGTTCTTTGGCCACGTCGTTGGCTGAGGTTTTCACCTTTTCACCTTTCTGCCGTGAGGGTGTCTGTCTGTCTGACTGCCAGTCTGTAAAACAGGTCGTGTCAAGGCCACCCGTGCACACACACACACACACACA
>JABMCL010003021.1:10000-35000 GCA_018857735.1 Alviniconcha marisindica
AGGAAGTCATTGATGTAAATTAAGAGTCATGGTCCAAGAATAGAACCTTGGGGAACTCCATATTTGAGAGATCGTACAGCGAATGTACATGCATTCACGTGCACAGTTTGCTTTCTAGCTGTGAGAAATGATGGCAGTAGAGTAGGTGTCTCGGGAGACAATCCGGACACTGCCAAGTTTTGATTGAGGAGATCATGGTTTATTATATCAAAGGCTTTAGCAAATTCCACAAAAAGAACGCCAGAAAAAATTGTTATTATTTATATATTGGAAAACCATTGGTCAACAGGTCTTGTGAAAACGGTCAGACACGAATGGTTTCCTCTTAACCCTGATTTGATACGGTGAAATAGGTTGTTTTGTTGAAATGTGCAAGAACGTGTTTGTGTGTTTCTGAAATGGCTTTGAGAGAACCGACAAGACAGAATTTGGCCTGTAGTTCTATGGATCTGAGCGCTTTCCAGATTTAAACAGAGGAATGACTTTGGCCTGCTTGAAAGCAGCCGGAGCGTGGCATTTCTGTATACAAAGACTGTAAACATATGTTTGGGTGTCGCTGACTGCAGGTACAAAAAGCTTCAGTATTTTTCCATCTATACCGTCTAGTCCACAAGTTCCAGTTTGCTTTGAGTGTACGAGTGTGTTGTAAACCTCGGTTATCGTCATGTGTGGAATAGGAGGGGCAGACTATGTCGGTTTAATTTCCAGAGACAGACAGACAGACAGAGAGACCGAGACAGAGAGAGAAGTTTATTTTACGACAGTTATCGAGTAGACTCCACATCCATTCACATCCAGCCCTCGCCCTTGAGGGATTGCTGCTAAAGTTACGAGGGGGGGGGGGGGGGGGGGGAGTCTTCGGGATCACTGTTCGTGTATAACTTCATCCACGGCATAACCGTGTTTTTGTGTCTCTTGGAGTATATCGTCATGATACCCGCAATGAGCGTTTCACTTTGACATTTATTGAATTTCTGGATAAAACGGTCGCCGGGAAGCTACAATGTCAACATGTTTGTTTGTTTTTTTCTCGGAAAGTTCTCAACCGTCGCAATGGTTGACTGGGCGTAAAAAACCAAGTTGTCATCCGATCATACTCCAGCACTGCAGTTGTTACAAAGCATGGCCAGGGTCACAGACAAATGCTGTTGTTGGCTTTGGCGTGCATTTCAGGGAGCAGATAACTGACGACTCGGTGAACTCGGCAAACACCTGAGCGCTGCCTTTTCTTGGAGGCACTTTGTGTCAGAGTCTTCGAATTTGGGTGATAACAACTTTGATCTTTTTGCCTTTATACACGTTTTGGTCGCTCAGTACAGTGTGTGTCGGTGGGTGGGTGGGGCGGGAGGGGGGGGGGGTTGCTCGGTACAGTGACCGTCATGAGCAGAGTTACAGTGTGTGTGTGTGTGTGTGTGGGGGGGGGGGGTCGCTGATATAATGACCGTCATGAGAGGAGTTACAGTGGGTGTGTGTGTGTGTGTGTGTGTGTGTGTGTGTGTTTGTGTTGGGTGGGGGGGGGGGGGGGGTCGCTCAGTGCAAGGACCGTCGTTGTCTCCGTTATCACTGACCACCGTCGTTCAGTCAACGCCTTCCGCTGCTTTTCTCCCCTGGGTTGCGTTTTCTGCACCGGAGGGCCGGCAGGTCGGTTGTCAAGGCAACGAGGGGAGCGCGGGGAGAGGACAGGTCGGGTTGCCAGGCGACAGCGCCGTGTGAGCCATGCAGGGGAGGACTGGCTTCAGTCTCATTAGCCTGCTCTCCTCCTCGCCGTGTCAGCAGCAGCCAGGGGGTCGTCCTCCCTCACGTCACGGCCTGTGTGTGTGTGTGTGTGTGTGTGTGTGTGTGTGCGTGCGTGCGTGCGTGCGTGCGTGGTGTGTATTGTGTTGTGTGCGTGTGTGTGGGGTGTGTGTGTGTGTGTGTGTGTGTGTGTGTGTGTGGTGCTTGTGTGTGTGTGTTGTGTGTGTGTGTGGTGTGTGTGTGCGGGGGCGGCGTGTGTGTGTGTGTGTGTGTGTGTGTGTGTGTGTGTGTTGTGTGGTGTGTGTGTGTGTGGTGTGGGTGTGTGGTGTGTGTGAGTGTTTGTGTGTGTGTGTGGGGGTGTGTGTGTGTGTGTGTGTGTGTGTGTGTGGGTGTGTGTGTTGTGTTTTTTTTTTTTTGTGTGCGTGCGTGTTTGTGTGTGTGTTTGTGTGCGTGCGTGCGTGTTTGTGTGAGAGAGAGAGAGAGAGAGGGTGGGAGTTAACATCAGATTATTCATTAGGGTAATAGAAAAGCCCGTACACCTTTTTAACGTCCAGCCCTCCCCCAAACGAGGAACTATTCTAGATGTGATTCCACATGTACACTTAGTTTGTGTCTGCGACACACCGTTGCACATACGGATCAAATAAATTTGGACATCAAACACTATATGAGAGAGAGAGAGAGAGAGAGAGAGAGAGAGAGAGAGAGAGAGAGAGAGAGAGAAAGATCTTTATTATAGAAAGATTTAAGCACAAGTCAGCTTTTTTACAAATCTGTCCCTGATGACAAAACCAGCAACACTCAGTACATCAAATAAGAATACAAATAGTCATGGCAAAATAAAATACGACTTTAAAAAACAAAAACAAGAAGTAATTACTGTCTAAAACTTCACAACATACATACAAAGCAATGATAGAGTATGACAAATGCAAAACTGAACATTTCAGGAGAGAGAGAGAGAGAGAGGGAGAGAGAGAGAGAGCAGTGTTTGTGCGTGACGTCATCCGTGGTCAGAACGAAGCCGTTAGCCAGTTGATGCGAGAGAGTCTCGGTGCCCAGGCCTGTTGGCATCGTAACCAGCAAGCTGATGCCATTGTATAGATTTAGCCGCTAACACGGAAAACCAGGTCCACATGCAGCATCCTCTGGCACTGCTGATTAATATCGATTGATCTCCAAAGTGTCTCGTTTTGCGTTGTTTGTTTTTTGCCTCCAAGGTAAGGGGGTATGACAACTGACACTGTAAATGGTGGTTGCCAGGGCAACGTAAACGGGTTAAACGCCGACCGGATGAGAAGACTGGAGTTCCGTGTGCGATGTGTCACCCAGTATGCACCACTAAGGAACGAACTAGGCTTACCTAGATCTGCTGCTTACGGAGGATAAAACCAACGGGGGATCGTGTATGTGCGTGCGTGCGTGCGTGCGTGCGTGCGTGCGTGCGTGCGTGCGTGCGTGCGTGTGTGTGTGTGTGTGTGTGTGTGTGTGTGTGTGTGTGTGTGTGTGTGTGTGTGAAAGTTTGTGCGCGTGCCTTCATGCGTTTGTGAGCGCGCGTGTATGTGTTGAACGGAGAGACAGACAGACAGACAGACAGAGGCGGAGACCGAAAGAGAAAAATCATTTTAATGCGTTAATCAAACTTTTAGAGTAGAATTCTGATCTGCCCTGCCCACCGTGTTGGCCAGATGACGAGCTGCAGAGATGGTTTAAAGAAAGTTTATGCAGGTTCGAGTGAACATGGGCAGATGTAGCGTTAACGAAGCTGCTCTGACCTTACTGGAAATACAACTGAAGCGATGCAGAGTTGGGCAACTGGCTGACCGCGCGCATAAGGTTTGAGAAACAAAAATTGGAGACTCGCTCTTTGCAACTTGCAAGGGGTATTAATCTAGACGGACCCTGGCGTCTTCCTGACGCACTGTGTTGTTTTGTGTCAACCGGAAGTAAGTCTGTGAGGTGCCATCTTCCAGATGGATTATGCACCAGCCCCAAGTAGCAACCCGTCTTCAGGTATCCAGTCTAAGGGAAACAATGAGGCTGAAGATGCTATGCAAACGGAAGTGTAGTTGCTTCCCTTGGACTACCAATGGAATGCCCAGTGCCGCTGCGACAGACGCTGCGACCGCTGCAAGATTTCTGCCGTAACAGGCCTACTGCCTGCCTGCTCCCAGCAAGGAAATGCCGACGTCGGTGTTGGGAGCAAACCGTTCCATGTGCATACTGGCGACAGAGCTGTGTTTTCTGTGTGCGTTTTTTTTCTTTTTCTTTCCCCCCGCAATATCAAACGCCACCTCATAATAGCCCCGGGACAAGACGCCTCTTTACAGAATGGTCACGGAGATGGTTGGTGCTGGTTGTTGCTGGTGGTGAAGATGATGGTGGTGACACTTTGTGTGTCAACGGTTTAGGTAATTACTGATTAATACAAAAGGCCGGATGACATATCCACCGTTGCTGTTCCCAAGCAGAAGTTAGTTGTGCGAACTATGCAAAATGACATCCACTGGAGCTATGCAAAATAACATCCACTGGAGCTATGCAAAATAACATCCACTGGAGCTATGCAAAATGACATCCACTGGAGCTATGCAAAATAACATCCACTGGAGCTATACAAAATAACATGAAAATGTTTGCCAATATTCGCACTAATGACTTGCGATTGACATAATTATTTCACAGAGAGAGAGAGGGAGAGAGACAGACACAGACAGACAGACACGGATAGACAGACTGACAGACTTTTGACTATCCCCGTAACTGTCTTTATGTTGTGAATGTATCTGTTGTTCATGTTCAAACTAACTTCGATTGGAGGTTATGACAAAACTCTATTAGCAATAATGACATAATAGACATATTTAAGAGACAGATACACAGAGAGTTCCTGTACCATCTTTGTAACCGTCGTTAGTTTCTGAATGTACCTTCAAAAAAAGGAGGAAACGTGTGTGTGTGTGTGTGTGTGTGTGTGTGTGTGTGTGTTCACTGCCTGTTTGTGTTTGTATGTGTGGGAAGGGAGGGGGGTTCAATGCACTACTAGCACTATAAATCTCAGGGAGCTAGTTTTTGTAGTGGTGCAACTTTTCCCCCTAGAGAGCGAGGGTTGGGTGTACAGAGCCCTGCTCACATTTCTCCTTGGTGAGTCTCTCGGATTATAGCAGCTTCCTTTTAAGGATCTGCCGGCACTTTCTTCTTTCTCCCTCTCCCTCCTCTTGGCCTTTTCTCTCTCTCTGTCTCTCTGTCTCTGTCTCTCTCTCTTTTTTTAATGCGTTATTATCTGACAGACCTTTTTGTGAGTTGCGGAAGCCACAGGATACTGTCATTACCTCCGGCAGAGAAGAGCTCTTCTAAGGTCCGCCATATGCCTGCTGCTTCCTCCCTGGGATCATACTGCAGAAATTTGATTTCTTCTTTTTCCTTCTTTTTGTGCGGGGGGTGAACAGTCGGGGGGCAGACAAATAGAGGGAGGGATGGACAGAGGGAGCAAGAGGAGAGAGAGAGGGAGGGAGAAAGAAGGGGGGAGGGGGGAGAGAGAGGGGGGATGGAGAGAGAGGGGAAGGAAGAGAGGAGAGGGGGGAGAGAGAGGAAGAGAGACTGAAGAGAGAGGGGGAGGAAGAGAGAGGGAGAGCGAGAGGGAGGAGGGAGAGAAAAGGGGGTGAGAGAGGATGGGGAGAGAGAGAGAGGGGAGGGAGAGAGAGGAAGAGAGGGGGGGAGGTAGGGAGAGAGAGAAGGAGAGAGAGAGAGAGAGAGAGAGAGGGCAGACACAGAGAGGGAGAGAGAGAGAGAGAGAGAGAGAGAGAGAGAGAGAGAGAGAGAGAGAGAGAGAGTTGTTAACCAAATCGATGGAGCTTGGAAAGCCATGCGGCCCAGTTTGGACAGACAGATACACAGCAGTTGTTGTTTAACGCGCATTCCACAGCAACAGCCGTTCCCAGCTGCAGTTTATACAGGGCATCAACTGCAGGTTT
Organism: Alviniconcha marisindica; assembly: GCA_018857735.1. Lineage (NCBI taxonomy): Eukaryota > Metazoa > Mollusca > Gastropoda > Provannidae > Alviniconcha > Alviniconcha marisindica. Next base: position 15,709 of record JABMCL010003021.1, read on the forward strand.
GATGGGCTTTTCTCCGCCCGGGATGCCGGAGGGGAGGGAGGGGGGATTTGTTTCTTTTCTTTTCGTTTGTGTATTTCTTTGAATCAAGCCTTTTACTCTGCCCCCAATAGCCGACAGCAGGTGACACGCCTTGTGGTGACGTTGTGATGAGAGCAAACGTTGTGATGAGAGCAAACGTTGCTCAGGGCGTGATAGAACAGTCTCAGTCTCTTCCACGACCCCTCTGCCAGTAGCAGAGGCTCTGGCTTCTACTTCCGTCTGAAATGTCTGACTGGGCAAGGACCACTGCCCCTCTTGTCTAGCCACAAGGACCACAGCCACAAAGACCACAGCCCCTTTTGTCTAGCCACAAGGACCACAGCCACAAGGACCACAGCCCCTTTTGTCTAGCCACAAGGACCACAGCCTCAAGGACCACAGCCCCTTTTGTCCAGCCACAAGGACCACAGCCCCTTTTGTCTAGCCACAAGGACCACAGCCACAAGGACCACAGCCCCTTTTGTCCAGCCACAAGGACCACAGCCACAAGGACCACAGCCCCTTTTGTCCAGCCACAAGGACCACAGCCACAAGGACCACAGCCACAAGGACCACAGCCACAAGGGCCACAGCCTCTTTTGTGTAGCCACAAGGACCACAGCCCCTCTTGTCCAGCCACAAGGACCACAGCCCCTCTTGTCCAGCCACAAGGACAACAGCCCCTCTTGTCCAGCCACAAGGACAACAGCCCCTCTTGTCCAGCCACAAGGACCACAGCCCCTCTTGTCCAGCCACAAGGACCACAGCCCCTCTTGTCCAGCCACAAGGACAACAGCCACAAGGACCACAGGCACAAGGACCACAGCCACAAGGACCACAGCCACTGTTGCTCAGTCACAAAAGCCACAGCTAGTCCTGCTTAGCCACAGACGAGCCACACCTACATTTGACCAGCCAAGGGCCTGGAATGAGTCGTGTCGTCCGAACAGTCAGCCAGACAAGTCAGTGTCCACCATCAGTCAGCCAGACAAATCAGTGTCCACCATCAGTCAGTCTGACAAGTCAGTGTTCACCATCAGTCAGTCTGACAAGTCAGTGTTCACCATCAGTCAGTCTGACAAGTCAGTGTTTACCATCAGTCAGTCAGTCAGACAGGTCAGTGTTTACCATCAGTCAGTCTGACAAGTCTGTGTCCACCATCAGTCAGTCTGACAAGCCAGTGTTCACCAACAGTCAGTCTGACAAGCCAGTGTTCACCATCAGTGAGACAAGTCAGTGTCCACCATCAGTCAGTCTGACAAACAAGTCACTCTCTGACTAGGTGTATTGATTTATAAGTGAAGTACTGACAGACAAAAGCGAACGAGGTAGCTGGATGGTCGGCACGCATTCGACAAGAAGTTCTCCTTTGCAGTTTGTAAATCAATCAATGCAGTCATAAAGGCACCTCACTGTTCAATATGGAGAAGGGGGAAAAAAGGACCAGAGCTTTAAGCACGTAGGCCTGTGCAAAATGGGAATGGCGCAGTAAAAGATCGATCATTATTTCTTGTCAGTCAGTAATTTCCCCTTTTTCTTGTTAGTCAGTAGATTTACACTTTTTCTTGTTAGTATATTTCCCCTTTTTCTTGTCAGGTAGTATATTTCCCCTTTTTTCTTGTTAGTCCCTAGATTTCCCATTTTTTCTTGTTAGTCCGCAGATTTCCCATTTTTCTTGTTAGTCGGTAGATTTCCCCCTTTTTGTTGTTGTTAATAGTCAGTAGATTTACCCTCTTTTTATTTCTTGTTAGTCTGTAAATTTCCCCTTTTTATTTTCCTCTCTCCTGCTGTCCTCAGCCTTTTATGCATCCTGCATCTTTCACCACCACTTTCTCTGCACCCTATCCACCCGCAATACGCCAGCATTCTCTCTCCCTCCACCCTCCTTCCTCACCCCTTCCTTTCCCCCGCCCCCCCCCCCCCCCCCCCCCCCCCGGTCTGTTTCTGTAGCTTTCCGCCATCTCCGCTTTCATCCAGTGGTGTTTAATGCACATGCTGAGAAGAGCTCTTTGAGGCTTCGTGCTGACTGGGGTCTTGTCCATGCCGGCTCGCCTCCTCCTCTCTGATGTTTATTGAAGTTCTGACCGAAATCCCCGTGTACATTGTCCTCCGAGCAGACACAAAAAAAGGCTGCCTGAATAGAGTCTTGGCCGCACTGTGAGCACAATCAGACAGGTCTCCGTCCAAGCCTTTGGCCGCGGATTAAAAATGCTTCAAAGGTTCGCCAAGGCTCGCAAAGCCAGTCCCCCTCCCCCCCACCCCCCACCCCCCACCCCCGTTTCTGTTTCTCGCTTGTTCTTTTCTGTTTTCTCCATTTTATCATAATCTGTAATATTTTAGCGAGGAATAGTTGTTACACAGGTCGAATTTAGCCTAAACTGCAATCCTTGGAAAATGAAACTTTCGAGCCTCCCTCGACCCCCCCCCCCCCCCCCTCCCCCACCCCGTCTGTCTGTCTGTCTCTCTGTCTGCCTCACTCTCTGTCTGTCTGTCTGTCTGTCTGTCTCTCTTGTTCCTACTCCTCCACATACTGCCTACACTAACCACACGCTCCATCTCTTCCCCGTCCACTTCACCCTCACCACCACCCCTCCTCCTCTGCTTCCGTTCGTGTCAAATTAGGTGATGAGAAAGGAGACTTTTCTGATTAAAAGTAGGTAGGTGAGGCAGAAGAAGCGGCCATCTTTACATCTTCATCGATCGGGGGATTGTCATTTTCCTCCTGTCTCCAACCCCCACCGCTCACCCCACCCCACCCTTGGGCACGCGCCGTCACTGGCTTGGAAAAATGCGGCAGGAGTGGGGGAGGGGAGCTGTTCTGTTGGCGCTGGCTTTCCCCTCTCTCCCGTCTGCTTCTTGTGCTTGTGTCCTTTCGCTTTTGCCTGTCAGCATCTTGTGTCTCCGCGCCTCTCTCCTACAGTCCTTGCCTGTGTCCGTGCTTCGTGTGGCCCCGCTGTCTCCCCCCCCCCCCCCCCCCCCTTTCTGTTTCTTCTCGTTGCAGTCCCCCCCCCCCCCCCCCCTGTCCCATCTCCCCCCCCCCCTCTTTCTGTTGTCTGCCTGTTGCAGTCACCCCACCCTGTCCCCCCCCCTTCTTTCTGTTGTCTGCCTGTTGCAGTCACCCCACCCTGTCCCCCCCTCCTCTTTCTGTTGTCTGCCTGTTGCAGTCACCCCACCCTGTCACCCCCCTCTTTCTGTTGTCTGCCTGTTGCAGTCACCCCACCCTGTCACCCCCTCTTTCTGTTGTCTGCCTGTTGGCATGTCACCCCTCCTTTCTTTCGTCACCCACCCCCTCTTTCTGTTGTCTGCCTGTTGCAGTCACCCCACCCTGTCACCCCCTCTTTCTGTTGTCTGCCTGTTGCAGTCACCCCACCCTGTCACCCCCCTCCTCTTTCTGTTGTCTGCCTGTTGCAGACACCCAATCCGCTCACCTCTTCCGCACCTTTTGTGTGTGTTTTGTGTATTCACTCACTTTCTGGCTTAAGCCTACATCCCGCAGTGTGTGTTTGTCTACGCTAGCTTTCTCTTACAGACACCCCCCTCCAAACCCCAAACCTCCAAACCCCCACCCTTGGCGTCCCTCCATGTGTCCAGCAACGCCTTGCTTCCGTTCTCTCTAGTGACCACCACACACACACACACACACACACACACTACTAGAGGAGACTGACAGACAGCTTTCTAAAACATATTCTCTTTTTTTCTTTTTCTTTTACTGTTCCGCATATTTGTGAAGACCAATTTTGGGGTTGGCGGTAATTGTCCGAAATTACTGTCATCATTTGAGTCCGCATTTTTCCCGCGTTCGGCAAAATGCCGTTCTTCAATTTCTGTTCGCGAAGTTTTTTTATTTCGCGCAGACCAAATTCTTCTAGCAAGTGCGCGCGCTTCTGAGTGTGTGTGTGTGTGTGTGTGTGTGTGTGTGTGTGTGTGTGTGTGTGTGGTGTGTGTGTGTGCGTGCGTGCGTGCGTGCGTGCGTGCGTGCGTGCGTGCGTGCGTGTGTGTGTGTGTGTGTGTGTGTGTGTGTTTATGTGTGTGTGAGCGCGCGTGTATGTGTAAGTGAGCGCGCGCGTGCATGTGTGTGTGTATGTATGTGCGTGCGTGCGTGTGTGCGTGCGTGCGTGCCTGCGTGCGTGCGTGCGCGCGCGCGCGCGCGTGATTTTAACACCCTAATCACTCCTACCGTCTCTCCGTGTGTTTCAGATCTGCTGTTCGGCAGCTGTCAGGACGTATACGGCGTCCACCGGTCGTGGGTGGGAGGTCAGGGGGTCAGGGGCGGCGACGTGTTCCGCCTGGAGAGCCCGGAGATCGAGCAGCTGGAGCAGACCATCTGGACCCTGATCCAGGACGGCTTCACGTGGCAGGACGCCTACACGCAGTGCACGCTGCAGAACCTGCTGGTGGCTTTCCAGCGGGGCCGTCGTTTCCGCCCCAGCCTGTGCGAGGACGCGCTGGGCGTGTCTCTGCCGGGCGGCGCCGACTCCTGGACCGGCCAGGCCAACGCCGAGGTCGCCGCCATCCTCAAGGAGCTGCTGCAGTCTAGCGGGGCGGGGGGGTCTTTAAACAGCCCATTCTATCCTTCCTCGTCCTCGTCCTCGTCCTACCCCAGGCTGGGCCAGACGGACGAGATGGACGGCTTAGAGCGGGACGGGGTGCTGCAGGAGAAGTACGGGGACGGCCTGTACCCGGGACAAGGAGACTCGGGGCTGTACCCGGGGCAGGGAGACTCGGGGCTGTACCCGGGGCAGGGAGACTCGGGGCTGTACCCGGGGCAGGGAGACTCGGGGCTGTACCCGGGGCAGGAGGACGGCGGCGGCGGCTACGGCGGGGAGGACCTCCTGGGCTCCAACAAGCGCGACGAGTTCGTGCAGGTGCACAAGTACTTCGACCAGTCCAAAGGGCAGCTGAAGCGGGACCCCTTTCTGAGGGACGACGTGGACCCCTACAACTTCCTCACCGCCTTCCCGCAGGAAGCCGTGCAGGTCCACTCGGACCACGCGCCCTCCAAGCAGGACGGCGACCGCTTCGCCCCTTCCGCCCCCGTGCTGCCCGTCCGCAATGGAGCCGACGTCGGATGAGGTGGAGGAGGATGAGGGCCGGTTCTTCGACCTGCCCCAGGGCCAAGAGGAGGCGGAGGGCATGGAGAGCAGCATGGGCAGGGACCTGCCGCTGGATGTGCCCCCGGTCCAGTCTCAAGGTAACACGTGCGTCTCGTGGCCCCGCAAACTCCAACCACTGGTTTACCACATCCTTCCGGCTAGAGGAAGGGTTTCGGAAAGCCAGGCTTGGAGTCTGCTGGCCTCGCCTCGCTGTCCCTCACGTAGTAAACACACTCCATGACCACGTTTTGCCTGCAGTCATACTGACGGGTTCCTGTTTTGCCCGCTCAGTCTTTTTTTGTGTGTTGTTTATTCTGTTTTATTTTTCTCTTTCTTTCTTCTTTTTTTAAATTTTTTTTTATAGTTTTTTTTTTTTTTTTTTAGCTGCTTTGGTCTTTTCTGTTTCTCCCGTGTCTTATTTATTAATTTTTTTCTTCGTTTTATCGTTTTGACGGCTCAGCCGGGAGGACAGAATGTTTGGCTGGGCCAAATTTGTTTTCAATGCGATTTAGACTTATAAGGAAAGAGTTTATAGGGACAAACTAGTTTTACACATAGCACCAGACCGGTTTTACATGTTCGCTTATACTTGGTCTTTTGTGTTCAGAATTAAGATTTAAATGTATAGTTGTTGTTTTTTAAATTCTTTTTTTTAAATTATCTTACATTGTATATCTTACCTTTTATCTTACCCTGCCAGTGGCCGATGTGCCATAACATTTCAGACTGTGTGTCTCCATTCCCCCCTCTCTCTCTCTCTCTCTCTCTCTGGTGCACCTTTTCGCTACAAGGAGAGGGTGAGGGAGGGAAGGAGGGAGGGAAGGAGGGAGGGAGGGGGAGTGAGAGCGGGAGGGAGCGAGCTTTACGTGCAGGCTGGAAATTAGGTCTTGGCGTGAGAGAGCGCGTGTCCTCCCACAAGAAGAACAAGCTGGAAGGACTGGCTCCACAATGCCCGCATTGCACGCTCTCCCTTCTCCCAAACTCGCTTTTCCCCTGCAACCGCCACAGCTCCACCCCCTCCTGTCCTCCCCCCAGCAGGGGTACTTCATTGCTGGCTGAGTATTGCCGGCCTGTTACTTTGCCCGCCGTGCAGGCCGTCTTCCCTCTCTGCATGTCTTCATACGTGTCACATCAGCGGTGCCTGCCGGCGTCTTAGTTCCACCCTCACCCCGACCTCCCCCCCCCACCCCACCCCCCCACAGCCCCCCACCCCCACCCCACCTCTCTCTCTGTGGCTCAGAGTCTTTCGCTCATTTACGAGTTTCCAGTGTTTTTAAGTTCTTCACAGTGTGACTGCATCTGTGTAATTACGGCATGTTTTTTTGTTGTTTTTTAAAGTTCTTCTCAGTGTGACTGTATCTGTGTTATTACGGCGTGTGTGTGGTGGTGTGTGTGTTTTTAAGTTCTTCTCAGTGTGACTGCATCTGTGTTATTACGGCGCGCGCGCGCGCGCGCGTGTGTGTGCGTGTGTGTGTGTGTGTGTGTGTGTGTGTGTGTGTGTGCCGTGTGTGTGTGTTAGCAAGACTGTAGAACAGGTCTTTCATTTTCGTCCTTGAGTTTTAAAAGTTCGATCGATATTTTGTTTCTCTCTCTTTTTTCTCATGTCCTTTTTCTTGGATCGGAAGAACGGGAAGAAAATGGTGTGTGTAGGGCGCAAATCCATAACATGTAACACGGTGTGTGTAGGGCGCAAATCCATAACATGGAGAGAGAGAGAGAGAGAGAGAGAGAGAGAGAGAGAGAGTTGATAATACGTAGACGAGAAGATAAAGAGTTAAGCACAAGCCGGCTTTTTTACAAGTCTATCCCTGATGGCAGACACAGCCAACACACAGTACAGCAAACTAGCGTACAAATATTTGTGCTAAAATTTAAATGCGAATTATAAAAAAAGAAACACTCAGTATTACTGTCTAAAACTTTGCAACATACAAACAGAGCTAAAATAAAGCAACAGAGAGAGAGCGGGGCGATTGCTTTGTTTATTCAGTTGCCATCAGGTATGCTGTTTGTGAGCGGACAAAACCTAGATGTGGCCTGGTTTCCAGTAGAATCTAAGCTCACCTGCTGCATTCAGGGTCCAGGATGCAGCGCCCCCTATCGATTCACTCCGCTAACGTACCGTTGAAGTACCTCCCCAAAACCACATAAATTATTGTGAAAGCATTGTTTGTGTTCAGATCAAAGGAATTCTCCACTGAATGCTTGTACACTACCGCCGTGTTTCACCCTTCTGTGGGATCGCCCTGATATAGCCGTACTGGTGTACTGGGCGTAAAACACAAAGTTACTTACTTACTTACTTACTTCTGTGGGCGCACGCTGGTAGTCTACCACCCCTCTGCCTAATGTGACCACCACGTGTTGGGGTCTTGTAGTCACGGCATGTTGAACTGTCTTACCGCTACTTGACGGCCACGTGTCACTGTGGTATGTGACGGTCTTGTGTGACTGTGGTATGTGGCGGTCTTGTGTGACTGTGGTATGTGGCGGTCTCAGTAGTTGTGTGACAGTTGTATGTGACGGCCACGTGTGGCTGTGGTATGTGGCGGTCTTGTGTGACTGTGGTATGTGGCGGTCTTGTGTGACTGTGGTATGTGGCGGTCTCAGTGGTTGTGTGACAGTTGTATGTGACGGCCACGTGTGACTGTGGTATGTGGCGGTCTTGTGTGACTGTGGTATGTGGCGGTCTTGTGTGACTGTGGTATGTGGCGGTTTTGTGTGACTGTGGTATGTGACGGTCTTGTGTGACTATGGCGTGTGTCTGTCACCTGTTACTGTGGTGTGGAGGTCACCTGTTACTGTGGTGTGTGTCTACACCTGTTACTGTGGCGTGTGTCTGTCACCTGTTACTGTGGTGTGTGTGTGTGTGTGTGTGTGTGTGTGTGTGTGTGTGTGTGTGTGTGTGGTGTGTGTGTGTGTGGTGTGTGTGTGTGTGCGTGTGTGTGTGTGTGTGTGTGTGTGTGTGGGCTGTTACTGTGGTGTGTGTCTGTCACCTGTTACTGTGGTGTGTGTCTGTCACCTGTTACTGTGGTGTGTGTCTGTCACCTGTTACAGTGGTGTGTGTCTGTCACCTGTTACTGTGGTATATAACGATCGTCAAACGTTACCATGATATTGACGGTCACATGGTACTTTCGATATGTGACGGTCACGTGTTGCTTGTTCATATATATATATATATATAATATATATATATATATATATATATATATATATGGCGGTTACGTAGTACTCGTGTTACATGACGGTCACGTGTTGCTTGTGGTATGTCACGCACAATGACGTGTTGCTCGTGGTGTGTGTGACAGTTAATGTCGTGTTGCTCGTGGTGTGTGTGACAGTTAATGACGTGTTGCTCGTGGTGTGTGTGACAGTTAATGACGTGTTTCTGGTGGTGTATGTGACAGTTAATGACGTGTTGCTCGTGGTGTGTGTGTGACAGTTAACTACGTGTTGCTGGTGGTGTATGTGACAGTTAATGACGTGTTGATTGTTGCAGATGATACTGAAGAAAAAGACGAGTCACTGTCGCTGTCATCCAACGACGAGGCCACCCTGGAACAACTGCTGGAAGGTGAGGAGGAGGGAAGAGAGTGAGGAAAAGGGAGGAGAAAAAGCGGGGGATTAAAGAAAGAGGAGGAGGGAAGAGAGTGAGGAAAAGGGAGGAGAAAAAGCGGGGGATTAAAGAAAGAGGAGGAGGGAAGAGAGTGAGGAAAAGGGAGGAGAAAAAGCGGGGGATTAAAGAAAGAGGGGGAGGGAAGAGAGTGAGGAAAAGGGAGAAGAAAAAGCGGGGGATTAAAGAAAGAGGGGGAGGGAAGAGAGTGAGGAAAAGGGAGGAGAAAAAGCGGGGGATTAAAGAAAGAGGAGGAGGGAAGAGAGTGAGGAAAAGGGAGGAGAAAAAGCGGGGGATTAAAGAAAGAGGGGGAGGGAAGAGAGTGAGGAAAGAGGGAGGAGAAAAAGCGGGGGATTAAGAAGGGGGGGGGGGGGGGGGGGGGAGGGGGAGGAGGAAGAGAGGAGAGCGAGAGAGAGAGAAAGTAGAGAAAGAGTGAGGGGGCGAGAGAGAGAGGGGGGAGAGAGTGAGGGGGCGAGAGAGAGAGGGGGGAGGGAGAGAGAATGAGGGGGCAAAGAGAGAGAGAGAAGAGAGAGGCCGTCCGTTCTTGGTTGTCAGATCCACCTTGCAACAAACCCATGCACATTATCAGTCTCCATGGAAACCGAGACTCATTTGAGGCTCTTGTCAATCGCTAAGCCTGTGGATGCGTCCCTGGCTCCTTTAGTCGATACAACTTTCTGTACTCCACCCCCACCCGTCCCCACTCACATGTACACCATCCTGCCCCCCTCCCCCCTCCTTTCTTTCCCTGATCCAAAACGGACACAGCCGTGAAAAACAACCCACTTCCTAGGCTGCCTTCTTGATCCTCGCTCCAACACCTCCGCTGTCTGCCTGCCTGCCTTCTCGTCTTTCTCTATTCGTCTTTCTCTCTGGGAACCACCCTCAAGACCCCCCCCCCCCCCCCCCCCCCCACTTCCACCCCGCCTCTCGTCTGCATTATTATACATGGTGTGTGTGTGTGTGTGTGCGTGTGTGCGTGCGCGTGCGTGTGCGTGCGTGCGTGCGTGTCTCTGTGTGTGTCTGTCTGTGCTGTACTGTAACCTCAGCACGAGGATTTTGTTTTGTTTTTTTGTTTTTTTGCGATTATTTTCGACTTCAGTGTGACATTAATACACAGAGACTGCAGTGCTGTGAGTTTAGCACAGAGATTGTAGTGCTGTGAGTTTAGCACAGAGATTGTAGTACTGTGAGTTTAGCACAGAGATTGTAGTGCTGTGAGTTTAGCACAGAGATTGTAGTGCTGTGAGTTTAGCACAGATATTGTAGTGCTGTGAGTTTAGCACAAAGACTGTATTACTGTGAGTTTAGCACAGAGACTGTATTACTGTGAGTTTAGCACAGAGACTATTACTGTGAGTTTAGCACAGATATTGTAGTGCTGTGAGTTTAGCACAGAGACTGTATTACTGTGAGTTTAGCACAGAGACTGTAGTGCTGTGAATTTAGCACATAGACTAGAGTGCAGTGGGTTTAGCACAAAGACTGTAGTACTGTGAGTTTAGCACAGAGACTGTAGTGCTGTGAGTTTAGCACAAAGACTGTAATGCTGTGAATTTAGCACAAAACTGTAGTACTGTGAGTTTAGCACAGAGACTGTAGTGCTGTGAGTTTAGCACAGAGACTGTAGTGCTGTGAATTTAGCACATAGACTAGAGTGCTGTGAGTTTAGCACAAAGACTGTAGTGCTGTGAGTTTAGCACATAGACTAGAGTGCTGTGAGTTTAGCACAGAGACTGTAGTGCTGTGACATACAAGGGGGTTATTTAGCACAAAACTGTAGTCTGTGAGTTTAGCAAGAGATGTAGTGCTGTGATTTAGCACAAAGACTGAGTCTGTGAGTTTAGCACATAGACTGAGTGCTGTGAGTTTAGCACAAAGACTGAGTGCTGTGAATTTAGCACAAACTGAGTGCTGTGATTTACAAGGGGGCTTAATTTGCACAAGACTAAGCTAGTTAGCAAGAGACTTAGTCGCCTAAGTAAGTTATAGCACATAACTAGGTGACTGTGAGTTCTACGCACAGGCAGCACCTCAGTGCTGTCTACGTTAATTATCGCTCGAAAGACATCACACTAGCACAGCAAAGATCTCAGTCGCCTACAGTAAGTCTAACCTAGCATGCGAGTAAATACAAGGTACATAAACTCCACCACAGGCGCATCCTCAGTCTTCTTACTTTTGCAGTCATTTATATTACTGCAGTTGTTCCTCTCCTGTTACAGTGATGTGTCGTGTGTGGCGGTCTCTCTCTGCTCTCTCTCGTCTCTCTCTCTGTCTGTCTCTCTCTCTCTCTCTCTCTCTCTCTCTCTCTCTCTCTCTGTCTCTCTCTCTCTCTCCCCCTCTCTCTTTCCCATTTTCTCGCTCTTGTTACTCTCTCTGTCTCTGATATGTCGCTGTCAACGTCGCTGATGTTGGTGTTGGCAGGGAGTGTGGAGCCGGACCAACTGCCGGTGGCGCAGCAGAAGAGACTGTCACGATTCATTGAGATGATGATCTCCATGCTGGAGATGCGAGGCACGCAGCACATGAATGATGTCGACGTTGTAGAAGAAGGTACGTCTCTCTTCACTCGCTCACACACACACACACACACACACACACACACACACACACACACACACACACACACACACACACACACACACACACACACACACACACTCACTCCTCACCACCACCACCCACACCCACCCACACCCACACACACACACACACACACACAATCAGTCTCTCTCCTCTCCCTCCCCACCTCCCCCCCCCCACACACAGAACAGCACACACACACACACACACACACACACACACATCACACACACACACACACACGCATTCACAACAATCCTGCGTCAGTGTCACACAATGTTCAGTAGTGTGTGTGTGTGTGTGTGGTGTGTGTGTGTGTGTGTGTGTGTGTGTTGTGTGTGTGTGTGTGTCTGTGTGTCTGTGTGTGTGTGTGGTGTTTATGCCGTGTGTGTTGGTGCGGTGTGTGTGTGTGTGTGTGTGTGTGTGTGTGTGTGTGTGTGTGTGTGTGTGTGACTGTGTTTGTGACTGTGTGCTCTGTGTGACCTGTGTGTGTGACTGGTGTGTTGTGTGTTGTGTGTGTGTGGTGTGTGTGGTGGTGTGGTGTGTGTGTTGACTGTGTAGACTCTGTGTGTGTGTGTGACTCTGTGTGTGGTGTGTTGTGTGTGGTGTGTGTGTGTGTGTGTGTGTGTGTGTGTGTGTACGTGTGTGGAAGAGAGAGAGAGAGAAGAAGAGAGAGAGAGAGAGAGAAGAGAGAGAGAAGAGCTGTGTGCGACTGTGTGTGTGTGACTCTGTGTGTGTGTGTGTGTGTGTGTGTGTGTGTGTGTGTGTGTGTGTGTGTGTGTCCATTCACTAAAGAAGCCCACTTCTATCCTCAGCTGGCCCGGAAGAGGTTCCGCCCTCAGAACACAACCCCATCGCCACCCAGGAAGCCGCTACCAAATCGGAAGACGACGACGACAACAGCCGCGGCCCCGTGAAGGAGGAGAGCGCGGAGGTAGGAGAGGAGGGGATGGGGGAGGCAGCTGAGCCGGTGGATGGTGACGCTGACGATGGCGACAAGGAGGAGGTGGACCTGAGTCTGGACAAGAAGTCCCCGCCCGGTGCCGGTGACGACTCTTCTGGTGAGTCCACTGCTGGCGTCCGCTCTCACGGCCAGCACCTGGAGCACGGTGATGGTGGTGATGCTGATGGTAATCATGGCCATGACGATGGTGACGATGATGGTAATGATGGTGATGGTGGGGATGGTGATGGTGATGGTGGTGATGCTGATGGTGGTGATGCTGATGGTGGTGATGCTAATGGCGATCATGGCCATGATGATGGTGACGATGATGGTAATGATGGTGATGGTGGGGATGCTGATGGTGGTGATGCTGATGGTAATCATGGCCATGATGATGGTGACGATGATGATAATGGTAATGGCGGTGATGATGGTGATGACGATGGTGATGACGATGGTAATGATGATGGTAATGGTGGTGCCGCTGGTGATGGTAATGGTGATGATGGTGATGGTGGTGGTGATGGTGATGGCGATGGTAATGGTGGTGATGACGATGGTAATGATGGTGATGGTGGGGATGCTGATGGTGGTGATGCTGATGGTAATCACGGCCATGATGATGGTGACGATGATGATAATGGTAATGGCGGTGATGATGGTGATGACGATGGTAATGATGATGGTAATGGTGGTGCCGCTGGTGATGGTAATGGTGATGATGATGGTGGTGGTGGTGATGGCGATGGTAATGGTGGTGATGGCGATGGTGATGATGGTGACGGTAATTGTGGTGATGGTGTTGGTGATGACGACTCTTCTGTTGAGTCCATCGCTCGCATCCATCCTCACGGCCATCACCAGGGGCCAGGTGATAGTGATGCTGATGTTGATGACGCTGGTAACGATGGTGGTGGTGATGATGTTGACGATAACTACGGTTTGTTTCACATGTTGTATAACTGATTGATGGATTGACGAAGATGATGATGACGATAGCACGGAGGAGTTTTGTGGAGCTTGGATTTGTTTAGTGATGCGCTGTGTTGTAGCGTTCTTCACGTCAGGCCCGTGCCGAAGCCTCAGTCACTCGTTCCGCAGTGGCGTTGTTCTGTGTGTGAGAGTTTCACTTGGCCTTGCCGACATGGTCACATGCCGACACTCGTGTGTTCAGAACTGATACTTGTGGCTGTGTAGGTTTCTTTGTTCTACGATAAGAAGGAACCAAACCACAAACACATCCCTAGAAGGAACGTCTTGACAAACAGAATTATTTCGTTGGCATATAACTGCTTCAGTGGACAGCTCCACAGTATCTTCTGTGAACCACTACGATCACCTGCATCGCCTTCTCGGTCTGGTCCTCGCATTACAAAAGTAGGCTAGATGAAAACCTTGGCTTCGGGGTTTTCAGCCCTGCCTCTAGACGGTGCAATGTCCTCCCTCAGACACAGACAATCTGAGTAGTCCTCCGCTTCTCGCGTAAAACTTCAGGTGTACTTTTAAAAATCTGCCATTGCACCATCATGAACTCTCTCTTTCTGTCTCTGTCTACCCGTGTCTCTGTCTCTTTGTGTGAATCAGCCCCTCCTCTCTGTCTCTGTCTGTCTGTCTGTCTGTCTGTTCTCACAGATTGCAAGAATAGGCAACTGCCTAAAATCTTAATCCTTGTGTGATAAAGTTCTGAGCTCTCTCTCTCTCTCTTCTCTCTCTCTCTCTCTCTCTCTCTCTCTCTCTCTCTCTGTTCTTTATTGGACAGCAATGAGACTGCTCCGTGAGCCCCACGAGCATGGCTTTACCTCGGATGTCCGCAGCGTTCTGCTCATTGACAATCGTCACACACACACACACACACACACACACACACACACACACACACACACACACACACACACACACGTACGGTTGGCCTCCCTTTGCCGGCTGGTATTGTCTGGAAGGTACCGGGTCTTTTTAAGGACTGAGTCTGTGAAAACGTGAACAAAGGATAAATAACCATAGGTACAGACTGGCCAGCACTATTTCTGTGGCAGTAATCTTCCTTGGGCTTACACCGGGCTTGTCAAACAGACGGTGGCGAAGGTTGGCTTTATTCTGTGGCCCATTCCCCAGTTCGTTCCTCACACTTCTTTAACGGCCAGCTGTCTCCAGAGGTGCTGGCGGGGACCGAGATCCCTGGAGATAGGAGAGGCGGGAGAGTATCCTGAACGCTACTCTGTCACCACCAGAATGACTCCTGTATTAAGATGGGCAGCGATGGCATCCATTTTCAGTGCTTCATTAATTGTGAGGGGCAAAGTTCGCAAGACGAGGTCGATAAACCACAACGTTTGATGAGAAAAGAGAGCCAAAGCTAGCGAATGGAACCCACCTCATCCACTTACCAGCCTGGCGCCTTACCGCTGGGCCAGGCCGGCTCACCGGCACAACCTCGGAGGCAAGGCGGCTTTAAAGAGTTGTTACAATACAGCCCTCCTCCCGTGAGCCGGTTTGGCCTAGCGGTAAGCGGAAGGACCTCGGTTCGATACCGCTTCGGCTCTCCTTTCTCTTCAAAAAGGTTATGGTTTGTGAACACCGCCTTGTGACTTTGTCCATCACTTCCTACTGAGACATTAAATGGCTCTCATCGCTGCCCATCTTAATGCGGGAATCAATCTGGTGGTGACAGTGTAGCGATAGGTATATAATCTCCCTCTCCCACCCCAACCTCCATACCCCCTCCACCCCCCCTTCTCCCCGTCCCTAATAAGCCGTATGGTTTCTGTGGACGTTAAGCACCATGTTTACTTACTAGCCTTCCTCCCGCCTCGTCGCCCCTGTCCCCGTGCCTGGGTGGGGGGGGGGGGGGGGGGGGGGGGGGGGGGGGGGGAAGGGGGGGGGAAGGGAAGGGAAGGGGGGGGGGGGTCTCCACTGCCACACGACGGGCCCAGGACATCGATTTCCGCTTTAGCGCTTCTCCCATAACGCTCAGGTGTTTATGACACGGACAGAACGGCGCAGGAGCGAGGTTATAAGGAGGGAAGTGAGAGACGGGGCGAGGTCGTGATTGTGTGCAGGTTATGCGGGCACGTGCCTCGCGGCGATAGCTCTAGCCACGATTAAGCGATGAGGTCATCAAGTCACAATCGCCTCCCTAACCTCTTCTTACCCAATGGCCAAGCCCGCCTCCTTACCCCCCCCCGTCATTTCCCCTCCCTACCCTCTCCCTGCCTCCCTGTCATGTCCCCTCCCTACCCTCGCCCTCCCTGCCATTTACCCTCCCTGCCCTCTCCTCCCTCCATGCCCTCTGCTATATTTTCCCTCTCCCCTCCCTGCCCTCTCCCCTAACCCTACCCCACCCCTCACTCTCCCCACCCTCTCCCCATTCCATGCTTTCTGCTATTTTTGCCCTCTCCCCTAACTCTCCCCACCTTCTCCCCCCTCCATGCGTTCTGCTATTTTTGCCGTCTCCGCTCCCTGCCCTCTCCCCCAACCCTACCCCCTCCCTCATTCTGTATTCTCCCTGCTGTTTGCCTTCTCCCTGTGCCCTGTGCACTGGGCCATGTGAATCACGTTAGGGATGCGTGACAGTGGTGCTGACCTCCGTGACCGCCATCTGGAACAGCTCGGGGCCCTCTGACCCCGCTGTAGGTGTGTGAAGGTGACGCCCTCTGTATCCGTGTCACTGGGCCAGCAGGCAGCAGGTGGCTCTGTTGGTTAGGCTGTGGGGTCTTTGTCAAGGTCACAAGAAGGGCTGTGGGGTCTTTGTCAAGGTCACAAGGACGGCTGTAGGGTCTTTGTCAAGGTCACAAGGAGGGCTGTGGGGTCTTTGTCAAGGTCACAAGGAGGGCTGTGGGGTCTTTGTCAAGGTCACGAGGAGGGCTGTGGGGTCTTTGTCAAGGTCACGAGGAGGGCTGTGAGATTTTTGTCAAGGTCACCACGAGGGCTGTGGGGTCTTCGTCAAGGTCACGAGGAGGGCTGTGGGGCCTTTGTCAAGGTCACGAGGAGGGTACTGGTGGAGGCTGTTCTCCTCCAACGTCTTGGAGCCAAATGAGACAATGTGAAAAACCGCCGATCGCCCTGAGGTGACCCAGTGCGGTTGACAGGATGCCAGGATCCAATTACCGTCTTCCCACATGCTGGAGCCAAATTAGAGAAGATGATGAAAACGGGAATTGCGCGGCAAGTCACAGTGGTTACAGGACCAGTGGCGGACGGAGCGAGCTGGGGACGGAGCGAGCTGGGGGACGGAGGAAGGGGGGGGGGGAGAATGAGACGTCATCCTCCGTCCTGATCTGCTCTGTTCGGTCCTGCTGTATATGTGGCCGGTTCAGTAGTTGAGGACTCGGGTTAACCTGTCGGCTACAGCCTCGCCAACCCCGCCAGCCGTGTAAACGCGAGGCAGTGAACTGCACAATGGAGCAGCGGCCAGGCGGAGGACGACTTAGGGAGCGGTATGTGTAGGGGCTAAACGGCGAGGGTGGGCCAGGCGGGGTGTCCCCAACACCTGCAGGTCGGCCAGGGTGGGCCAGGTGGGGTGTCCCCAACACCTGCAGGTCGGCCAGGGTGGGCCAGGCGGGGTGTCCCTAACACCTGCAGGTCGGCCAGGGTGGGCCAGGCAGGGTGTCCCCAACACCTGCAGGTCGGCGAGGGTGGGCCAGGCGGAGTGTCCCCAACACCTGCAGGTCGGCGAGGGTGGGACAGGCGGGGTATCCCCAACACCTGCAGGTCGGCGAGGGTGGGCCAGGCGGGGTGTCCCCAACACCTGCAGGTCGGCCGAGGGTGGGCCAGGCGGGGTGTCCCCAACACCTGCAGGTCGGCCAGGGTGGGCCAGGCGGGGTGTCCCCAACACCCTGCCAGGGGCGGGGCCCGGGTGGGCCAGGCGGGGTGTCCCCCAACACCTGCAGGTCGGCGAGGGTGGGCCAGGCGGGGTGTCCCCAACACCTGCAGGTCGGCGAGGGTGGGCCAGGCGGGGTGTCCCCAACAGCTGCAGGTCGGCGAGGGTGGGCCAGGTGGGGTGTCCCCCAACACCTGCAGGTCAGCGAGGGTGGGCCACGCGGGGTGTCCCCAGCACCTGCAGGTCGGCCAGGGTGGGCCCGGCGGAGTGTCCCCCAACACCTGCAGGTCGGCGAGGGTGGGCCAGGCGGAGTGTCCCCAACACCTGCAGGTCGGCCAGGGTGGGCCAGGCGGGGTGTCCCCAACACCTGCAGGTCGGTGAGGGTGGGCCAGGCGGAGTGTTCCCAACACCTGCAGGTCGGCGAGGGTGGGCCAGGCGGGGTGTCCCCAACACCTGCAGGTCGGCCAGGGTGGGCCAGGCGGGGTGTCCCCAACACCTGCAGGTCGGCGAGGGTGGGCCAGGCGGGGTGTCCCCCAACACCTGCAGGTCGGCGAGGGTGGGCCAGGTGGGGTGTCCCCCAACACCTGCAGGTCGGCGAGGGTGGGCCAGGCGGGGTGTCCCCAACACCTGCAGGCCGGGGCCGTGGCGAGGAGCTTTTTATGACCGCCCTCCGGTCCGTCTCCGTTTGAAGGTGGCGATGCTGCAGCAGGAGATTTGCGGCCAGTTGATTCTGTCGGTCATTGTGGCGGGAAAAGAATGAGTTGGGGATTGAGACTGCTGTGATGGAGAGGAACGAGGACGGTCTTGCCGTTGATTGAAGCTGGAACGGGGGGGGGGGGGGGGGGGGGGGGGGGGAGATGGACATAGATGACAGAGAGAGTGTACTCGTAATAATTATTGTAATATTAAATCTGCTTATAATCCCTCCCCAATCCCCTGTGTGTGTTTTTGGAATGTAAAGTATCTTCGGTCCCTCCTCCCTCCTAACCCTTTCTCAAACGAGTCAGTGTACTCCACAGAAACAGGTTGGAGGTGGAGAGATGAGAAATAGATAAGTCTGAGTTCAAAGGAGCTGGTTTGATTTGGTTTGGTTTGTTTTTTGTTTATTTTCTAGCGTGTTTCTTTCGTACTCGTTCTATTTTTGTCGGCCTCCCTTCGGTTTGTCCACCCTGGTCTGATTCCTGTGTTTCACTGTTCTTCCAACAAGAGCTATTTAGCCGTGATGCGTAGCAAAGTAAGCACCTGGCCATTATTGTGATGGCGATGACGGAACTGTTGTCATGAGAACTAATCGTTGGGTCGTTGGGTGGCAACGGGGCGTCTTTCACGTCAGCACCCTGACCTTCTGATGCAGGTCGTTGCACGCCTTGACGTCGCATGCCAGTGAAACGGGTGGCGATTAGTTAGGTGATTACCCCAATCTGTGCTGGCCACTGCCGCAGGAAAGTGATGCATGGCCAAGGCAGGAGAGGAGCGGAGGCCGCCATGGAGCGTGGTGGTGATGGCGAGCTGCTGCTGCTTTCTGCCTGATGAATAGCTTTCAGGCCCAGCCCTCCTGCCGCTGCACGGAGGCCGAACGGGGAGGGAAGGCCGCGAAATGAACCCGCGCCATCACTGGCCTTTATTTGGACATGAAAGACGGACAATGTCTGGTGAACAGGAAAGACGGACAATGATGAACGGGAAAGACGGAGAATGTCTGATGAACATAAAAGACGGACACTGTCTGATGAACAAGAAAGACGTACAATGTCTGATGAACATGAAAGACGGACAATGTCTGATGAACATGAAAGACGGACAATGTCTTATGAACATAAAAGATGGACAATGTCTGATGAACAGGAAAGACGGAGAATGCATGATGAACAGGAAAGACGGAGAATGTCTGATGAACAGGAAAGACAGACAATGATGAGCGGGGAAAACGGACGATGTCTGATGAACAGGAAAGACGGAGAATGCCAGATGAACAGGAAAGACGGAGAATGCCTGATGAACAGGAAAGACGGACAATGCCTGATGAACAGGAAAGACGAACAATGTCTGATGAACATGAAAGACAGAGAATGTCTGATGAACATGAAAGACAGATAATGTCTGATGAACATGAAAGACGGACAATGTCTGATAAACATGAAAGACGGAGAAGGATGAACATGACAGACACCACTGAGCAGACACTCAGACTGCTCAGCAGTTAGCTAAGTCTCA
>JABMCL010003021.1:40000-105000 GCA_018857735.1 Alviniconcha marisindica
TTCCATCCTTCTCAATAAGGCCCCAGTCTGTTGTGTACATGACTGTTTATTCCATCCCTCTCAATAAGGCCCCAGTCTGTTGTGTACATGTCTGTTTATTCCATCCCTCTCAATAAGGCCCCAGCCTGTTGTGTACATGACTGTTTATTCCATCCCTCTCCATGACTGTTTATTCCATCCCTCTCAATAAAGCCCCAGTCAACATGTTGTGTACATGACTGTTTATTCCATCCCTCTCAATAAGGCCCCAGCCTGTTGTGTACATGACTGTTTATTCCATCCCTCTCCATGACTGTTTATTCCATCCCTCTCAATAAAGCCCCAGTCAACATGTTGTGTACATGACTGTTTATTCCATCCCTCTCAATAAGGCCCCAGACTGCTGTGTATATAATTGAATATTGCCGTGTATATAATTGTGTATTCCATTCCTATCAGTAACGCCCCGGGTTTGCTTGTTCCGTCCCGTTCCCCTCTGATTCCAATCGTATCTCCATCACAGTGTTGAGGCTGCGAGGCGCTAGTTGACCCAGTTCCTTCCAGCCTGCACGTGACCTTCGCTCAGTGCCCCCTGTTTTTGTAATTGATCAGGCTTTATCTAGTTCGTTGCACGCTTAAAGCAGGATTATTGGCTTGATTCAGTTTTTCTGTGTTTTGTTTTTTGTTTTTTGTTTGTTTGTTTGTTAATAAAATCGTCATCATCATTCCCTTCAAAAAGGAGGGTAATCGTCTTCATTAAAAAAAAAAAAAAAAAGAGAGAGAGAGAGAGAGAGAGAGAGAGAGAGAGAGAGGAGAGAGAGAGAGAGATTCCGTATGAACATTTTGCCTTGTTTTGTTTTTAAGCAAAATCTGTTATTTGAGTTTTGGGTTAGCTCTGTTGATCACGTTGGATCCAAAGATCAACTAGCGGTCTGTTCTTGTGATGTTCTATGTTGTGGTTGTTTTTACTTGAGGGACTGGGCGTAAAGCACCAAGTTACTTACTTACTTACTCTCTTGAGGGACTGTGCCACCGTCGTCATTGCCGTGTGTGTGTGTGTGGCACTGACGTGTTGTCTTGCCGACGTCATTGCCGTGTGTGTGTGTGGCACTGACGTGTTGTCTTGCCGACGTCATTGCCGTGTGTGTGTGTGTGGCACTGACGCGTTGTCTTGCCGACGTCATTGCCGTGTGTGTGTGTGTGGCACTGACGTGTTGTCTTGCCGACGTCACTGCCGTGTGTGTGTGTGTGGCACTGACGTGTTCTCTTGCTGTGCGCAGAGTGGACGAGAAGAAGGCGGAGGACTTTGTGCGCAACCTGACCAGAGAGCTGCATATACCTCCCGGCGTGGCCACGCTGGACGAGTGAGTGACCCGACCTTAATCAGCCTGCCCTGCACCTGGCCTCGTCGCCAGTGTAGCCTCATTTCTCTCTCTCTCTCTCTCTCTCTCTCTCTCTCTCTCTCTCTCTCTCTCTCTCTCTCTCTCTCTCTCTCTCTTTGACAGCTCACGACTATAAACTTTTAGATGTTCTTCCGCTAAAATTAAAATTAGAATTTAATAAAGGCATTATTATGCATAAAATAGTATCTGGTTATGCACCATCAAATCTAAAATTAAACTTTCATTCAAATCAGAACAGACATTCACACAAACTTGTAGTACCCCGTCCTAGATTAGATTTATTTAAATGTAGCTTGATGTATTCCGGGGGAAACCTATGGAACAATTTACCATTATCAATTAAAATTTTGTCAGATCACAAAGCATTTAAAAAAACATTTAAACAGTACTTAATGGAAAAAATCACAACAAACGTTGATTAAGGATATGTGCACTATTTCTTTGATTTTGAACATGATTTGAACATTTATATTGTCAGTATTTGTGATGTTAGATATGTATATTATGCATACATGCATGCTCTTCATTTTACTCTCTGTCTGTCTGTCTGTCTGTCTGTTTTTCTGTCTGTCTGTCTGTCTCTGTCTCTCTCTGTCTCTCTCTGTCTCTGTCTCTGTCTCTGTCTCTGTCTCTGTCTCTCTCTCTCTCTCTCTCTCTCTCTCTCTCTCTCTCTCTCTCTCTCTCATAGTTGATATGAATTTTGGAGTTTATAATTATTTTGTTTTGTTGTTGTTGTTTTTTGTTTTTGCCCGAGGGCTGGATGAAAAAAAGTATATTGTACTTATTCCTTTACCCTCGTAAATAAAAAATTCGTTCGTTCGTTCTCTCTCTCTCTCTCTCTCTCTGTTTGCGTGTGTACCGAGGAGTGGTCATTTAGAAGCAGGACTAGTATTGCAGAATAAAGTATTCCTGCTTATCGTCACCAATACTGTCGAAGTTGCATCTTTCAGAAGTACCCCTCCTTTTTAAAACAAAGGCAGATTTAGGATCATTTCTATTCAAACAAATCGACAGAAGAACTGAACAGTTGAAGTTTATGGGCAGTTTTGGCTTTGGCCAATACGAAGGACGGTGGAATGTGACCAGCAGATGACACTGAAACGTTGTCAATAAGTAATACTGAAATACGTGCATTATCAATGGCTGACGCCAAAATGTTACCAGTGGATGTCATTGAAATATTACTATAACGTGTGACATTCAGATATTACCGATGGGGAACACTTAAATTGTGCCAGTTGGTGACGATGAGTGTTTTCAGTAGGTGACACTGACATGTTACCAATTGGTGACGATGAGTGTTTTCAGTAGGTGACACTGACATGTTACCAATTGATGACGATGAGTGTTTTCAGTAAGTGACACGGACACGTTACCGATTGGTGACGATGAATGTTTTTAGTAGGTGACACGGACACGTTACCGATTGGTGACGATGAATGTTTTCAGTAGGTGACACGGACATGTTACCAGTAGATGACACTAAACTGATAGGCCCTGCCAAGTTTGGGGTGTAGTGTAATGGACTTTTATAACGACATAATTATAGGTATTACTTCGGAACGCCAACACGATGTGAAGCAAAATACAGGCCGAGCAACCAGTCAGTGTGTATATAGTAGGAGTAGATAAATGAAAGCCCAGCCCGTGGACCGCTGTAGGAGAGAGCAGAGCACAGCGTGGCAGCGTCGTTTGGTGAAAGGGAGCGGAAGGGAAAAGCAGGTTCAGAGATGATGTGTCCGGTGTTAGCTCACTCTATCTGGCCGGATTGCCCAGAGGTGCGAGGGGGGGGGGGGGGGGGGGGGGGGGGGGGGGGGGGGGGGGGGGGGTGCTCTCGATCGCTGTCGCTACGTAATTATCAGCAGCAACTTGCTAGAACTTGGTCCCACATCTGCACACTGCATAGTGCTTCTCTGCTTCTTGCCGCTCAGGAGATTGGACAGGCTTCTGGCAGCCCAGTGCCATCCGGCTCCTTGTATGGCCACCCTCTCTTCCTCCCTTTTTGTTCCCTCTCTCTCTCCTTCTCTCTCCCCCCTCCCCCCTTCTCTGTGTGTGTGTCTCTCTCTCCTTCCCGTCCCTCTCTCTGCCTCTCTCGGTCTCTCTCTTTCTATATCCCCCCCCCCTCTCCCCTTCTCCCTCCCTGCCAGGCGGAAGCGCCAACATTGTCGATCTATCGATTTTATCTCGTGAATATTATGAGGAACAAAATGATTCCCCCCCCCCCCCCCACCCCGCCCCTCCAGCGAAATACCGTGTTTTTGTCTTCATTCAAAAGACGTCACGGGCCTGTAGAGTTTGCCCTTCCGTTTGCCAGGTTCAAGGCTGAACTCAGTTGGTAAGAGGGAAAATGAACACGGACAGTTAGTTGCGGGTTCGAATCCCTGCTTGATCGTCGTGATTGGGTGTAGGTCCTTAGGCTCAGTGACAGGAGGAGGTGGGGCAGCCCTCGGTGCACATTCCTAGCATCGCTTTCCGGCACCTTCCTCCGAGGAAGGATGTCGTAAACCAGTGCTTGGAGTTTGCCCTCGGTGATCTGTTAGAAGGTTGGGCCTTGGGCCTTGGGCTCTGGGGGTGGGGGTGGGTGTGAGTCAGTGTTGGGGCTGGTCCTTCAGGTCGGGTCGTTGCGGATGGCTTTCCGGGTCACTCATACACCGACCTCGCTGCGGGGACGACCGCCACATTTCTGGCCACAGCTTTGTTGTCAGCTGAGACTGTTGGGGAGGGGGGAAGGAGGAGGGGCGCTGGAACACCGACTGCCGTAACTCTGGCAATGCAAGCATCTCGCCCTGCAGTCACCTGGCACATGGTGAAACCAGGCTGAAAAACAACCAGATGTACGTGAGAATGTGTGGACAGTTGAACCTGCCTTTGATATCAAGGAAAAGGGAGAGGGGAAGGATAAAGACCGCTGAGCCCGAAGGGAGAGCAAAGCGCACGTTCACAAATCTGCAACCGTCAGAAAATGACCGTATTGGCGAACCACTGACCCTCGAGTCGGTGATCCGTGGTACGGTCAGTGTGGCGAAAGCAGCCGCCATCCCGTGATACTCTTGTTGCACTCCCTTGTTGTCGGGGTACACAGAACCAGAGCGACTCCAGAAGACGTTGTGATGGGGGTTGACAGATACGTGTGCAAGCATCCTCAGTGCCGTCTTGGTGGGAAGTCCATGCACTGTTTGCTGTCGCGGGCTGTCATCGCCTGTCCTGCTGGCCATGTCTCTCCCTGATAAAGCCATGGGCGCCCGGACCCACTAGTGCAGCGACCACGCCAACCGCAGCTGTCTGCGGATATCAGGTGGTGATCGAGCGCCGTTAGTAGAGCCCCGGGCGTCAGACTCGCTGGTCTGCGTCTGCTGATCGGTTTAGGACCTTGGCTTAGGACCATGGCTTAGGACCTTGGCTTAGGACTTTGGCTCAGGACCTTCCGTCATGGCGTCATGTCCACAATTCTCTTGGTCACAGACGTATAAATAATCGTTGTGACAATACGCTGAAAAAGGCGAGGTGGCAGTAAGGGTTATTCCTTGCTCGCTGAACTGCCTCCTAAGTTCAAAACCTACACTGCTACCTTACTTCGCTGTGATGTGCTCACACAAACACCAGGCCTGTGCCTTCACGAGTTCACGATGGGAGGTAGGTGGAAGGCGGGATCGCCGTACAATGCACAGCTCAGGAGCTGTGTGAAAGTCGAGGTGGGCGTCCTGGGGCCCCGTTCCTAATAAGCCTACGGTTTCTGTGGACGTAAAGCAACACTTAACCAACCAACCGTACAATGCACGCCCCTAGACTATCTATCTGACAAATGTGTGGGATCTGACAGCAGGCCAAGATACGGACAACGCAGTCAGGCTCATAGATGATGTGGCACTCGGATGAAGGGGGCGGGCTGCAGACTCTAAAAGATTGTCTGGATGTGGATAAATGTCACACTGGACGATTAGTCATGGAGACAAACTCCTTTGTATGTACACGGGGTAGCAGAGATTCGGCGACTGACGCCAGCTGCCGCTTGATTTCACAAGCTCCCAGTCTTTGACAACACATGCAGCTGAACCCCACAAACATTTAGAGACCTTGGCCAGTTCACGTCAAACTAAAGCGAACAATACCCCAAAGACGGTAGAAACAGCCGTTTGATCAATGCGGACAGACGGCATCTTATGGTTAAAGGAGCTGTGCAGTGCTCTTCGTCAATTCCAAAGACGTGGTGTTGCTTGTCGCTCAGCACCAGCAGCGTGTGACGAGAATGACTGTTTCAGTCATCGGTGGGGGGCTACCTCTTGTCTTAGATGGTCACACTGAGCCACAGCGCCGACTTCCCATTTCAAAGTCCCGCCACATTATAGACACACCCCATCAAACACACACACACACACACACACACACACACACACACACACACACACACACACACACACACACACACACACACACACACACACACACACACACACACACACACACACACACACACACACACACATATGTATGCTCGCCCCCTCGCTTTCTCTGTCTTTGTGAACAACTTTGGAAGCAAAGGATATTTCATACCCCGGTACCAGTTTTATGTGGGTGTCTATAGTAAGGCCCAGGCATTTGTTTGGGTGCAAACCAGGCTTTTGTTTGGATGAAAACCAGGCTTTTGTTTGGATGAAAACCAGGTATTTGTTTGGGTGAAAACCAGGCGCTAGTTTGGGTGAAAACCAGGCGCTAGTTTGGGTGAAAACCAGGCGCTAGTTTGGGTGAAAATCCGGCGCTGGTTTGAGCGAAGACGAAGGCTGCAGTGCTGGGTCGGGTCACTGGCACGACCACCAGCGGAGGCCGGTCGGGAGAAAGATGGCCGCCACAGCAGTCGCCACAATAGAGCTCGGCACCCATCCACGGCAGCCAGCTCTTCATCTTGGGCCCGGATTGTTCGGTTACAAAGACCTCCAGGAGGCTCTGTGGGCGTCCAGCTCCGGAAAAGGCTAAAAATGTTCAGAAAAGAAAAGAAAAAAAAAGCACGCAGCTTTTGGCGGTCCTTTTATTAAACGAGCTTCGACATCCATTTTCGTTTCCGTTTAAAAATAAATTTAAGAACACAATTTGAAATGTCTCCACTGAAAGAAAAACAAAACAAACAACATTAGTTACGCCTTGAATCTTGTTCTCCATTTTGGCGGTGACGGTGGCTGCCCCCCCAACGTTGATAATTTTGTAATTTTAATGCCTTGGAGTTGAAGACAGTGTATTTAGGAACATCATAGGCTTGGAGTTTTGGGGGAGAAATGCCACGTGAACGTGGTGTGCTGAGGAGGAGGTGGGGAAGA
This sequence comes from Alviniconcha marisindica, assembly GCA_018857735.1. Lineage (NCBI taxonomy): Eukaryota > Metazoa > Mollusca > Gastropoda > Provannidae > Alviniconcha > Alviniconcha marisindica. The sequence continues at coordinate 46,692 of JABMCL010003021.1, forward strand.
TCAAAGCGAGCGGTGATATCAAAGGAGGCCGGACGGAGGCCGCGCGGATCAGCGTGCGGAGACGTCGTTAGGGTAATGGAGGTCTGGCTTCATCTCGGCCCTTGTCATCGGAAACTATTACACTCAACGAGGCTGCGGAATTTCGCATCACAAGGTGTAGTCTGTGTGAAACGCCTTGCTCGTCATCGTCGTCAGACTGGACTACACACACACACACCACTACACACACACACACACACACACACACACACACACACACACACACCACACACACACACACACACACACACACACACACACACACACACACACACACCACTACACACACATCACACATACACACATACACACAAACACTACACACACATACACACCACTACACACACAAACACTACACACACATACACACCACTACACACACACACACACACACACACACACACACACACACACACCACACACACACACACACACACACACACACACACACACACACACACAGAGTTTGAGAAGAGAACAAAGGTAGTACGTGAAATGGACCGAGGTCTGCCGGCAGAAAGGTGGCGCCCTTAGCCTACAGCCTCACGGACCACCAGCATCAGGACTTGCTGTCGTCTCCTCGCTGGCACGGGAAACTCATGTGATGCGGGAGTCGCCTCCCCTCGTCCCCCGTCCGAGAGAGCCCCGTTACCTCGTGTTCCCCCGCTCCGCCCGCCGTATAAAAAGATTATTTTCTGGCCCCCGGTGATTAGCATGACATTCATCGCCACGCCGCCCTGGGATCTCGGCAAATTATTTCCGTCCGAGCTTTGGGTCGAATCCCGGCCAGCCGCGGGGATTGCGGGCAGCGGGCTGTGCTGGAACAAAGGTCGCCGCCACGGAACGCCAGCCCGCTCCTCGCTGCGGGGGAACGGCCGTCCTCGCCGTCGCTGCTGGCGGCAGCCGCCCGACAATGGCCTTTCCTTTCTTGTTAGCGGAATTGTGGGGGGTCTTGTGAAGGAGGGTTGAATTCCAGACCCGGTGTCCCCTTTAAATCCTGGCTTTCCTTCTCGGTCTCATTTCAACGGCGTAATGGGCAGACAACTCCTACGGTGAGTTAGTTTGTAGATGACAGGCTAAGTCGCCCTGGCGGCCAGGCGGACACGATCATTAGAAGACACGTGGGGTCCGTTGCCTTGGCAAATCATACAGTGTGGTCTAGTTGGCTTACTCATACAGCTTCTGCCGCCACTGTCCTTCTCATCCCCACCACCTTTGCCCATCCCCTCATCCCCTCTCGCCAAACTGCACTGGTCTGTCAGTCTGTCTGTCTGTCTGTCTCTCTGTCTCTCTCTCTCTCTCTCTCTCTCTCTCTCTCTCTCTCTCTCCAATCTTTGCCCTCCTTCTCTCCCTCCTTCCCTCCCACTCTTTTCCCCGTTCTGGTGTGTTGTTTTGGGTTGGGGTGTTGTGTTGTTGTGGGGGGGGTTTGGTGTGGGTGGGGTGATGGTGTGTGTGTGTGTGTGTGTGTGTGTGTGTGTGTTGTGTGTGTGTTTTTGTTTTTGGGTTTTTTTGGGTTTGTACGGACGATGGCAAAGAAAGGTTGGGCCCTCCCAATGTGTGAGTGATGTAACCCGTGTTGCCTGTGTGCAGTGTGAACGGCGACCAGCTGATCCTCAAGGTGGCACAGGACCCGCAGTGGAACTCCAGCCGCCTGGCACAGGAAGCACGTGAGTCAGGTAGACTGAGGACAGGCTGTATCTCGCACTTCTCCCCCCACTGTCTCCTCCCCCCCCACCCCCCCCCCCTCTCTCTCCTTTCTCTCCTCTCTCCTCTCCTCCCCCCCCCCTCCCCATCTCCTTTCCCTTCTCTCTCCCCACTCTCCCCCTCCTCTCCCCCCATCTCCTCTCCCTTCTCTCTCCCACTCTCTCCTCCCTTCCCCCCTCTCCTATCCCTTCTCTCTCCCACTCTCTCTCCACCCCTCTCCTATCCCTTCTCTCTCCCCACTCTCTCCTCCATTCCCCCCTCTCTCTCCCTTCTCTTCCCACTCTCTCCTCCATTCCCCCCTCTCCTCCCCCTTCTGTCTCCCACTCTCTCCCCCCCCCACCCCCCCCATCTCCTCTCCCTTCTGTCTCCCCTCTCCTCCCCCCCACCCCCATCTCCCTCCTTCTCTCCCCCCCTCTCCTCCACCCCACCCCCCCATCTCCTCTCCCTTCTCTCTCCCTCTCCTCCACCCCCCCCACCCCCCATCTCCTATCCCTTCTCTCTCCCCACTCTCTCCCCCCCCCCATCTCCTTTCCCTTCTCTCTCCTTTCTCCTCCTTCCCCCCCCCCATCTCTACCCCTTCTCCCCCCCTCTCTCCTCCATTCCCCCCTCTCCTCTCCCTTCTCTCTCCCATTCTCTCCTCCTCCTCCCCATCCCCTCTCCCCTTCTCTCTCCCCCCTCTCCTCCACCCCCCACCCCCATCTCCTTTCCTTCTCTCCCCCACTCTCTCCTCCACTCCCCCCATCTCCTCTCCTTCCCCCTCTCTCCCCCCCCCCGCCACTCCTCCTCACAGGCTGCCCTCCCCCCTCCCCCCTCCCTTCTCCTCTATCCCCCTACCCCAATCCTTATAGGCTGCCCTCTCCCCCCCATCTCCTTCTCCCTTCTCCTTTCTCCCCCATCTCCCCCCCTTTTCCTCCATTTTCCCCCTTTTTTTCCCCCCCCTCCTTTCTCCTTTTCTCCTCTCCCCCTCCTCCCCTCTCCCTTCTCCCCCCTTCCCCTCCCCCTCTACCCCCTCTCCCCCTCTCTCCCCCCTTTTCCCCCTCTCCCCCCCCAAAACCCCCCCCCCCCCCCCTTCCCCCTCTCCCCCCCCTCCCCCACCCTCTCCCCCTCCCCCTCTCCCTCTCCCCCTCTTCCCACCTCTCCCCTCTCTCCCCCTCTCCTCCCTCTCCTCCTCCCCCCCTCTCCCCACCCTCTCCTCCCTCTCCCCCCCCTTCCCCCTCTCTCCACCCTCTCCCCCTCTCTCCACCTCTCTCCCTCTCCCAGCTGAGAGACCTGCTGACACCTGAGCTTTCGCTGGCCACTCCGCCCCTCCTCCTTGTCCTTGTTGTTGTGGGTCGTTGTCTTCTTGGTTCACGATTGCAGCACAAATAATTATGCGTGTGGAGGTGAAAGGTGACAGGTGAGAGTGTGCACTGTCTGTTGCGCTTAGTTACTTGTTGCTGCCTGTGCACGGAAAGCCGACTTCCAGCTCCGTCCCATCAATCCCACAGAATCCGTCCCATCAGCCCCACAGAATCCGTCCCATCAGTCCCACAGAATCCGTCCCATCAGCCCCACAAAATCCGTCCCATCAGCCCCACAAAATCCGTCCCATCAGCCCCACAAAATCCGTCCCATCAGTCCCACAGAATCCGTCCCATCAATCCCACAAAATCCGTCCCATCGATCCCTCAGTATCTGTGTCTCACGTCTGCCGCAACATCGTTCTTCTCCAGCTGCCGTTGACCGTTAGACATGCTTACACCTTCCAGCCTTCAAGTCTTCCCTCAAATCCGTGTCATCTGTTCATTTTCTCTACTTCGCCCATAAACCTCCCACCTTCTTCCATCCCCATCATTGATGTGTTTGCACGTGCTAATGTCTGTGCATGTGGTGTGTGTGTGTGTGTGTGTGTGTGTGTGTGTGTGTGTGTGTGTGTGTGTGTGTGTGTGTGTGTTTGTGTAATGTTAAGGGGTGCATTTGTTTTGCGTTATTGGTGAGAGCGCTGGCGTGTTGTTAAAGTAGAGTTTTGGTTCGTGCTCTGTGGTGTGCACTTGTGGCTTTATTGTAAGGTTAGACGCTGTAAATGCATATTATTATTGTTAGTGTATGCCTTTTAGCATTGCTTAATTGTCACAATTGTGTTCATGCTTAGGGCTTTCATGTGAGGTTGGACGCTCTGAAATTCTCATTAACTTTCACGCCTTGTATGGAGGCGCCACACACACACACACACACACACACACACACACACCACGGCTGTTCCCAGAGCAAATCGTTTTTCCCCACCTTCCTCGCTTTGTTCATCTTCTTCCTTTTTATTGTCGTACTTTGCTAGTAAGAGCGCATTTCCACGAATATGTTCAACGTCTTTTCTTCTTCTTCTTCTTCTTCTTCTCTCTCTCTCTCTCTCTCTCTCTCTCTCTCTCTCTCTCTCTCTCTCTCTCTCTCTCTCTCTCTCTCTCTCTCCCGAAAATGTGTTTTTAATTTGTCTTACTTGCTTTATTATTGCTCTGTTCATATGTTCTGAAGTTTTAGACAGAAATTAGTTTTCGTTTTGTTTTTAAGTTGTTTTCCCCCATAATTATTGTATTCTTGTTTGATGTATTGAGTGTTGCTGTGTTTGTCACCAGGGACAGATTTGCAAAAAAGCCGAATCGTGCTTAAATCTTTATCTTTGTGAATAAAGTATTATCCTCTCTCTCTCTCTCTCTCTCTCTCTCTCTCTCTCTCTCTCTCTCTCTCTCTCTCTTCTCTCTCTCAGATTCCTAAACAGAACTATCGACGCAACGTAATACATAGTTTGTTCGCTAAACTTAAGTTACATTATCGTCATTGATTTCAAGTCAGTATCAGACGAAAATAAAGCTGAAGCGTCGATTTTTGAAAAGGCATCACGATCATATGGAGCAAGAGTGTCCTGTGTTTGGCGTTTGCTGGAAATCTTCTTGGTCTGCTCCCCTTAACGTGACAGTTTTGCGGCCGCCAGTCAGGGCCGTTGGTGCTCGATCTGTGCGCTGCCTGATTCCAGCCTCCACAGCTGAATGGATCCAATTAGCTCGCAGCCAGTCGTCACCCTCACCGGGCTCTGATGACTGCCGAGCGTTTTCCACCCTTCTTCTTTCCCTATTGTTTTCTCCTGCTTCTTTTCTTCTGCTCTAGTCCTTTCTTGACTTTCCCCTTCCTTCGGCTGTCAGCTCTCCAAGTCTTCTCCTTTCGGCTTTTTGTCACAATTCTTCCGCCGAGCGGAAATGGGTTTTTGGAGCCGCGGTAGTGCAGTGGTCTGGTTGACAGGGCGATTGCGTCCAGAAAGTCTCGCGTTGCACAAAAACATTGGGAGAGCGCTCTCTTTATCCGATGGGCAACAAGGAGGAATGGCGCAATACTGCAGCCGCTCCTGTCGTCTCCTCCATCTTTCTCCTTTCTTTTTATGCTGCATCTTTAATGGGAGGTTCTCTTCTCTCCGTCCCCTCTTTTCCGCCATAGCCCCGGTGACGAGGGGCAGTGAACGCTGCATCTCTCTCTCTCTCTCTCTCTCTCTCTCTCTCTCTCTCTCTCTCTCTCTCTCTCTCTCCGCTCTCTCTCTCTCTCCGTCATACAAGACCAGTACAACAACGCCATGACAGACACAGGGAGGGAGGAGGCTGCCTGTGCCCAAGGAAGCGAGAGGTGAGAGGGATCACCAGATAGGTTTGTCCCTGGCTGTGTTCGCTGCTGTAGCCAGCGGTGTGCGCGCTGTGTGTGCCGGCAGGTGGGGCCAGCTAGGCGTGTAATTCCCAGCGTGGACCGCGGTAGGTGCCAGCGGACGTCGCCTCACCGAGCCAGTGACGATCCGCTCTCTCTCTCCTGACACTGACACTGGGCTCCCACAGCTTCAGTGGTCAGCGCGCCTTGACGTCGGCTGTGCTAATCTAAATGCAGTCTTTGTAATGTCGGTCACAGCCACCCCCCCCCCCCCTCACCGCCCCCCCTCCTCTTCCCACACACACAATCTAAATGCAGTCTTTGTAATGTCGGTCACAGCCCCCCCCCCCCTCACCGCCCCTCTCCTCTTCCCACACACACAATCTAAATGCAGTCTTTGTAATGTCGGTCACACCCCCGCCCCCCCTCCCCTCACCGCCCCCTCTCCTCTTCCCACACACACAGTCTAAATGCAGTCTTTGTAATGTCGGTCACAGCCCCGCGCCGCCTCCCCCCCTTCTTCTCTCTCCCCCCCCCCCATCCCCCGCTTGTTGTATGTCCGCGGCTGTTGTCCCTTCACTCTGGGATCTCCACTGAACAGCGCCCTCTTGAGGTCCAAAGGTTCCTGGCAGTTGACGTGAGACTGTGCACCCAACAGGTAACTCACAGATGACGCGACACTGTGCACCCAACAGGTAACTCACAGCTGAAATGACATTGTGCACCCAACAGGTAACTCACAGATGACATGACACTGTGCACCCAACAAGTAACTCACGGATGACATGACACTGTGCACCCAACAGGTAACGCACAGATGGCCTGACACTGTGCACCCAACAGGTAACTCACAGATGACGTGATACTGTGCACCCAACTGGTAACTCACATATGACGTGACATGGTGCACCCAACAGGTAACTCACAGATGACGTGATACTGTGCACCCAACTGGTAACTCACATATGACGTGACATGGTGCACCCAACAGGTAACTCACAGATGACGTGATACTGTGCACCCAACAAGTAACACAGATGACGTGGCACTGTGCACCCAAAAGATAACTCACAGATGACGTGACACTGTGCACCCAACAGATAACTCATGGATGACGTGACACTGTGCACCCAACAGATAACTCACGGATAGCATGACACTGTGCACCCAACAGATAAGTCACAGTTGACGTGACACTGTGCACCCAACAGATAAGTCACAGTTGACGTGACACTGTGCACCCAACAGGTAACACAGATGACGTGGCATTGTGCACCCAACAGATAACTCAAAGATGACGTGACACTGTGCACCCAACAGGTAACACAGATGACGTGGCACTGTGCACCCAACATATATCTCAAAGATGACGTGACACTGTGCACCCAACAGGTAACACAGATGACGAAGCACTGTGCACCCAACAGATAACTCAAAGATGACGTGGCACTGTGCACCCAACAGATAACTCAAAGATGACGTGACATTGTGCACCCAAAAGGTAACACAGAGGACGTGACACTGTGCACCGAACAGATAACTCAAAGATGACGAAGTAGTCAGTTGTTGTGACGTAATACAGCCTAGCAGATTACAAAATCGATTTGAGAAGAGCGCAAAACAGAACAACAACAAACAAACAAACAAAAGGGTGGGGGTGGGGGTGGGGTTGGGGGTGGGGGGGGGGGCTGCCTTTTAAAGAGCCTTTCTGGTACATCATCTGCCCCCGCCTCGCACCCTTTCCCACTCCTTTGCACTTTTGGGGCCGAATTAGAATGATTATTTTTTTCTGTCCCCAAAGCAAGGTTAAGAGCGGTGGTGCCACACCCGATGAGATGACAGTGTGAAGAGGCTATCGGTCATCAGATCGCGTTTGTTGCTCTAAGCGCCGTGCCGTGTCGGCCATGCGGCGTTCGTGTGACACGCACCGGCAGCGTCCCTGGTGACTGCAATCAGTGCAAGCTGCAGCGGCCTTGCCCGCCCTTTTCTGCACGTTAAAACTGGCACCGCCCTTTTCTGCACGTTAAAACTGGCACCGCCCGTTTCTGCACGGGGACGAGCCAGGGACTGAGAAGTGAAGGGACGTGGGGAGGGGCCAGGGACTGAGAAGTGAAGACGCGCGGGGAGGGGCCAGGGACTGAAAAGTGAAGGGACGTGGGGAGGGGCCAGGGACGGTGACGGGACGTGGGGAGGGGCCAGGGACTGAGCAGTGAAGGGACGTGGGGAGGGGCCAGGGACGGAGAAGTGAAGGGACGTGGGGAGGGGCTAGGGACTGAGAAGTGAAGGGACGCAGGAAGGGGCGGCGAGCAGTGCCGCGGCCTGGCTCTAAGAACGGTCCCTCCCTGCAGAGACCGACTTGGGGGACCGTCGCAGCAGATTTCAGACAGGGCGGCTAAGATGGATTGTCGTGGCGCCCCCTGGAGGACACAGCACTAAGCGCTGCAAATGGGGACACAACCACCCAGGACGTGGCGCTTGTCTCCCTTGCTCTGCCTCCTCTCGCCCTCTTTCCTGGGTGCCCGTCGGCTTCAGTGGTCGATGTGGTAGTGCTCGTCATAGTCAGGCTTTCTGTCGTCGGGGGCTCTGATGGGGAGGGATTTAAACGTGAAAGAGGGAGAGAAGAGAAGGGAAAAGCGAGTGGGCGATGCCGTTTGAGGACGCGGATGAGTGTAAATATGTCAGGAACCTTTTGCTTTTGACCGCAGTGGATGCACGCCTTTTTCCCTGTCTGCAGGCTCCAGAAAACGTTACTTACCACCACCACCACCACACATACGCACCTCTTTCTCTCTCTCTCTCTCTCTCTCTCTCTCTCTCCTCTCTCTCTCTCTCCTCCTCTCTCTCTCTCCCTCCCTCCCTCCCCCCCCCTCTCTCTCTCTCTCTGTGCAGTGGTGTGTTTGTGCGAGCGTGCACGTGGATGTTATTAGCAAGGTTGCGTTTGCGGAGCGTCCAAACCTACTGCGGCAGTTGTTTGTTCGGCGTGGCACTGACGTGGCGTTGTAAAAACCGGTTGCGTTAAGACCGGCAACAAACCCCGGAACAAACTCCTGGTACATTTTAGACAAAATCCCGCAAAGTGATTCCTGTTTATATGTTCGTGTCTTCTGTGCGTCTGACGCGCTTGTTTGGAATCAAGTAAATTATGAACTGACCCACTTTTCAGAAAGGGATCAGAAAGCAGCAGAGTCATGTTCCTGAGAACACTTCATAATTGCATGAGGCCCGAGTATAAGAACAATGGAGGCTGGTGTTGATAATTATGCGTGTCCATGGAATAATGACGTGACACAAGGAAGGGGAGACAAACGGACTAACAGTGCGTTGTGAGAGGTGTAACCGATGATATCAGGGCTTAACCGTCCTGCGAATTGGAGCCCAACATACCCCTAGTTCCGGCCGGACCGCCCAGATAGTCAGCGACACACTTAAGTACACCCTGCTGCTTTTCACTGCCACGCCAAAACAGGTTCTGCAGGGCATTGTGTGTGTGTGTGTGTGTGTGTGTGTGTGTGTGTGTGTGTGTGTGTGTGTGTGTGTGTGTGTGTGTGTGCGTGCTTTTTTGCATATTGTGATGTTTTATGAGTCTTAGATTGTGTGGCCTTCTCTTATCGCTGCTAAACGAATTTCCCCACGGGCTCATGACAGTACACTTGTGTATTGTAACCGGTCCGTCGTCTCTTGGTTGTTACTGATCTAGACTATTGTAATTCCCTCTTATCTGGCTACCCACTTTGCAGTCGCCTTAGACTACAGAAAGTTCGGAACTCTGCAGCGAAACTGGTTTTCAAAGCTCGCGAACGTGATTATGTGCAACCTCTTTTTCACACTCGTCATTGGTTACCGGTCCAAGCCCGGATAGACTATAAACTGTCAACTGTCACAACTTGTCTGACTCATCTCCTGCCTGTTTCTCTGACCTTCTCACTGTTTACACCCCTTCCAGGCAACTTCGTTCTTCTGCAGACACACGGATATTTTGCACCCCCATGTTAAAACTAAAACCTTCGGCCAACGCACTTTCACTTACTGTGCTCCAAAGCAGTGGAATTCTCTTTCCGAAATCCGTCACGTTCAGTCCTCCCATGCCTTCAAAACTGCGTTAAAAGATCGCCTCTACAAACAATACCTCAAGTGGTTTTAAATTCTGCCCTCTTCTCTCGTTCTTGTTACATTATTCTTTGCGCGCGCGCGCGCGCGCGCTGTGTGCGTGCGTGCGTGTGTGTGTGTGTGTTGTGTGTGTGTGTGTGTGTGTGTGTGTGTGTGTGTGTGTGTGTGTGTGAGGGCGTGGTGTGCGAGGAATACATTATGTTTATATATAATTTTTGAGGTTTTATACATACATTTTTGCAGATTTTGTAAAGCGCGTGTGCTCACCCTTGTCTGTGACATACCGCGCTAGAGAAATGTCCGCTATTATTAGTAGTAGCTGTGGCTGGGTGGAGCTAGCTCTCAGCATGACACATGTGTCAGCGTGCTGGTGGGGATGGAGAGAACACGACACATGTGTCAGAAGCATTTACAATACTTTGCTTCTTCTTCCCCCCCCCCCCCCCCCTTTTGGGGGGGGGGGAGGGGGGGAGGGGGGGGTTCATCCTGGCTTTTTTGTCATTTTGATATTGATGTATGCATTTATAGTACTTGTGATTTCTTTGATTGTCAAGTGGATTTTGATGTTGATAATGTACAGCGCCGCGAACTTGTAAAAATTTTACGATGTATAGCGCTGTATAAGAGTTATTATTATTATTATTATTATTATTAAGCCGCGGCTAGGACTACAATGTAGATGAGGCGGACAAGACGGTGGCAAAACGGTGGTGCGTTTTGCTTGTCATGTCCTCCGCCCGCTGACACGTGCAGCATGGGTGAGCACGCAGCGCTACTTGCCCGCTTCCTCGCTGTCACCTGAACCGTTCGGCCTCTGCATATTTCACATCTCCCGTTCCCTCTTCCATTTTCTCAGCCCCCCCCCCCCCTCTTTTCCCCCCATCACGACTCAGCCTCTAATCGCCCGCTCTGGGCGACTGGGGCCAAGGCTGCCTAATGGACAACCTGTAATTCTCGGCCCAGCCATCTCCAGACAGGAAGCCGGCAGATGTGAGGGGAATGCCGCTAGCCAATCAGCTCCTCTCTCTAATGACGCGTTGCCCTGGCAACCCTCATTTGCCTCGATGCGTCTGTATATTAGCAATATTATCTGGCGGCGAACTCGTGGAAGCGACAAGCCGCAGCGGCTAATTCCTGCTCAGTCCCTGGCTGCAAATCCTCACTGTGTAAGAGAGAAAGACGCGGAGCCCATAATACCTTTCGCCTAAATTAAATACCTCTGTCACCGTCACACCTTTCGCTTTTGCCTCTCTCTCTCTCTCTCTCTCTCTCTCTCTCTCTCCTCTCTCTCTCTCTCTCTCTCTCTCTCTCTCTTTTCATTTTTTTTTTTTTTTGCTGGTTCTGAACCCATCGCGGCCATGTCAATGCGATTTTGCGGTGACAGGGCTTTGTGAAATGGCTGTGCGAGTTTTCAATTTGTTAATGCAGTCATTGTGTCTTCTGTGATTGCTGCAGTCCTTGGGAGTGTGGTGGGCTGTGTGACAGGCAAATAGCGCCAGTGTTTGGAGAGGTCGTAAAAACTCTCCCCGCTCTTTGAGAGACCGGAGAAGCCAGAGGATGGGGAGGGGGGGGGGGGGGGCGGTCTACTCCAACATTGTTCCACCAAGATGATAGAGCAGCTAGCTATTTCTGATGCCACTAGGAGGTTTCCAGAGAACTTGGCTTCAAATGATGTTTTCCGTTTTTTGTGTGGGTTAGGTCATTCGTTTTGCGTCTGTCAGGTCTGTACTGTTGTGTTACCACCTGCGTCTCCGGCTGTTGACGTTTTGTTTTTGTTTTTTTGTTTTTTTGTTTTTGTCGGATGCGAGAACAGAATTCTTATGTCGTGTGTCTAATACGATATCTCAATCACTGCCGGACTGACGCAGTAAACACGTGTGTTTTTTTCTCCACCTCCTAACCAGCTCAAGAACAGCAGCGGTACGAGGAGTGACTGCGTTGCTTCATGTGCAGAACGTGACCTGCTTCCCCGCCTGCATACATATGACACAGCAGTACATACAAAAACAAAATCGTAAACAGTCTTGGCGGCAGTGTTCTGAGACTGATTTATACACGTGTCTCCCTCCAGCCCACACTGGGTGTGTGTAGTGCGACCCCCCTTCCCCCCCATACACACACACACACACATCCCACGACCCCCACCCAGCTGCACACTGCCTTGGAAAGAGACACAGAGAGACGGGGGGGGGGGGGGGGGGGGGGTGCACCCCCTACTTCAGACTTCCGTCTGCTACACGGGTGGGGGTCACAGAGCTTAGCTCAGTGGTGGGGCACTTTTGTACCAGGCGAGGGAAATAAGTGGCATCGTTGAGTTGTCGTCATTGGCGTCATTTGAAATATCGTTTTGGTTTCATTTCAGTTATAGTTATTGGCATCGTTGGAAATATTGTCATCGGCATGTCGTCGTTAGCGTGGTTTGAGCGACTGAAACTGGCCTGATTTTTTGCATGGGGTAAAACCAAGCGTAAACGTGTAAGCAACACGATTGTCACCTACCTAGTCACGATATACAATATGTCTTCAGAGTGTTGTTGTTGTTGATGGGTTGGTTGTTTTAGTGTTTTTGTTGTTTTTGGTGTTGTTGTTGTTGTTGTTTTTGTTGTTTTTGTGTGTGTGTGTGTTTTGTTTTTGTTGTTGTTGTTGTTGTTTGTTTGTTTGTTGTTGTTGTTGTGTTGTTGTTGTGTGTGTGTGTGTGTGTGTGTGTGTGTGTGTGTGTGTGTGTGTGTGTGTGTGTGTGTGTGTGTGTGTTCTTTCTGAGTAGTCATGACTAGCTGTGGGTTGTTAATCCCTTCGTGCAGTTGGTGGTTTATACAGTTCAGCATCACTCATTCCATCTTAGCCTGGTTTCATTTGACACACTCAGAGCAATGTGTGATTTCTTGATCGAGATCGATATATAGATATTAATTCTGAAATGTGTATATATAGCAACTTTCTTCTGGCTGGAAGTGCTTAGATTAAGAAGAAAGCCCATATTGTTTGATTACACTGTACGTTGTACCATCCTCAAGAAGACCGACTTGCGGTCAAGGCAGGGAGATGGCTGCTGAACAGCAGCAAGCACGAATACATGCAGCACTCGGATTGTCTGACAGGGTTTGACTGTTGGCTTTGGACTCGGTTTACGATCAGTAAAGGTAGGTGTCGGAGCCGTCGTGATCCGAGGACTAGACGCTGAATCCAGTCTTCTTCCTGCGGATTAGAAGGCAGAGTATGGCAGTGAGCCGGGATCGACCCCTGGACCCAGCGTGCGCCAGGCGCCGTGCGGGGACTGCCAGGACACGGCCCCCTCCACTCCATCGTCTGCGCTTCAGTTTGACCGCCTCCTGTTTCAACACATTATTTCCCCTTCGCTGAGTGACATGGCTTCTTCCATCAATATTTTTGGTTCCCGCAAGTTTTGGAGAAAGGAGACACATCGGATCGATGGCGGCCACAGCACAGCCGCTGGCATGTCGTCTGCCAGGAGAAATGTGTGGACAGCTGCGCTAGGGGAGATAAGCTGGAGCTGTGTGCTCTTTAACCTTCGCCGTCGTCACCTTGACAACGTGTGGCTTTTTATGGCCCCTCTCTCTCCTTGCACCCAGTCCGTTACCTTGACAACGTGTGGCATTTTATGGCCCCCGTCTCCCCGTTCACCCCAGTCCGTCATCGTGACAACGTGTGGCCTTTCATGGCTCCTGTCTCCCCTTGGACCCAGTCCGTCACCTTGACAACGTGTGGCACCCATCCGTCACCTTGACAACGTGTGGCATTTTATGGCCCCAGTCTCCCCGTTCACCCCAGTCCGTCACCTTGACAACGTGTGGCCTTTCATGGCTCCTGTCTCTCCTTGGACCCAGTCCGTCACCTTGACAACGTGTGGCACCCATCCGTCACCTTGACAACGTGTGTCACCCAGTCCGTCACCTTGACAACGTGTGGCACCCAGTCCGTCACCTTGACAACGTGTGGCCTTTCGTGGCCCCTGTCTCCCCTTTCATGGCTCCTGTTCCTCACTCAAATATTGGAATTACAGTGTGTCAAAGATGCGAAAATGTCTCATTTTTACAATATTTGATCTTCTGCCTTTGATGGTAGCATCATAAGATATATTGTTGTGTGGACAGCTGCGCTAGCCTTTATCTTGAAGGGAAACACTTCTGAAACCTGTCTCGCATTTCTGTTGGTGAGAAAGGGAACCCTGCAGAGTGGTTCTGTTGATGGGGCGGCGGAGGGTTGGGGGGGGGGGGGGGGGGGGGGGAGGGCAGGTAGGAGCAGAAGGAGAGCCGAGGACAGAAGAAACTGCGAGCCCTGCCTAATTGTCGCTTTGTTGGCGAGAGAGGACCACTGAACTAGACTAGCTCAGAGGAGGGGACCCTGTTCCAGAGGAGCAGGCCAGTGGAGCTGCTGAGTCTCCTTCGCATCGTTGACTGCACATTCAGCGCAGTTCCCCCAGTCCGTCTGACCAGACGCCGTGTCTTGCTGTCCTGCGGAACTCCTCCGCTCTGCTTGGCCGCCACTGTCCGTGTGGGGCGCCACTGTCCGTGTGGGGCGCCACTGTCCGTGTGGGGCGCTCCTGCTCCTGCTTTCTGCCGCCCTGCGTTCACAACCTCCAGACTGTGTGAGAAGTTGTCAGCGGGGTGCTGTGTACTGTCTCACTTCGGCGGCTGCTCTCTCCGTTATACCCCTCTTCTCCCCTCGCTGGGTACCTTAACAGCTGCCCTCTGCTATTCCACCCACCCACCCCCCTCGCCGGGTACCTTAACGGCTGCCCTCTTCTATTCCACCTACCCACCCCCCTCTCTGAGTACCTTAACGGCTGCCCTCTGCTATTCCATCCACCCCCCTCGCCGGGTACCTTAACGGCTGCCCTCTGCTATTCCACCCACCCACCCCCCTCGCCGGGTACCTTAACGGCTGCCCTCTGTATTCCACCCACCCACCGCTTGGTAACTTAACGGCTGCCTCGCTATTCCACCCCCACCCCCCACCCACCCTCGCTGGGTACCTTAACGGCTGCCCTCTCCGCCAGTCCCTCCCTCAGGCCCTCGCCGGGTACTTTAACGGCTGCCTTCTGCTATTCCACCCCCGACCCCCATCGCCGGGTACTTTAACGGCTGCCCTCTCCGCCAACCCCCCCACCCCACCCCCCTTTAACGACTGCCCTCTCCTCTGCTCCGATCTCCATCCCTCGCTGGGTATCAAGAGAGCAGAAATGAAGAGTCCCTGTGCTGAGACTGCAGAGCTGTTCAAAGGTTCCCTATTGCAGGTCTGAAGTGTTGAGAAGCTTGAGACAATACAAATCCAAAGACATCGAACGCCTGGAAGAGAGAGGTGTAGAAAGAGGATCTTCCTTAAAAGTACGAGAAAGCGCCATCGTCAGTGAGACCAACAGTCTACAGCTTGAATCCACTCAGGTTCGTTGGGAGAAGGTGGCTTTAATGACAGATTCATATTGCTGCATTTCCGTGCTGTGAGGAGGGTGGTGGTGGTGGCATTGCACAGTGGGTGACTGGGTCGTTGTCTTAGTTCTTAACCCGTATAATTATGCCCAGCGATCTTTTAACACTAAGTGCCTGACGCAAAAGCCGTCCCGTTCTTGCAACCGGGGGCCTCATCAAAAAAAAAAAAAAAAAAAAGTGTTGGGGGGGGGGGGGGGAGGGGAGGGGGGACACTCAACCACACCTTTGAGTAAAGGAAGTCCCTCTTCAGAGGTTCATGTCAGCAGGATGCCAAAATTACTCTCAACTAAAACAGACTAAACAAAACACCCCGTTATGCGTCCTGAATATGGAACGGTGGGTATTAATAGGTTAATGTCATGATTCTGTCCATCTATCCACAAGGACCGAAAGCTGGCCAGTGATATAAATATACCTCTGTTTCGGAGTGTGTTTGTGCTGTTGGTAGCAACCTGGGTCATAATTATCATAGGCAATCGGGGTCACATCACAGGCTGTACCCAGAAGGAGGCTGCTGACCCACTCTAAACGGGCACTGCCCCTGCACGTCACATCACAGGCTGTACCCAGAAGGAGGCTGTTGACCCACTCTAAACGGGCAGTGCCCCTACATCTGGTATTCTTTTACTGGTATCGGCCGGTGCCAGATGGAGCCAGCAAGAAGACGCCGGGCACAAGTTAAACTATCACAATTTCTCGGGGATTTTTTCAATTTATTTTTTGTCCCCGGACCAAGTTTCTGAACGGGGACAGTGTGCAGTTGTGGATATGAAATCATACGCTGTGGAACACGGAACGAAGAACGCGTGCTCCTCTTCAACTGGGCTTAATTGTCTCGCGGCTAGTGCCGCCCTGGGTGACCATGAGCGTCCATCTGTCTGCATGTTGACCGGCTGTGGCAGACACCAGCGGTCGATTTTCGTGGAAACTGCTGAAGCAAGCTGTTTGAAACTACAGGCTGTTAGCCTCCTTCGGCTTAGAGAGTTGTGCATTTTCATGAATACCTAATGTCCAAGTCGCTGGTGTGTGGAGAAAGTGAAACAAACTATCCGACTGAGTTCAGACGTTGTGAAGATGCAACATGAAGGACCACGCTCTCTTGAATTTAGTGTTAAAGACTGTAACCGACCAACTGGATGCGCAGCCGAGCGTGACAAAAACTTTAACGTTGCCTTTTCTCGGAGATGATTTAAGTTAGACTTCTTGAAAGTATGCTGGGTCGTTACCGCCACTGAGTGTTGACCTTTTAAGCCATTTCTGGTGAGCCTGACCAGTGTGCGTGATCGATAGAGAGTTTTCCCCCCCCCTTCCCGGGTTTTGTTGTTGTTGTTGTTGTTTTGTCTGTTGTTTTTTTTCTGTTCTTCTTTTCTTTTTTCTTTGGGGGTTTTGTGTGTGTGTGTGTGTGTGTGTGTGTGTTTTTCCCCTTTTTTTTTTTTTTCCTTTTTTTTTTTCCCTTTGCGGGGCTGTTGTGTTTTTTTCCTTTTTTTCCCCCCCTTCCCGGAAATTTTTTGGTTGGTTGGGGTTGTTTTTTTTTTTCTTCTTCTTCTTCTTCTTCTCCTCTCTCTCTCTCCCTTTTTTTTCCCCCCTGTGTGTGTGTGTGTGTGTGTGTGTGTGTGTGTGTGTGTGTGTGTGTGTGTTTTTGTGTGTGTTTTTTTCTCTCTCTCTCTCTCTCTCTCTCTCTCTCTCTCTCCCCCCCTCCTCCTCCCCTCCTCTCTCTCTCTCTCTCTCTCTTGTAGTCTGTGTGTGTGTGTCTCTCTCTCTCTCTCTCTCTCTCTCTCTCTCTCTCTCTCTCCCCCCCCTTTGTGAGGGGGGGGGTGTGTGTGTGTGTGTGTGTGTGTGTGTGTGTGTGTTTTTTTTTCCCTCTCTCTCTCTCTCTCTCTCTCTCCTTTTTTTTTTTTTTTGTGTGTGTGTGTGTGTGTTTGGGCCCCTCTCTCCTCTCCCTCTCTCTCTCTCTCTCTTTTCTCCCTCTCTGAGAGTCTTTTTTTGTTGTGGTCTCTCTCTCTCTCTCTCTCTCCCCCTCTCTCTCTCTCTCTCTCCCTCTCTCTCTCTCTCGTATGACATCAGAAACGGCATAGGACCGCATGTCTACGTCTTCCATAGGTCTCTGACACACAACTGTTCGGAAGGATTTCTTTCTCTGCTGCTTTCCCTTTCTTCTATGTAGTAACCCTGATATAACCCTATGTGGTTAACTGGGCTCAAATCACCAACTAACTAACTGACTAACTTCTAGATTTTCCAGTTTTGAAGTGGCCGTAAAGGTAAAAATGCACTCCAGAGCAGATACATCACTGCCGACTGTGGGAGAAGGTGGTATCCAAAAAAACAGGTTTGAAATAGTCCGGTCACCCTGTTTCATCGGGCACTGACCTCAGACGAAAAGGCTGCAGCAATTAGCCTTTTCACCTTTCAGCACGTGAAGTGAAGAGCCGGCACACGTCGCTTATAGCCCTTAGTTCCGTGCCGCTCTCCGCCTTGTCTTTGACCTTAGTGGAGAGGGGGCAACTTGGGCCAGGGGCACATTGGGCCACAGTAGTGTTTACACATTAAACAGTATCTTCAGAATGTTTCTTGTCAAGTCTTTAGTTTTGAGTTTCGAAGTCGATCTGGCTTATTCCTTATTTGGAGGTAGTGAGTTGTTTTCTTAAGACATTCAGTCTATAATTACTATTTATTTCGTTGTGACGGTTGGAATTTTTAGAGTTTTAATTATTAATGACGCGAACTGCCCCAGACCCTGCACAGCCCACCCAAGCTGGCGTCACTTTGGGATGTGTTTTTGAAATGTAACTGCCAGAACTGCACCACATAGACCTTTTCCTTTATCTATTTTCTGTGTTATTAAATGAGTCAGTTTGGTCCGCATTGTGTGTTCTTTACGAAAGAGAAAGAAGAAATAAAATCGGCTGAAGGTACCCCGGTCTCCCCTACATCGTGTTCTGCCGTGCCTTGCGGTCCCTGGTCTTGTGTTGGACCGTGTATTATGTCATGTCCTACCGTGTCTTGCGCCCTGTGTTGGAACTTGCGTCCTGTGTGGCCGTGCATTGCGGTCCCCGTCCTGTTGTCCTTGCATCCTGCGTTGCCACACGTGCCGTGGTCCCGTCATCGTCCCTGCTACACCTGTGACGATCTGCACATAGTTGCAATGCGGTCAACCCGCCTCTGTCTGTCCGCTCGCATTGCCGTGAATTGCATGGTCCCCGTAACCGCTGTACTGCTGCATTGACCAGTGCCAAACATTGCGGTATCCCGTCCTCTCCTGTCCCCGCTCCGCCCCCATAGACACCGCTCGCATTTCCTGCCCTGGCCTCCCCGTCCTGTCGTCCGGCCTTGCCGCCTGCATGCGGTCCCACGTCCTGTATGTGATCGTGCATTGCCAACATTGCGGTCCCGTCCGTCTGTCGTGAACATTTGCGGTCCTCGTCCTGTGTGGAACTGAGTCCTGGTCACGTGACCCGCTTAGAGTTAGCGCCCATGCGGGACCACCTAAATTCGGGGAAGTGTGGTCTCGTTAAATACTCTGTTGTCCTAGTGAAGGCTATTGATGACCTCGCGCTGGTTTTGCTTGTTTGCCGGGACGAGTACCCGTGGTGTGTAGCATGACTCCTCAGTCGTTCTTCCAGTGTGTACCTTGTCGCCCTGGTTGTAGGCTGAGATCACTTCAGCAGCTAGGGAAGATACAGACTTCTGTCAGTTCAGATCGAAGTCAGCTGTTGTGCTACCTTTTTCCTTTTTCGTTTTATATCACGCAGATCCAGAGTGGCGAGCCCTCCACCCCTCCTCCGCCCACCTCTCTCTCTCTCTCTCTCTCTCTCTCTCTCTCTCTCTCTCTCTCTCTCTCTCTCTCTCTCTCTCTCTCTCTCTCTCTCACTCACTCACTCACTCACTTCCGTATGCCAGCTGAGAATTAACAACGAAGAACTAAACTTAGCTGCTGTTCAAAATTCACATGCGCTGGTTTATGACTGAGCGAAGAAACTAAACCAGATAGTCACAGAGAATCCTGGTTTTAGAAACGGTCTAGCCCATAATTATGAATACTCTGTGTGAATATAGCTGCCCCGATCTTCTGTACCTCTGTGAAAAAGGGACCCGTTAAGAAATGGACAGTGCGTCCACCTTGCTCCGAAAGCTTGGCGTGCCGGTGTATGTGCAAAATGACCATCGAAATGATTGACAAATGAGACACTAGTTTGAGATTTAATAAAATCAAAAATGAAAAAAAGTGTTTATGTTGGTGTTTAATCGATTTTATTTTCTGTGGGCTGGCCGAGACTGCTGTCTCGGTTCCCCATCAGCACTGACTTTCCCAAAAGTGACGTCAGTCTGGGGAGCCAGTGCTTTTTGCCATCTTGGGTTTTTCATTGAATGTGATGCGTGTGGTCGACAAAAAGCTCTACCATGCCGGCCTACTGTATTGCAGCAAACGGGAACAACTCACAAGAAACCCCAAAAGCATAACTATGCACGAGTTCCCGGGGAAATTGACCCCTGTAAAGGGCGAAAATGGGTCAAATTTGTAAAAATCAAACGAGCTGACTTTTTGCTGCGCCTCAGTCACGCCCATTTTTTTAACGAGCACTTCGCTGAGTGCGATTTCGTAAATTTTTATGGCGGAATCCAAAAGGGGGTTTGCTTCAAAGGGAATTTGAGGGCTGTCCACAGGGAAACCCCGACTTGAAAAAAAATCGTTTAAAATCCCCAAGGATGGCTGACGAGCAAAAAGCGCACAGCATGATCCCAAAAACAGAGAGATACACTGATACCCTGAAACAAGGGCTAAAAAGGGCCAAAGAAAAAAAGTCTAACACGAATCCACGGCAAATAGGCCATGAAAGAAAAAACCTACACAAATGCGTGAGGCAAAGAAAGAAAGAAAAAGACCACAAATGCCTGTGGAAAAGAAAAAAAAGAGCAAACCAAAAAATGCTTTGGGTAAACGAAAAATGGCTTCCCTAATCATAAAACAAACAGCTGACAAAATGAAAAAAACAAAACAGCTGAAACCACCTCAAAACCCCAAACGGTTTACCCGCAAGCATAAGGGGGGAAAAAACACCAAAACAAACAAAAAACCCACCAAATCCCAACAGTCCCAATAGGCTACTGCAGGAAAGGAAATGGACGACTACAGTCATAAAGAACAGAGCAAAAATATCTGTGCCAAAGACAAACAGATGGAAAGCCAAACTTTCCATAACTAACTCTAAATTAACCCGTCACTAACCCGGCTTCCATCTAGAAAAACAAAGGCTGCAGACTGATAAAGCAAAACGCTAATCAGGACTACCGATGACAAAGCATCGGGATGTAAACAAATGCAGACGACAAGAGAAATACAAAATGGCTGCCCTAATCAGGCAAGCTAACAAGCGGGTACGAAATGGCCAATAAACCAAAGATAAAAAAGAAAGAACGCATGGTGAAAAAAAAGGTAAAAGAGAGAGAAAACAACAATAACACTTTCTGAAAAGAAAGAGGAGGCAAGTAATGTCAGCGAGCAACGGGACAAAGGCTGGATACCCGTAATCCGTGTACACGATACAACCCACTTAGCAGTGACAACACGGCAAGGCAACAGACGCTCACGAACTACCCCACACAAAGAAGAGAGGTCTCGTTAAACATCGAGACTACCCCCCTCACTCGTACTTCGTAAATGAACGATATAACTCGAGAAACAAAAGGGCGGCTTGCGGTGAGAAAAAACAGTGAATGGCAAGAACCGGTAACTAGCCCAACTCCAAACCCTAACCCAGGGAGGCCACGAAATCGCTAGTCTATTGAACTAGAACGAACAAAACTTGTTCATTTTACATATGATGAAACAAACAAGAATAAATTGGAAAAATAAAATAAAACACCCAATAAAAGGCAGGCTTCCTGATGAGGTCTAGTCTGTTGTGAAAGCTAGAGTAAACAGAACGAAAAAGACTGAAACGCCACGCACCTAACAAGGTTCGAGAAAGATGAAATAACAAGGAGGAAATAAACAAAGGCCCAACTACTGACAATTGTGTCGGAGCTTCATCCTTGGAGATTCGAACTGGAATTTTGTCCAAGTCGGTTACCCTGTGGCTACTAGTCATTTTGCAGCGACTCCCCAGAGTGACGTAGTGCGCATGATTTTCAGCGTCATGGCGACGCTTTCGGTACGACAGAAAATGCCTGTTTTCGTGCATTTATAACCCTCAGATCACAATTTCACCTACATCATTGTTCTCAGCGGACTTTAACGGAAATCGTGTCAAAAATCACCCCCAACCTTGGACTTGTCCTTTAAGGAGCAGAGCACACCAGAGTTCTGGTTATGGAGGTCACCAAGTCCAAGCATCACCCTATCGCATCCTTACTCCAGCCATTGCCGTAACTGATTACGCCACTGGTCTCCAGTCTTTGGTGCTCAAACGCCAGTAAGTTTTAACCACCCACACAACCGAAATTATATCAGTAAGTAAGTAAACATGTTGCTTAGTGTCCACAGAAACAATGAGGCTTATTAGGGACGGGGAGAAAGGGGTATGGAGGTGGAGGAAGAGGGAGATTATACATCCTATCGCTACACTGCCACCACCAGAATGACACCTGCATTAAGATGGGCAGCGATGAGAGGCATTTTAATGTTTCGTTAACTGTGAGGGACAAAGTCACAAGACAGTGTCCACAGACCGCAACTTTTGAAGAAAATGGAGAGCCGAAGCGGATTCGAACCGAGGTCCCTCTACTTACCAGCTTCAGTAACGCCTTACCGCTAGGCCAAACCGGCTCACAAAAATTATACCAGGCCGTGTTTCTCTTAAAACCGGTCACAACGCTTACGCCGGTGCAAATGAAATCCAAATCGTTCGAATCGAGACGGAACTTTTTTTTACCCAGGGCGGACGTGTCCGATGTTTACGTTCGTGCTTCGGTGCTATCTTGCTTTCAGTCTTAATAGTACTCGTAGTACTCCAACTGTTCGCAATGTTTACGGAAGGGGTGGGGTGGGGGCAGGGCTGACAGCGTCAGACTTAAGGGGTGTTTTAGGTAGAGAGATGCGCGGAGATGAAAAGTGCCCCTTCAGTGGCGTAACCAATTACGGCAGAGTTTGGAGGAAAGATGTCGGGAAGCGAGGCGTGGAGATGGAGTGTGTGGAGTCCAGTGCACGAGTGAGTCTTGCATGCCCACGGAGCCGAATACAAGGCACTCGTGACTATGGAGCCTAGCACGCGAGTGTCTGGATTATGGAACTTACCGGATATGAGTGAGAGTGTAATAATGGAGCTTAGGGATCTGGGGGAGTCTTGGTTTGTGATCTTAGTACAAGAAACTGTTGTGTATAAGAGAGAGAGAGAGACAGAGAGAGAGAGAGAGTAACTGGATAATAACGTTGAGAGACAGAAAGAGAGAGTAATTGGATTGTGACATCGAGAGACACAGAGGGTCAGAGAGATTTCTGTTTGAAATCCGTGTTGCTGTTGATTATCTGAATTTACAATATTGAATGAAGGTGGCATACGGATGGCATTACCACTGGCTCATCAATCAGAGATTTTTAACACGACTTTCCCCAAAACAAAATGGTGGCTAGCAGGTTGCTTGTTTTAAATACAAGTGGCGGTCCACCAGAAGGGGCAATGGTTGAGTAAACAAATGACCTGAAACCGCAAACGCCCGTGCGGAATCAACAAAAAGGGGAGTTAATCAGCGCTCGAAAGACGTCACGCAAACACACCAACAAAGACCTGAGCCGTCAACAGTAATGGAAGGTATAATTATGTGCCACCGTGGGCATCCTTTTTTTATGTAAGTACATTGCATTTACTCGCGTGCTGTGTGAGAATTACCATAGACGACTCGGGTCCTTGTTTGTGTGTCGTCTCTCGAGCGCTAATTAACTCCCCTTTTTGTTGATTCTGCACGGGCGCTCAGGGCCTCCTTCTGTTTGAGATTGTAACCTGAAACCTGTGTTGCATTCCTGAACACTAACCGGTTTGGGTTGATATTTTGTTTTGCTGGTCTACATTGCAATGGTTTGTGTGCTGTCACTGTTTTCTCGAGTCTTCCGGTGCAGTGATTAATGTTAAATTCGAGGTTCATGTGTGTGTGTGTCGCTCTGTCTGTCTGTCTGTCTGTCTCTGTCTCTGTCTGTCTCTGTCTCTCTGTCTCTCTGTCTCTCTCTGTCTCTTCTTCTCTCTCTCTCTCTCTCTCTCTCTCTCTCTCTCTCTCTCTCTCTCTTTGTGACTGTATGTGCTCGGGTCTTTTGTTTGTCCGCTTTTTCATTGGAGTTTATAATGGTACTTGTGACCTTTTCCATCTCACCTGTCGTTCTGTGGCCTTGTTCGGTTAGCATGACTTTAAAATCCTAAAATCCAGCTACTAGCTCCATCTGGTCCCTGTTGGCGGCAGTCTGGTACTAGTAAGGAGCCGTGGTATTCCGTGTGTGTGGTTGGCTTTCCTCATGGCCAGCATGCACTGGCTTACTGTCGAGAGTGGCAGGCACCAGGCCCTCTTGTCCGCCGCCGTCGTTGTCCTTATGGTAACTGGCTTCTGTGTGTCCGGCCCTCCCTTCCACTTCCGCCTGTGTGGAGCAAAACAATCCTTGCAGGAGCTGTGGTCATTCCAGTTCCTTCTGTGGGAAGCAATGCAGTCCTTGCAGGAGCTGTGGCCATTCCACTTCCTTCTGTGGGAAGCAATGCAGTCCTTGCAGGAGCTGTGGCCATTCCGCTTCCTTCTGTGGGAAGCAATGCAATCCTTGCAGGAGCTGTAGCCATTCCACTTCCTTCTGTGGGAAGCAATACAAGCCATTCCGCTTCCTTCTGTGGGAAGCAATGCAATCCTTGCAGGAGCTGTAGCCATTCCACTTCCTTCTGTGGGAAGCAATACAATCCTTGCAGGGCTGCAATTTCAACTGACTGCTAACACTTCCTACCGGGGACATCGATTTTCTTAAGTGCATGACCGCTCTACTTTCCATTTTCCACTTTTTTCCCTTTCTTTTTTAATCCTTTCATTAACGCTGCCTGATTCGTGGGCAAATGTTGATGTGTTCGGCCACAATGATTACTTCACCGAGTTTTCTAGGCAAAGTTCCAGATCATTTCCAGTGTTTGTTCGTAGGGACGGCGGTAGAGGGATGGTGGCGGCGATAGGGATGTTCCATTACCTTAGTTTTGAACCCCGTCTAGAAAGATCTCCAACTGCAACTGCTTCAACTTCACAGTATGGAGCAAATGTTCATCTTTATATATATATATATATATATATATATATATATATATATATATATATATATATATATATATATAGTATGTATGCATCGTGCTCAATTTCGGCAATCTGCTCATTTCCGACAGTGCAAAGAACGTCTTGTGCATCCCCGGTAAGAAGCAGACTGGTGTAGTACGTGTTACTTTCACTGCGCACAGACTGGCCAAGCGACGATGTTGCACGTTTGTCATCTCAGTTGCGCGTCTGTGTGGACACTACGGACAGCATTCCCTGTAGAGGCCAGGAAGAGCTGGACAGTACGGCAAGCGCCTGTGTGTGCACTGCGGACAGCATGCCATGGTAGAGGCCAGATTTGGACGGTACGGCAAGCGCCTGTGAATGCACTGCGGACAGCATGCCATGGTAGAGGCCAGAACTGGACAGTACGGCAAGCGCCTGTGTGTGCACTGCGGACAGCATGCCATGGTAGAGGCCAGATTTGGACGGTACGGCAAGCGCCTGTGTGTGCACTGCGGACAGCATGCCATGGTAGAGGCCAGAGTTGGACAGTACGGCAAGCGCCTGTGAGTGCACTGCGGACAGCATGCCATGGTAGAGGCCAGAGTTGGACAGTACGGCAAGAGCCTGTGAGTGCACTGCGGACATCATGCCATGGTAGAGGCCAGAGTTGGACAGTACGGCAAGCGTGCTTGTGAACCTGCATGAGTTGATATGAACCGGGCAATGACTGACAGAGCAACAGAAAATGGATCAAAACACATAAATTCGTGGAGCAGAATCAGATCTTCTAGCAGAAGAAAAGAAAAAAAGCAGATCTAGTCTAGCTCTTTCGGTGGGCACTGAGGCAGGCCTGGGGTGTGGGCAGGGCCAGACATCCGCTCTGTCGGCCGTCACAAATATTCCGCACTGTATCGGTTGTCACAAATATTCCGCATTGTATCGGCCGTCACAAATATTCCACATTGTATCGGCCGTCACAAATATTCCGCGTTGTATCGGCCGTCACAAATATTCCGCACTGTATCGGCCGTCACAAATATTCCGCATTGTATCGGCCGTCACAAATATTCCACATTGTATCGGCCGTCACAAATATTCCGCACTGTATCGGCCGTCACAAATATTCCACATTGTATCGGCCGTCACAAATATTCCACATTGTATCGGCTGTCACAAATATTCAGCGTTGTATCGGCCGGTGCCAGGCTGAACATGAAAATGGGATGCACAAAACACGTCAAAATGACATCACCACAACCTTAAATTTCTTTGGCCGTTTCACTGGCCAACGCTTTCGCGGGATCGGAATTCTGCACCTCCGCTTGTCACAGATTCCTCTTGTAGCGCATGTATGTAGTACCGGACATGGTTCACCGCCTAAAAGATAAGTGAATTAGCTCTCCATCACAATTTTCATCGTTTCTCACGGTTTAATTGTTGTTTAAGTGTCGTTTTGTGGGTTGATAAAGGGGATTACCCCAAAAATTGGCTTGTTGTGTCTTGTCCTAATAAATAGCGTTATTTGGAACCTTTAATGTGTTTGGAAGTGTGTCGACTGGCTGGCAGCTGATGTGTAGCGTCACCTCGTGGCCTATATGTAGTTCAAGTTCATTGATGCGTTACGTCCTCAGAGACCATGCGGACTGTTAGGGACGGGGTGCCCAGGACGGCCACCTCGACTTTCACACAGCTCCTCAGTTCTGTGTGTAGACTGGGTGGCAACTGTGTGTAGCGGCACCCCGTAGACTGGGCGGTGGTTGATTTGTGTCGTCACTCCGTGGCCTGTGTATAGACTGGGCGGTGGTTGGTTTGTGTCGTCACACTGTGGCCTATGTATAGACTGGGTGGTTGTTGATTTGTGTTGTCACTCCGTGGCCTGTGTATGGACTGGGCGGTGGTTGATTTGTGTCGTCACACTGTGGCCTATGTATAGACTGGGTGGTTTTTGATTTGTGCCGTCATCTCGTTGCCTGTGTATAGACTAGTGGTTGATTTGTGCCGTCATCTCGTGGCCTGTGTATAAACTAGTGGTCGATTTGTGCCGTCACCTCGTGGACTGTGTATAGACTGGTGGTTGGTTTGTGCCGTCACCCCATGGCCCGTGTATAGACTGGGTGGTGACATCGTGCCCTGTGTACAGACTGGGTAGTTACCTCTGTGGCCTGTGTATAGACTGGGTGGTGACCTCGTGGCCTGTGTATAGACTGGTGGTTGATTTGTGCCGTCACCTCGTTGCCTGTGTATAGACTAGTGGTTGATTTGTGCCGTCATCTCGTGGCCTGTGTATAGACTGGGTGGTGATTGGTTTGTGCCATCACTTCGTGGCCCGTGTATAGACTGGGTAGTTACCTCGTGGCCTGTGTATAGACTGGGTGGTGACCTCGTGGCCTGTGTATAGACTGGTGGTTGATTTGTGCCGTCACCTCGTTGCCTGTGTATAGACTGGGTGGTTGATTCGTGTCGTCATCCCGTGGCCCGTGTATAAACTGGTGGTTGAT
Organism: Alviniconcha marisindica; assembly: GCA_018857735.1. Taxonomy (NCBI): domain Eukaryota; kingdom Metazoa; phylum Mollusca; class Gastropoda; family Provannidae; genus Alviniconcha; species Alviniconcha marisindica. The sequence continues at coordinate 73,357 of JABMCL010003021.1, forward strand.
TTGTGCCGTCACTCCGTGGCCTGTGTATAGACTGGGTGGCTGCCGATGGCTCAGTGATGGCGCGGTCAGTCCCCGAAGACTTGATCCGGTGCTGCTGTGGCCGCCAGGAAATGGACAGATTGCGCCGATAAGCCTGTCCTGTCCGTCTCCCTCACAATCCGGTCGGGGGTCGAGGGAGGGGGAGCGGGGTGGTCAATGAAGTGAGTTTGTTTGGGGCGAAAGGGGCGGTGTGTGCTCTTTCTTCGTCCCCCCCCCCTCCCCTCCGTCCCTCCCCCCGCCTCCCCCACCCCCCCACCCCCACCGCATCTCTCGAACTAATCCATGGCTAAGCGAAATGAAACGATAAATTTCACAGCTGTTGAAGCTGTTTCCTTGCAGTGGTATTGGATTTGACATCCCCTGTTTAAACTTCAAGAAGTAATTGAAGCGCGAAACAAAATTAAGCATTAAAAAAAAAGACTAAAATTGTATTTGTAGGACTTTCAGTTCTTAATAAATGCCTCCTTTCAGTTCAGTAGCACCGCTGTATGTGTCAGCTGAGAGTACTCTCCCATGCTGACAGTCAACCACTTACTTGGTTGTTTTCTTTCGTTAGTATGGGGCTAATGTGTTTGGATGTGTGTCGACTGGCTTCTCTTTTATTATCTTCCTTTTCCGAAAGTTTCTCGTCAACAAGTTACTTGCTCTGTATGTGTGTGTGTGTGTGTGTGTGTGTGTGTGTGTGTGTGTGTGTGTGTGTTGTGTGTGTGTGTGCGTGCGTGCGTGCGTGGCGTGCGTGCGTGCGTGCGTGCGTGCGTGCGTGTGCGTGCGTGCGTGCGTGCGTGCGTGCGTGCGTGCGTGCGTGCGTGGTGTGTGTGTGTGTGTGTGTGTGTGTGTTGCTTGTTTTATTGTTTGTTTTTCTAGCACCTTAAGCTCAGTCTTGTAACAATGTTAACAAAGCATTTGTGAATCCATGTTCTTGTACTAATTTATCCTAGCTTCAAGAAACTACGAGGAGTTTTCTGCCACTTGCCCCTACAAGTATATATATATACCTGGCATGGCGCACTTCTGATCGCCTAACAACAGATCGATAGAACTAAAGTACAAGAGTCGATAGACTTCGAAGAAGACGATACATATTATGCAAAACGACTTAAAACGTGAAAGAGCCGTTTAGCTAACTTGATCAGCGCACTGCATCGAGTGCTCATTTTCCCGTTTGGATGTTTGGTCCAGGAGAACCCCTTACAAGTGTGAGTCGTCTGCTGCTGCCACCTCCAGGAGTGAGCAGGGTTGGCCTAGCGGTACGGCGTTAGGCTGATGAGCGGACGATGTAGGTTCGATTCCCCGTGTCGGTTCTCCTTCCTCTTCAGAATGCGTGGTTCAGGGACATCGTCCTGTGTCTCTGCCGCTCACAACTAATGAAACATCAAAGTATCTGTTCTCGGTGCTCAGCTAAATCCAGAAATCGTTCTGGCGATGACAGTGTAGCGTTAAGTATAGTTGTTCCCAAACTCCAAGCACTGGTTTACGACATCCTTCAACCACTGCCGTATTTAGTTACGCCATAGGGTCCAGAAAACTGTCAGCTAACGAGCAGTTTTTTGTTGGTGCTCAAACAGTAGTAAGTTTGTTACAAACAACTCAAATAAAACGAAGCGTGTCATTTATAGTCGCCAACAAAGTTTACACCAACACAAACAAAACCACAATCGTTTGAATCGAGACGGAACTTTTTTTCTTTTCTTTTTTACCCGGGGTGGATGCGTCTCGTGTTTACGTGCGTGCTTTGGCGCTGGTTGCTTCTACAGTCATATTAGTAGTACCCGAACCTTTCGGAGGGCGCTGACCGCGTCGCTGGACAGCTGCGCGGAATAAACAGTGCCCCTTCGGTGGCGTAACTAAATCTGGCAGAGTTTGGAGGAAGGTGCCGGAAAACGATGCTCGGAGTGTGAGTTGTTTCCTCACCTTCTGGGATCTTGGTCCCCGCCAGTACCTCTCCGGAGACAAGTCGGCGTGAAACCAGTCTCACCAAGCAGACCTGTATCTAGTCCATGGCTGTGACCACCGGGCCCGGTGTGTCCGCACCCGCCGTCTGGCTGCATGTTGATGGCCGTGACAAGATGGCGGACAGGTGCTTGGCTTGCCGGCCCGGCCCTCAGCAGCTCGTCCCGTTGTGACGTTTAGATAACGGCATCCGTCATGATCAGCACGTCAATAAGATTACACAGTGTCTCATTAGGTCACGGATAACAGGCACGCGTCGCTGGCTGGGGTCCTGGCTGCTCGCTGTCAGCGGCCCCATTAGAGGTGGCTGCCAGTCCATAGTCCGTCCGGCTGGCAGCGCCCCCACGTCGTCCGCCGTGTGGGCAAGGTGGGGGCGGGGGGTGGTGGGTGGGATGGGGGATGGGGCAGCAGACCGGCCACACTCCTAGCATCGCTTTCCGGCACCTTCCTCCAAGCGGGAAGAATGTCGTAAACCAGTGTTTGCAGTTTGCAGACCGGCGTGTGTGAGGCAAGGGTGGACAAGGGGGAGGGTGGGGGGGGGGGCAGTAGACGGCGTTCCAGCCTGGCAAGGGGGGGGCGGGGGGGGGGGGGGGCGGCAGTAGACCGGCGTGTGGGCAAGGCAGGGGCGGACTTGGGGGGGGGGGGGGGGCAGTAGACCGGTGGCCTGGAGGGCGGACTGGGGGGGGGGGGGCAATAGACTGGCGGGGCAAGGAAGGGCGGACTGGTGGGGGGGGGGGGGGGGTGCAGTAGACGGCGTGTGGGCAAGGCAAGGGCGGACTTGGGGGGGGGGGGAATAGACTGGCGTGTGGGCAAGGGCAAGGGCGACTTGGGGGGGGGGGGGGGGGCAGTAATAGACTGGCGTGTGGGCAAGGCAAGGGCGGACTTGGGGGGGGGGGGCAAAATAAAACTGGCGTGTGAGGCCAAGGCAAGGGCGGACTTGGGGGGGGGGGCAGTAGACTGGCGTGTGGGCAAGGCAAGGGCGGACTTGGGGGGGGGGGGGGGCAGTAGCCTGGCGTGTGGGCAAGGCAAGGGCGGACTTGGGGGGGGGGGGGCAGACACGGCTGGGGTAGGCGGGGACAAGGGGGTGGGGGGGGGGGGGCGGTCGGCGTGTGGCAGGCAGGCGGACGGGGGTGGGGGTGGCAGTAGACCGGCTGTGGAAGCAAAGGTGGACAGGGGGGGGGGGGGGGGGGCGCAGTAAGACTATGTGGCAAGGCAGGGTGAACAAGGGGGGCGGGGGGGTGGGGTGGAAGTAGGACCGGCGTTCCATCCTGGCAAGGGCAGACAGGGGCTGGGGGTGGGGGGGGTGAGGGTGGGGGGGGGGGAGGGGCGAGATGAACAGTAAACCGAGGCGTGGGCAGAAAGGAGGGAGCCGTGTGGACCTTTGTGGAATGCACACCTTGCGAGGCTGGAACGCTTCTATTATGATTGGCGTGTTGTAGACCAAACCCGTTGAACAGAATAGATTCTCTCTCTCTCTCTCTCTCTCTTCTCTCTCTCTCTCTCTCTCTCTCTCTCTCTCTCTCTCTCTCTCTCTCTCTCTCTCTCTCTCTCTTCTCCCCCCTCCTCCCCTTTCTGTCTTTTTTTCATCAGTAGCTTAACAAGGTTTATAATTATTAGACACGTTTGATTGAGCCTAAGTCCTTGTAAAGAATTTTTCGAGTTCGAGTTCTCTCTGTCTCTTGTCTCTCCCCACATGCAGACCCCTCTCTGTCCTTTCTTCCACCACTTCTCCTTCCCTGTCTTTTCTCTCCCTCTGCCTCTCACTCCCCCGTGTCAATGCAAAAGCCTGGCTATCTAGTTCGATGAAGGTATCACTTGAGCACTCTTTCATTCACCTCCCAAGGTATTTGCTGGACTATCTTTTCTCCTGTTTTTGCTGTAAACGGAAAACTGGAAACAATGTCTATAAACAGCAAACAATGAAAGGAAATCCAGAAGATTAGCTTTCTTATTTCTTTTGTAACGTGTTTGACAATTGTGACGCAGGCAGACATCAGCTGGCAAAAGACCGAGTGTTTGCTTGCAGTCTGAGCACAGATCGACAACACCTCTGGCAAGGGCAAACAAATGGAGTGGCTGGGAAATTTCACTTTCCATTCCTTTGGCTAATATTTAGCTGAAGACTTTGGGTTCAGTGGGGCTGTGTTTGCCTGACGACTTTCAGTGCTGGGAGGCCTGTGTTTGTTTTCAAGTCGCAGTCTTTTGCAGCGCTCGTCAGCACCAAACCAGCTCTTTCGCTGTCTCCGTGGATTCTGCGTTAAGCTCTAAGCCCCCCCATCCCCCACCCCACCACCACCAACACCACCACCACCACAACCACCACCACCACCATTACCACCACCATCACCACCACCACCATCACCACCACCACCGGCATCACCACCACCATGTTGTACTGATTGTTGTTTGGGGGACTGCATGATGATTTGGGTCTGATTTCAGCGATCAGTGTAATGTAATTAAATGTAATTTGCCTCACTGGACTGCAGCTGCTATATATATAGTGGTCAGCCAATGTGCTCCACCGCTTTTTTGGAAGCTTTTGTTCGCCGGCCGCCACTCAGTCACTCTGTCACTCCATGCTTTAGCTGGTGACCTAAACAGGCCAGCCATTCTTTGCACCTTTTGCGCGGATTATTAATTGTGACGGTCTGATTGGCTGTGGAATATTATTTGTGACGGTCTGATTGGCTGTGGAATATTATTTGTGACGTTTGATTGGTTGAAACTGTTCGGATGATTGGCAGACCGCCCCCTCCCCACCCCCTTGCGTGTAGACATTCTCGTTGTTGTTTTTCGACACGGTTATTTTGTTCTCCATTTGTTTCTTTATGATTGATGTTACAGACTTTCACAATACGCAGTAGTGCACAAATTAGAAATTTGTCTCTTCACATATTGCGCTTTCATTGTCAGTGTTCCACGTTCACCTTATACAAGAAAAACACGCATTTTCGGCAGAAGTGCTTTTCGGCAGAAGTGCTTTTATAAAATACATCACGCACAATACAAAGCAAGGTGAAAAAAAATACAACAAAGACGTAACACCAACAACATAAAAACGGGGCAAAAAGAAAAAAAGAAAAGGAAAAAAAAAAACAAGGCTTAAAAGAACGCTGATTTTAATTAGCGGGGAGCGCCGAGCGCCGGGCTCGTGATCGAAAGGTCGCGGGTTCGAACCCCTGCAGGAGCGGCGGGAGACTTTTCTTCTCTATGGTCAACTTTCTGTGCTGACTCATTTCGGTGTGTTCCACTCCCGTGTTTTGTCAAACGTGCAGGTGGCAGGTTTCAGCTAAACACACACGCACCCTACATACGTGGCTCTCATTGAAGTAGCACTGTAAACTGGTGCATGGTTGTATGATGTACACAAAACGTGTGCCGAGACGGCAGCAGTTTCACGTGGCGCCAGCAGTGTAACAACCAAATAGCGCGTCAGTGTCCACTTCGGTGGACATTGAAAAACGCGTTATAAAAGGATACAGTCACTCGTTCAGAATCACACGCGGTATGAGCGCAGTGAGTCTGCTCGAGAGTACAGAACAGCGATGTATAAAAGCGATCGATAATAATATTAATCAGATAACTTAAAACATGAACAATTCCACACCAAACTCCAGCACCGACTTAAAGAGAAGTATACACTTTTCATCTATCGTCGTTTGTTGGTACTTTATCTGTCTGGCTGCTGCTTGAGAAAGGGTTTCCTCTGAAAATGTGCGTATATTTCGTGGGGTGTATTTTTAAAAGAATAGGTACTCTTTAACCGTGCGTGTGTATGTGTGTGTGTGGGGGGGGGGGGGGGGGGGGGGGAGTGGTATGTGTATATGTGTGTGTTTTTGTTTTTGTTGTTGTTTCTGTGTTTAAAAAAAAAATGTTATCTTGTTATCCAAACGCCAGCAGTCGACAGTGTTTCACATGATTATTTTACACCGGAGCAGTTTCAGCTACTAAACATCAGGGCAGCTAAGCTAGTTTTATGTGACAGTCCAGGAGCATCGCCCGCAAAGGGATGAACCCCCCACCATCACCCCCACCCCCACCATCACCCCCATCCCCACCCCGTCAGCAGCACTAAATCGGGTAAGTGGTAAGCCCGGTGAACAAGTCTGCGTCATCTCCATGACAACGCCACACGGAGGGAGCGTGTGTATTGGTGACTTTCAGTAGTTACGTTGTTTGATGTGTATTTAGTGACCGCGCTACATAGACAGACGGGGTAGAACGGACATCCAAATCCGCCACAAGTGAATCACGACACAAAATCAAACGAAAGAAGACAAAGCAAAAACACGCTTTTTAAAAAGACAACTAAAAAAGAGCACACCTTCGGCTTATATGCCTTCTTCCTGGCATCTGAGAAACCCTTGCGGTACACGGACAATGAACAATATGACATGATGTCAGTCACTGTCTGATATTTCTGTGTTGAGTGGACCACACGTACAGATCATTACCGCCCTGCGCTTCGCTTTGTTTCATACATCTATATATTACTGACTGGGTCACACGCGTCATAGAGACCGTTAAGAAACATCCTGCTCTTCGCGTTGTCTGCATCTACATTGGTCGCCCACGTCACGCAGATCGTAGAGAAGCATTGCGCTGCTGGCGTTGTCCAATACGTGTACACTGAGGACGGGATCAGACGCTGCTGGCTGATGCGCCTTGGCGGGCTTGCTTGTCTTCAGTACTAAATTTGGATTGGTCGTGCGAATGGGGAATTAACTTGTCTTCCGTGGATTCAAAGTCCGTTTTTTAATGCCGGTGTTTCCGGAGTTGTTTGCTTCTCCTTTCATTTCAGCTGAGTTCAAAAAAGAGTCTGGGCCCCCGGGAGGTGAAAGACCCACACAGGCCTTGCCCGAGCTCACGTTGCCTCAGTATAACTGTCAGCGATGCAGCATACGGCAGGAGGTGCCTCTGTATAACAGCGTTGCAGCATACTGCAGGAGGTGCCTCAGTATAACTGTCAGGCAGCGTTGCAGCATACGGCAGGAGGTGACTCAGTATAACTGTCAGGCAGCGTTGCAGCATACGGCAGGAGGTGCCTCATTATAACTGTCGGAGCTGCAGCATACGGCAGGAGGTGCCTCAGTATAACTGTCATGGTTGCAGCATACGGCAGGAGGTGCCTCAGAGTAACTGTCATCGCTGCAGCATACTGCAGGAGGTGCCTCAGTATAACTGTCAGGGTTGCAGCATACTGCAGGAGGTGCCTCGGTATAACTGTCAGCGTTGCAGCGTACTATAGGAGGTGCCTCAGTATAACTGTCAGCGTTGCAGCATACGGCAGGAGGTGACTCAGTATAACTGTCAGGCAGCTTTGCAGCATACGGCAGGAGGTACCTCAGTATAACTGTCAGGCAGCGTTGCAGCATACTGTAGGAGGTGCCTCAGTATAACTGTCAGCGTTGCAGCATACGGCAGGAGGTGCCTCTGTATAACTGTCAGCGTTGCAGCATACGGCAGGAGGTGCCTCAGTATAACTGTCAGGCAGCGTTGCAGCATACGGCAGGAGGTGACTCAGTATAACTGTCAGCGTTGCAGCATACGGCAGGAGGTGCCTGAGTATAACTGTCAGAGTTGCAGCATACTGCAGGAGGTGCCTCAGTATAACTGTCAGTGTTGCACCGTACGGCAGGAGGTCCCTGAATGTACTGTTCAGAGTTGCAGCATACAGTAGGAGATGCCTCAGTATAACTGTCAAAGTTGTATTGCATTCTTTTGTTTCACAATAGAGCAAGAGGAAGGAACGAAATTATTTTTAACACCCATTTAATTGGTTTCTTAACGCTCAGTTAATTGGGTTTTAACTCCCAGCTAATTTGTTTTTTAACACCCAGCTATTTTTAACATCCAATTAATTGGTTTTTAACTCCCACTTAATTGTTTTTAACACCTAGTTAATTTTATGGTTTTAACGCCCAGTTAATTTGGGGTTTTAACACCCAGTCAGTTGGTAAGAAATGTTCGGATATTTCGACTGGATATCCACATGAACACACGGGGTCATCTAACAGGTTGTGTCTGAATAAGTCGTAATTTAAGTTGCTGATAGCAAGTTGGAGTCTGCTATGATTAACTTGTCTTTTTCTAGAGGCAGAATAATAACCTATCGCAACTAAAGTGTCGTTCATTATTTTATTTTTTAGCAGGTTAACTGAAGGATTTAATTGTATAGTTCCAGGTAATGTATTCCACACTTGCGTTGTTGATGGGATGAATAATTCATGCGTATAGTTCGGTTTTGTGAGCGAGAAAGACTCGTTCGTATGATAGGGATTTGTTGTGGAAAGTAGATGTGGTACTGAATTAGAGGTGATAGGGATTTGTTGTGGAAAGTAGAGGTGGTACTAAGTTTGAGGTGATAGGCATTTGTTGTGGAAAGTAGAGGTGGTACTAAGTTAGCGGTGATAGGCATTTGTTGTGGAAAGTAGAGGTGGTACTAAGTTAGAGGTGATAGGGATTTGTTGTGGAAAGTAGAGGTGGTAATACAATAGAGATGATAGAGATTTGTGGTGGAAAGTAGAGGTGGTAATACAATAGAGGTGATAGAGATTTGTTGTGGAAAGTTGAGGTGGTAATAAATTAGAATTAGAAAAGATAGGGATTTGTTGTGGAAAGTGCAGGTGGTACTGAATCAGAGGTGATTCTTTAGGGTTGTCGGTGAATCCAATTAAAATACGTCACTGCTAGGACGTTAATAAGGAGAACTAGCTGTTTCAGCAGCTGTGCTTGAGGAGGGTTTACAGAGTGAAGGGCGGCAGGGGCAAAGGGGCAGGCAAAACAAAAACCTGCAATGTGCCCCTCTGTCCGTGACGCAAGAGCTGTGTTGGACTACGGCGCCGGGGTGGAGAGGTGGTGGGGTGGTGGAGGGGGGTAGGGGTGGGGGTGGAGGGGGGGGGGGGGGGGGTGAAATGATGTGGATGGCAGGGCGGCGGCTGCTTCCTTCCGGTGCCGTGTTGGGTGTCATCAGCTGAGCTGTGGCCTGCCACTCACACCCGGAGAGCGGGTGGGGGCCGGGGGGGTGGGGTGGGGTGGGGGGGCTGAGAGAGATGGGATGGGGTGCATTGTACAAGGATAGAGAGGCGGGGGGGGGGGGGGGGGGGGCAGACAGAGGAGAGATAGAGGGCGGTCAGACAGGACAGAGAAGGGGTGGTGCAAGGAGAGGGGGGACAGACAGACAGACAGAAGACAAGCAGACAGAGGAGGGTTCAGACAGCAAGCAGGGACCTACAGGTAGACTGGGGAGGAAGACAGACAGACTGGGTATTCAGGAACAGCAGGCAAGACGGACAGACAGACAGGGGTATTCAGGGACAGCAGGCCAGACGGACAGACAGACAAGGGTATTAAGGGATAGCAGGCAAGACAGGCAGGGGTATTCAGGGACAGCAGGCAAGACGGACAGACAGACAGGGGTATTCAGGGACAGCAGGCTAGACGGACAGACAGACAAGGGTATTCAGGGATAGCAGGCAAGACAGACAGGGGTATTCAGGGACAGCAGGCAAGACGGACAGACAGACAGGGGTATTCAGGGACAGCAGGCTAGACGGACAGACAGACAAGGGTATTCAGGGACAGCAGACAAGGACGTACAGAGAAAGGGACAGGAAGACGGACAGACAGGGGTATTCAGACGCTAAGCAGAAAAGAAAACCGGGACGAACAGAGAGGCGGGGGGGGGGGGGGGGGGGGGGGGGGGGCGGCATGTACATGACACAGAGAGAAAACAGACGGGGGGAAATGGGGCAGACAGCAGAGAAAGGATGTACACACAGAGAAAACAGACGGGGGAAGGGGGCAGACAGCAGAGAAAGGATGTACACAAAGAGAAAACAGACGGGCGGAAGAGGGGCAGCAGAGAAAGGATGTACACAGAGACAGAACAGACGGGGTGAAGGGGGGCAGACTGCAGAGAAAGGATGTACACAGAGACAGAACAGACGGGGGGAAGGGGGGCAGACAGCAGAGAAATGATGTACACAGAGAGAGAAAAGGAAGGGGGCATGACAGAGATAGAAGACAGACAAGGGGCTCACACAACAGACAACCACGTACACACATTAAAAAACACGAAATTTAATAAAATAGCAGACCAAAACAGAAACAAACAAAAAACACTATAACATTCTACTTCTGAACCATTGTGAAGCTGGTAAATAAATTTCAGGACGGTTATTTCAGAGACTGATTGATTGATTAAGTGATTGATTGATTGATTGAACTTTAATTACTCAAGGATAAAGGTTTAGGCAAGAGAGAGAGAGAGAACTCAAACTCAAAAACTTTATTTTTGCAATGACTGTAGTTTAGGTTCATTTAAGTATAAGCCACACGGAGCTTTGCAATCCCTGGTCAGCCATGCGTTGGACTCGCGGGTTTCGCACTGCGTGAAGAAGCCACACGATGCTCGCCACTCGCTTGGCGCTCGGCTGACCGGATGTTTACGCCAGGTCATTGAAAAATTAAGGCTGTCGCTTCGTTCTTACTCACCCCGGACAGATAAAACGGTGTCCGGTGCGGTGACGAAAACACGCTCCGAGAGCGAGAATAAGCTCTTTCTTGCTGCTGCTGTCGCAGTGAGTTTGGAATTTACGAAAGTCAACCGAAAGAAGAGAAGACTCATTCGAATCGGAAGAGTCCGCCATTTTGTTTGACCTTTCAGTCGACCTATTCACCAGTGACAGTGTGCGCTGACTGGCCGAAATAAAACACGTAAAATTCTGCGACGTGCTACCGACATGCTTTCGGCTCGCGTACGAACAATCTGAGAACATGCCACACGCTGCGATCTCACCTGCACAACAAAATCGCATCGTGGAAAGCATCGTGTGACTTAGATTGTAGACCTGTTGCCCTGGCTGGTTCTTTCCTGTTGCCCTGGCCATACTACTGATCAAGCGAACACTGGAAAAGCTTTTTTTTAAAAGACAGAAAATTGTATAAAATAGATTTATATTTAAACTGGGTAACAAATAAACACAGAAATATGGCGGGGGGGGGGGGGGGGGGGGGAGATGGGGGGGGGGGGGAGGGGCAGGAGAAAGATGCGTGGAAATCAGTCCATTTTCCTCCAGGCTGTGATTCGGCCGTGTGTCTCGGTCAGCTGCCCAGTCTGTCATGCCTGGTTGGGCAAATGGTGGCGATGTCGGCTGTTGGTGGTGATACTGTTGTGCTTCCCCAGGGACCCTGGTGCCATTAGCCTGCGCCACGCCAAGCACGAGCAGCAGACGCGTCTCGCGGCGGGGAGCAGACGACAGCCGATGGGCTGTGGGGACGGTGGGCTGGTTCTTTCCTGTTGCCCCGGCCATTCAGCGGGCAGACCAGAGAGTGGGTGTCCTGTTGCCCCGGCCATTCAGCGGGCAGACCAGAGAGTGGGTGTCCTGTTGCCCCGGCCATTCAGCGGGCAGACCAGAGAGTGGGTCTGCTGTTGCCCCGGCCATTCAGCATGCAGACCAGAGAGTGGGTGTCCTGTTGCCCTGGTCATTCAGCATGCAGACCAGAGAGTGGGTGTCCTGTTGCCCTTCCATTTAGCGGGCAGACCAGAGAGTGGGTGTCCTGTTGCCCCTGTTGCCCCGGCCATTCAGCGGGCAGACCAGAGAGTGGGTGTCCTGTTGCCCTGGCCATTCAGCATGCAGACCAGAGAGTGGGTGTCCTGTTGCCCCGGCCATTCAGCATGCAGACCAGAGAGTGGGTGTCCTGTTGCACTGGCCATTCAGCATGCAGACCAGAGAGTGGGTGTCCTGTTGCCCCGGCCATTCAGCGGGCAGACCAGAGAGTGGGTGTCCTGTTGCCCCGGCCATTCAGCATGCAGACCAGAGAGTGGGTCTCCTGTTGCCCTGGCCATTCAGCATGCAGACCAGAGAGTGGGTCTCCTGTTGCCCTGGCCATTCAGCATGCAGACCAGAGAGTGGGTCTCCTGTTGCCCTGGCCATTCAGCGGGCATTCAAACCAGAGAGTGGAATCGTTACGTCACACTGTGAATGGAGGGGGGCGGAACCTGCACTATCAGTGAGATTGATGCCTCGATCACTTCGTTTATATCGTATTAGAAGCAGACTCAAATTGTTGCTGCACATCGGCTTCATCCGTTCCAACAAAGCCGGTATTGGTGCTGTGTTCTTGGATGGGGTCTGGGTTTGTGGACGGGCGATGAAAACACGACTCCAAGGAAAAACAGGGAATTGTTGAAAATGGCTTTTACAAACGTTCTAGCGTGTGTTGTTAGTGTCACTGTACTGCGTGCGCTCAGGGCTTCCGCCTTATGTGGTAGATGGGTTCTATAGAAATCCCCTTTATTGTTTTTATTTTCACAGAAAAAGACAAAGGTGTTCTGTTTACCGTGCCACTCACCTAGACCGAAGTCATTTAAACCCAACTGAGCCCACAAATTAATATCAAGAGCACACTCTAATTTGGTCCTTGGGGATGACAGGCACCGTGTCCTCTGTCTCAGTGTTTAGAAGCTGGGGTCACTGTCTTCTCCATTCTGCAGTCGTTAGAGACTAGAACCACAGAACCACTTTGGCCTTCATTTCTTAGTCCTCGGGGCTGGGGTTACAGTCTCCTTTATTCTGTGGTCCTTATAGGGGCTACAGTAACCATTTCTTTCGTTCTTTGTTTCCCATGGGCAGGGATCATACTCAGTCTGAGGTCTTTAGAGGTGACGTTCATCTCCTTCATTCTGTGGTCACTGTTTCCTTCATCCGTTATTTCCTAGAGGTGGGGATCATCCCTATCCTGTGGTCCTTAAGCCCGTTCTTAACTGGGCGAATGTTTGTTCGCCGAACATACTTCGGACAGTTCGACGAACTATGATTCGTTTCTTAATTGAACTTTTAGTTCGCCGAACATGGTTCGGACAACGGACAGTCGACGAACTTTACTTCGTTCTCAACTGGCTTGTAATGAGATGCAAGCTTCGGCCAGAACCTGCGGCAGACGCGCAGCAGACAGCATGATCGAAAATGTAGGCTAAAGTCAAGTCAAGTCAATATACTTTAATCATCCCTCACAGGGTAATTCAACTATCTACTATCTCATTCTGGGTCCCCGAGACAAGGCTGCGCCTCCCACAAGTCAACAAACAAAACAAAAATCCATCCGAAGCGAGTGAAGAACCTAACAACACCGTCATCCATTTTTATTTTTATTTCTTCCTCATCCACAGGAGAGCTCTTCTCTCAGCCAATCAGACGGCAATGTTCGTCGAACTGGGCGAATGTTCCTAGAACATGTTGAGCGAAGCTATTTAGACCCCGAATATAGCTTCGTCGCAGTTCGACGAATACTCCCAACTAGGTTCGCGAAGCAAAGGTTCGCCCAATTAAGAACCAACTAGGTTCGCCGAATACTCCCAACTAGGTTCGCGAACAAACATTTGCCCAATTAAGAACGGGCTTTAGGGTGAGGATCTTCTCCTTCAATATGTGGTCCTTAGAGGTGAGGATGCGGTCCTTAGAGGTGATGATCATCCCCATTCTGTGGTCCTTAGAGGTGAGGATCATCTTCATTCTGTGGTCCTTATGAGTGAGGGTAATTTCATTCATTATGGGGTCCTTATGGTGTGAAGATCATCTTCATTCTATGGTCCTTAGAGGTGAGGATCATCTTCATTATGTGGTCCTTAGAGGTGAGGATCATCTTCATTCTGTGGTCCTTATGAGTGAGGGTTATTTCCTTCATTATGTGGTCCTTATGGGGTGAGGATCATCTTCATTCTGTGGTCCTTATGGGGTGAGGATCATCTTCGTTCTGTGGTCCTTAGAGGAAGGATCATCTTCATTCTGTGGTCCTTAGGAGTGAGGGTTATTTCCTTCATTATGGGGTCCTTATGGTGTGAAGATCATCTTCATTCTTGGTCCTTAGAGGTGAGGATTCTTCATTTGTGGTCCTTAGAGGTGAGGATCATCTTCATTCTGTGGTCCTTAGAGGTGAGGATCATCTTCATTCTGTGGTCCTTAGAGGTGAGGATCATCTTCATTCTGTGGTCCTTATGAGGTGAGGGTCATCTTCATTCTGTGGTCCTTAGAGGTGAGGATCATCTTCATTCTGTGGTCCTTAGAGTGAGGGTTATCTTCCTTCATTCTGTGGTCCTTAGGGGTGAGGATCATCCCTTCATTCTGTGGTCCTTATGGGTGAGGATCATCCTTCATTCTGTGGTCCTTAGAGGAAGGATCATCTTCATTCTGTGGTCCTTAGAGGTGAGGATCATCCCCATTCTGTGGTCCTTAGGGGTGAGGGTTATTTCCTTCATTATGTGGTACATATGGGGTGAGGATCATCCCCAGTCCGTGGTCCTTAGAGGTGAGAGTCATCTCCTCCAGTCCGTGGTCCGTAGAGGTGAGAGTCATCTCCTCCAGTCTGTGGTCCGTAGAGGTGAGAGTCATCTCCTCCAGTCCGTGGTCCGTAGAGGTGAGAGTCATCTCCTCCAGTCCGTGGTCCGTAGAGGTGAGAGTCATCTCCTCCAGTCCGTGGCTGAGGGAAAGGCCATGCTCCACTGCCCCTCAGGGCTAGCGCCAGTGTTGCAGTTGTTCCCGTGCTTTATTTACCTGTTGTCGCGGTCCCCACTCAGCATAGTGTTTCAGAACGCGCAGAGCTCCAATGCGATATGATTGATGCCGAAGGTTTAGTGAAGGTGTGAGGACCCTGCAACCAGTGAAGGACCCTGCAGCCAGTGAAGGACCCTGCAGCCAGAGAAGGTGTGATGACCCTGCAGCCAGTGAAGGTGTGAGGACCCTGCAGCCAGTGAAGGTGTGAGGACCCTGCAGCCAGTGAAGGACCCTGCAGGGCCCGTGAAGGTGTGAGGACCCTGCAGCCAGTGAAGGACCCTGCAGCCAGTGAAGGTGTGAGGACCCTACAGCCAGTGAAAGACCATGCAGCCAGTGAAGGACCCTGCATCTAGGTAAGTTGTGAGGACACTGCAGCCAAATGAAGGTGTGAATCACCCTGCAGCCAGTGAAGGTGTGAGGGCCCTGCAGCCAGTGAAGGACCCTGCAGCCATTGAAGGTGTGAGGACCCTGCAGCCAGTGAAGGTATGAGGACCCTGCAGCCAATGAAGGTGTGAAGACCCTGCAGCCAGTGAAGGACCCTGCAGCCAGTGAAGGTGTGAGGACCCTGCAGCCAATGAAAATGTGGGGATACTGCAGCCAGTGAAGATATGAGGACCCTGCAGCCAGTGAAGATATGAGGACCCTGCAGCCAGTGAAGGTGTGAGGACCCTGCAGCCAGTGAAGATATGAGGACCCTGCAGGCAGTGAAGGTGTGAGGACCCTGCAGCCAGAGAAGGACCCTTCAGCCAGTGAAGGTGTGAGGACCCTGCAGCCAGTGAGGTACCCTGCAGCCAATGAAGATGTGAGGACCCTGCAGCCAGTGAAGGACCCTGCAGCCAGTGAAGGTGTGAGGGCCCTGCAGCCAGTGAAGGACCCTGCAGTCAGTGAAGGACCCTGCAGCCAGTGAAGATGTGAGGACACTGCAGCCAGTGAAGGACCCTGCAGCCAGTGAAGGTGCGAGGGCCCTGCAGCCAGTGAAGGACCCTGCAGTCAGTGAAGGACCCTGCAGCCAGTGAAGATGTGAGGACCCTGCAGCCAGTGAAGGACCCTGCAGCCAGTGAAGGTGTGAGGGCCCTGCAGCCAGTGAAGGACCCTGCAGTCAGTGAAGGACCCTGCAGCCAGTGAAGATGTGAGGACACTGCAGCCAGTGAAGGACCCTGCAGCCAGTGAAGGTGTTGGGACCCTGCAGCCCGCGTATTGCCGCGCAAGCAGAAGGTGTTGACACATTGGTGTGGGCTGAAGCCAGACGGGTTAGGTGTACGTCAGGGATGAAACCTTAGCTTTAAGTTCGATTTTTATGCAAGACTTGTAAGCAAGACGCACGAACAGGACCGTTACAACATGGCTGAATCACAGTTCTACGTTTAAAGTCTTGCAGCAGCAGATTTGTTCTAATGACAGTTGCGGAACCAACAACCAAATAGAGTTAAATAGCGCTGTAGAGCCAACCTCATGCGTACAGAAATCACCTTAGCAACAGAGACCCGAATCGCCTGTGATACCTATCATCTTTTGAATATTGCTGAGTCACTCATTTGGGGGATCGTTGTGCTTTCGGGCTGTTTCAAAGGTCAACATTCATGCACGCAAATATGCACGGGCATGCGCCTTTCAAACACGTGCTTGCTTGCGTGCACACACACACACACACACACACACACACACACACACACACACACACACACACACACGCACGCGCACTCATACACACACACACACACACACACACACACACACACACACACACACACACACACATATGCGCACTCATACACACACACACACACACACACACACACACACACACATACACGCACGCACGCACGCACGCACAGCAGTGATTAGAGGAGACAGCGAGCGCATTCTCGTCAGCACCTCTGTCCAATACAATCATTCGATTATTTAACGACTGGAGTGTGAAGCGCGCGGCTGATCCCCTTCAAATACGGATGAGCACCACAGCAGGTTTTTCTGACAGTTCCTAGGGGGAGCGTCGGTGTCCATAAGGGCTAATCCGCTTTTCTCTCTATGCAAATGAGTAGAGAGGGCGCTGTCAGGGGCGAGCAGCTCCATCGTGACGGAGGGGAAGGGAGTGTGCGGGGGTCGTTGTGCAGCGGTGCTGGGCTGGCGATAGACGAGACGGAGACGGGAGAGATCGTGCACAAGTGGGCAACTCGGGCGCTTTGTTCGCTGCCTTCATTACAAGTTGGAGTTGGAATCAGCACGGCGAGCACGGACCCCTTCGTCTTGTTGACGGGGACGGCGGGGTGGGCAGGAGTGAGGGGGGGGGGGGGGGGGGGGGGGTCCCCTCATCAAACTTGTCATCATTATCTGCCTTTCCAGACACGCATCAACTCTGTCATCATTATCTGGGTCTTCCCAGACACGCTTGAAGGGACTCCTGTCATATGTGTCTTCCCAGACTCGCACGGACTTTGTGATCATTACGTGTGTCTTCCCAGACACGCATGAACTGTGTCATCTTTATCACTGTGTTCCCAGACATGCACGATCTGTGTCATCATTATCTGTATCTTCCCAGACACACATGAAGGGAGCCCCGTCATAGGTGTGTCTTCCCAGACACGCATGTGTCATTATTTGTGTCTTTCCAGATGCGCATGAACTCTACATCATTATTTGTGTCTTCCCAGACACGTATGAATTCTGTCATCATTATAATTATGTGTCTTCTCAGACACATGAAATGTATCAGAATTATCTGTGTCTTCACAGACACACATAAATTCTGTCAGAATTACCTGTGTCTTCCGAGACACACGTGAACTGTATCGTAATTATATCCCTGTTTTCAGTTGAAGCAATTGAAAAGGGAGAACCCTGCTTTGTGTTGATACGCGCACATGAACAGCAGGCATTGCAGTGACTGCCGCAACGGATGTGTTGTTGTGTGTGGCAGCCAACCGTTAGGGGCGATCAGTCGGCCTTGGACCTTTAGCAACGTCAGCCTGTGCGGAAAGGCCGTGTTGCCTGCTCCTCTTGCACTATCAGGAACAGATCTGATACGGTGATACGGTTTAAAATCTGAATGGCTCTTAACATCTCTGCTTTGGTCTCCCATCTGGTCTGGTGGTAAGGCGTTACGCCTGTTCTTAATTGGGCGAACATTTGTTCGCGAACCTAGTTGGGAGTATTCGGCGAACCTAGTTGGTTCTTAATTGGGCGAACCTTTGCTTCGCGAACTTAGTTGGGAGTATTCGTCGAACTGCGACGAAGCTATATTCGGGGTCCAGAAAGCTTCGCTCAACATGTTCTGGGAACATTCGCCCAGTTCGACGAACATTGCCTCTGATTGGCTGAGAGCAGAGCTCTCCTGTGGATGAAGAAGAAAGAAAAATACAAATGGATGACGCTTCGGTGTCAATACTTCACTCGCTTCGGAGGGAATTGTCGGTATGCCCTATTTGTTGACTTGTGGGAGGCGCAGCCTTGTCTCTTGGATCCAGAATGATATAGTAGTTAGTTGAATTACCTTGTGAGAGATGATTAAGTATATTGACTTGACTTGACTTAGCCTATATTTTGGATCATGCTGTCTGCTGCGCTTCTGCCGGGGCAAGTTGGGGCCCAACCTTGCAACTCATTATAAGCCAGTTAAGAACGAAGCATAGTTCGTCCAACTGTCCGAACCAATGTTCGGCGAAGTAAAAATTAAGAAACGAAGTGAAGTTCGTCGAACTGTCCGAAGTATGTTCGGCGAACAAACATTCGCCCAATTAAGAACGGGCTTTAGGCTGGTAAGCAGGACCTCGTTTCGATTCCACCTTGGCTCTCTCCTCTCTCTTTAAAAGTTGTGGTCTGTGGACATCGCCTTGTGGCTTTGTCCCTCACAATTAATGAAACGTTAAAATGAGTCTCATCGCTGCCAGTCTTAACGCAGGAGTCATTGTGGTGGTGACAGTGTAGCGTTAGGTATAGTCACCCCCCCCCCCCCCCCCCCCCACACACACACACCTCCTGGGATCTCGGTCCCCGCCAGTACCTCTCCGGAGACAACTGGGCGTTTAACAGTTTGAACCTAAAACCAGCTCCCTTCTGGCCGGGGCCCAAGGGGAACTAGCTGCATGTCCACACAGCGTGTGTTTGGCTGCATGCTGTGGTTTTTCGTCTGGACAGCCCGTCCCTAATAAGCCTTGTGGTTTCTGTGGACGTTAAGCACCATGTTTATTAATAGACTTACGTCTGGACAGTGACTGAAATGAATTTCCGTGACTGAGGCAAACATATGGCTGTTCTGCACTTGGCCGCTTCGGTCTTTGGTCTGATTTCGAGTTGAGAACGAGACAGTTAACTGTGAGCAGCAGGGAGCGTGTCGGTGAGGTATCAGTGTAAAGCCGGTGAGGTCTCCAACAACAGACACGTTCCCCTGTACTGTTGCAGTGAGGCAGCTACGCAATACTAGCGACTCTGTCAAAGACATACAACGCGAGCTGTGTTATGTCGTTGCGGTGAGATGTGTAAGACGATGACCCTTCCAGCAAGACTGCGGCAGTGGCTTGCTGTTGCTGACGGCGCTGGGTGGCAGTGGTGTTGCTGACGGCGCTGGGTGGCAGTGGCTTGCTGTTGCTGACGGGGCTGGGTGGCAGTGGCTTGCTGTTGCTGACGGCGCTGGGTGGCAGTGGCTTGCTGTTGCTGACGGGGCTGGGTGGCAGTGGCTTGCTGTTGCTGACGGCGCTGGGTGGCAGTGGCTTGCTGTTGCTGACGGCGCTGGGTGGCAGTGGTGTTGCTGACGGCGCTGGGTGGCAGTGGCTTGCTGTTGCTGACGGCGCTGGGTGGCAGTGGCTAGCTGTTGCTGACGGCGCTGGGTGGCAGTGGCTAGCTGTTGCTGACGGCGCTGGGTGGCAGTGGCATACTGTTGCTGACGGCGCTGGGTGGCAGTGGCTAGCTGTTGCTGACGGGGCTGGGTGGCAGTGGTGTTGCTGACGGCGCTGGGTGGCAGTGGCTTGCTGTTGCTGACGGGGCTGGGTGGCAGTGGCTTGCTGTTGCTGACGGCGCTGGGTGGCAGTGGCTTGCTGTTGCTGACGGGGCTGGGTGGCAGTGGCTTGCTGTTGCTGACGGCGCTGGGTGGCAGTGGCTTGCTGTTGCTGACGGCGCTGGGTGGCAGTGGCTAGCTGTTGCTGACGGCGCTGGGTGGCAGTGGCTTACTGTTGCTGACGGCGCTGGGTGGCAGTGGCTTGCTGTTGCTGACGGCGCTGGGTGGCAGTGGTGTTGCTGACGGCGCTGGGTGGCAGTGGCTTGCTGTTGCTGACGGCGCTGGGTGGCAGTGGCTAGCTGTTGCTGACGGCGCTGGGTGGCAGTGGCTAGCTGTTGCTGACGGCGCTGGGTGGCAGTGGCATACTGTTGCTGACGGCGCTGGGTGGCAGTGGCTAGCTGTTGCTGACGGGGCTGGGTGGCAGTGGTGTTGCTGACGGCGCTGGGTGGCAGTGGCTAGCTGTTGCTGACGGGGCTGGGTGGCAGTGGCTTGCTGTTGCTGACGGCGCTGGGTGGCAGTGGTGATGCTGCTGGCGCTGGGTGGAAGAGAATTAGGGTGGCTAGGGTGTTGGTGTCGCTGTGATCAATACCAACGAGTTTCAACCGGATCCATACCTTGCAATGCGACACGATAATACGTTGCTGTTGTCAAATAGTTGTATCAGCTTCTGCTTCCAAAGTCCTCCACCACCGCCCTCCCCTCTCCCTTTCCCCTTATGAATGTTTGTAGCACCTGACCCCGTAGGAACAAAAGCCTCTGTTCCACTGCGGGCACAGCTCCCTCCCTGAGGCACCGCGCGGTCGTGAACCCTTCCCTCCAACCTCCCAACCCCACCCCTCTTGTCTGTTGGTTGCCTGGTTGGTGCGATGCTGAGTGTTGTGCTGCTGCTGCTGTTGCTGCTGAGGTCGGTGATGAAGGACGACTGTAGACAGGCGGGGCATCTCTGTCCCCCACGTGAAGCCCTGCGCTGTCTGCCGTTTCCTGTACTCGTCAAACAGCAGGCCAGATAGCCAGGTGAAACGACAGGCCATCTCACCCACCATTTACGTGTACTTCAGGTAGGCGGTACATCAGACTCGGTGTTCTGCATGAGTTCTTTTAAGATCCTTGTGTTCGCCACCACCCGCATTACAGCCCAGTTTTAGAGTCATATTGGCCTCGAGGTCCCCTTGCTCCTCATTAACCAAAGTCCCCGAAGGGACAAAGTCAACAACGTGAAGGTGCTCACCGGCTTTACCGCTTGCTGTCGGGCCCCTGGTGTCACTGTCACCGATGCTGAGTGTTCCGACATACGGCAAGACGTCGTCAGTGCGGCATGTAGCACCCGACGTTTGTCCTGCCGCCGTCAACACCCGGGTTGTATATAACGGCCCTCCGCCTTTTGCTGCTTGCAGTTCGCCAAGAAAGACAAAAGGTGCATATGAGCTTGCTTTCTGTGGTCAGTGTGATGCTTTATTTGGTCCGTGGTCAGTGGCGCATGCATTGCCTGACCTGTTCGTCAGTGACATGCATTGTCTTACCTGTTCGTCAGTGACATGCATTGCCTGACCTGTTCCTGTTCCTGACCTGTTCCTCAGTGACATGCATCGCCTGACCTGTTCGTCAATGACATGCATTGCCTGACCTGTTCCTGTTCCTGACCTGTTCCTCAGTGACATGCATCGCCTGACCTGTTCGTCAGTGACATGCATTGCCTGACCTGTTCGTCAGTGACATGCATTGTCATACCTGTTCGTCAATGACAAGCATTCCCTGACATGTTCGTTAGTGACAAGCATTGCCTGACCTGTTCGTCAATGACATGCATTGCCTGACCTGTTCATCAGTGACACGCATTGCCTGACCTGTTCGTCAGCGACATGCATTGCCTGATTTGATCGTCAGTGACTTGCATTGCCTGATCTGATCGAACGGTTCCTTTCCGGCAGGCAGTTTTTTTAATTATTATTTTATTTAATTTTTAATTTTTATAAGACGCCGATATGGAGAACCTGTCCGAGCTGCTGTACAAGGTCGCGGTCTTTATCCGGCATTAGCCTGTTTCCCAGGCCGAGCAGATCCGGAGTTTCTTACAGCCTGCTACAGCCCAAACTGTCTGCGGGTTTGCTTGACAGCCTTCAGTTTCCTGTCTTTTGTCTGCTGCCCCTGCACGTCGTCTGTTTCTCTCTTGTTAGAACACACACACACACACACCAAGCGCGCGCGCACACACACGCACACACACACACACACACACACACACACACACACACACACACACACACACACACACACACACACACACACACACACACACACACACACACACACACACACACACACACACACACACACACACACACACACACACACACACACAATATGTCTTGTTCACGTACGCGGGCTGTAGCGAGCCCCCCACCACATATCTGGAGACAGACCGCGCATGCAAACAGGCCTGTGTGAATATCGATCGTGCCCATTCAGCACACCGAGTCTACTTGAATTCTCCAACTGCTCTGGATCCGTCTCCCCAAGTGACAGCGTCTTTTGTTTTCGTATCTGTATATAAACTACTCGAGTTACTTTGGTGTGAGTTTAATTAAAGACGATATGACGTCATTATTGCAGCGCAGTCATTAAATGTAGTTTAATTTAGTTAGGCGTAAGCTAACCGTGTTATCCCCGAGATGTATTCCTCATTAGTTGCTGTGTGTGATATGCAGGGACATAGCAGTGGTCTGACCATTGATTTATCTGCCGTCAGTTGATGCGAGTGACGCAAATACTAATCCTGTGTCAATGCCCCGCCAGAGGCTGCCAGCAGGGAGAGGCGGGGTATCGAGAAAAAGGGTGGGGGAAGGCAGAAAAGGCGCGATTTTTGCAGCATTTGGAACAGCCTGCTTTGGCCCTGCCTCAACCCACAGGTTGCACTGTCACTGCCTCCGCCCACAGGGTGCACTGTCATTGCCTCCACCCACAAGCGGCACTGTCACTGCCTCAACCCACAGGTTGCACTGTCACTGCCTCCACCCACAGGGTGCACTGTCACTGCCTGCACCCACACTGTCACTGCCTCCACCCACAAATGGCACTGTCACTACCTCCACCCACAGGGTGCACTATCACTGCCTCCACCCACAGGGTGCACTGTCATTGACTCCACCCACACTGTCACTGCCTCCACCCATACTGTCACTGCCTCCACCCATAGGGTGCACTGTCATTGCCTCCACCCACACTGTCACTGCCTCCACCCATACTGTCACTGCCTCCACCCATACTGTCACTGCCTCCACCCACAGGGTGCACTGTCACTGCCTCCACCCACAGGGTGCACTGTCACTGCCTCCACCCACTAATGGCATTGTCACTGCCTCCACCCACAGGGTACACTGTCACTGCCTCCACCCACTAATGGCACTGTCACTGCCTCCACCCACAGATGGCACTGTCACTGCCTCCACCCACAGATGGCACTGTCACTGCCTAACGAGGGGTGCCTGTCTGGTGTGGCTCTGTGAGCTAGTCACGTGGCTCCAGCGGCTCCAGCGGCTAAGTGGCTGCACTCAGCGGGACAGGCCATGGACCTATATGTACATAATTATAGATCCATGGATATAGGTGTGAGCCGGTTTGGCCTAGTGGTAAGGCGTTAGGCTGGTAAGCGGAAGGACCGCGGTTCGATACCGCTTCGGCTCTCCTTTCTCTTCAAAAAGGTTGTGGTTTGTGGACACTGTCCTGTGACTTTGTCCATCACTTCCTACTGAAACATCAAAATGGCTCTCATCGCTGCCCATTTTAATGCAGAAGTCATTCTGGTGGTGGCAGTGTAGCGATAGGTATATAGTCTCCCTCTCCCCCAACCTCCATACCCCCCCCCCCCACCCCCCACCCCCATCTCCCTGTCCCTAATAAGCCTCATAGTTTCTGTGGACCATGTTTACTTATTTTGGATAAAGGTTCATGGTACAGGCCGGAGGGTGCGGGATGGGTCTCTGTGCAGTACCCGCCCTGGGCCACTGGACGCAGAAATTAAGGCTGCTGAAGGTTCTTCCTCTTAATTCTGCAGAAGGCTGTGGATAGGATCCAAGGCTGCGAACCCGACGGTTCTTTGAACTGATTTCAAAGATGGGAACAGAAACGTGCACAGTTTGTTATTCATCAATTCTTACCGTGCCGCCAGGTGTGTGTGTGTGTGTGTGTGTGTGTGTGTGTGTGTGTGTGTGTGTGTGTGGGGGGGGGGGGTAGTGTGCGTACGTGTGTGTGTATGTGTATGTGTGTGCGTGTATGTGTGCGTGCGCGCGGCGCGTGTGTGTGTGTGGTGTGTGTGTGTGTGTGTGTGTGTGTGTGTGTGTGTGTGTGTGTGTGTGTGTGTGCGTGCGTCGTGTGTGTGTATGGTGGTGGTGCTGCGTGTGCGTGCGTGCGTGCGTGTGTGTGTGTGTGTGTGTGTGTGTGTGTGTGTGTGTGTGTGTGTGTGTGTTCAGCAGTTGTCTGTGTCCGACAAAAGTGAAGCGGCGCCCGCGCGTGCCTAACAGATTTACCGGTACGTTTTTCCCTCTTAAAGAAGAAATCGTCACGCCAACATTCTCCCAAACACTGGACACCGACACACCGCAACTGAAAGCGGATACCTAGCCTGCCTTTTCATTGTTTTGTTTTTTCTTTGTTCACCGTTTCACTGTTGTTGTGTCGCTTGAAAAGGGAGCTAACCGAGAGGTTGTAAAAGTGAAACTTGGAGAGAAACGCTACGATTACTGACGCGCCATCACGTGTCCGGTGGTCGTGGGCAGTATCAGAGTAAAACTAAACTTAAAAGGCGTGTGCGTGCGTGCAGGGGTGGGGGTGGGGGGGGGGGGGGGGGGGGGCGGGGGGGGGGGGGGTGTAATACATTATTCAACACCGACCGCCTCTTTAACACTTGCTGAGCGACAGGGAGGAGAGGTGGTGACTGGTAAAGGAGTCGCGCCACAAGGAGACAGAGGGGGGACGGTGGGGGAGGTAGGGAGGGAGTGGGGGGGGGGGGAGGCTCAGGTGGCCCCAGAGACCGAAAATCCCAAGTCCCATCTGTGAGCTCCGCCCTCCCCTGCCGGGCTCCGCTGCTCACCCCGCTCTTCAGGTCCGGCCTCGCCATCCGCCTCCTGGCCAAGCCAATCGCCAATCCGCCTCCTGGCCTCGCCAATCCGTCTTCTGGCCACGCCAATCGCCAATCCACCTCCTGGCCACGCCAATCGCCAATCCGCCTCCTGGCCACGCCAATCGCCAATCCGCCTCCTGGCCACGCCAATCGCCAATCCGCCTCCTGGCCGCACCAATCGACAATCCACCTCCTGGCCGCACCAATCGCCAATCCACCTCCTGGCCACGCCAATCAGCATCATGGCCCCGCCAATCTACATCATGGCCTCGTCAATCTTCCGATCGCCAATCCCGTCCTCGCCAATCCGCCAATCGCGAATCCGCCTCCTGGCCACGCCAATCGGTCTCTTTGTTTATGTAATTACTAGGATTTCATTGTACACGTTGTATATATTTGTCGACCCTATTGTTTTTGTATTGTGCGGCTCGGGCTCAGGTTCAGTATAATCGCCTTATAGATTCTCTTGTCCACCACACTCGAGAGAGACGCTTTGACATGTGCGGTTGCCAGATAATCTTCGGACCAGAGTGAAAAGCGAAAAAGCGAAGCCCGAGTCTCGGTGTTACTTTGGGCCGTGGCAACAGCTCAGCAGGAACAACTTGGTGCCACGTGTGTCTGAGGATCGCAGTGGTGTGTGTGTGTGTGTGTGTGTGTGTGTGTGTGTGTGTGTGTGTGTGTGTGTGTGTGTGCGTGCTGTGCGTGCGTGCGTGTGTGTGTGTGTGTGTGTGTGTGTGTGTGTGTGTGTGTGTGTGTGGTGCGTGCGTGCGTGCGTGCGTGCGTGCGTGCGTGCATGTATATGTGTGTGTATGTGTGTGCGTGTGTGTGTGTGCGTGTGTGTGTGTGTGTGTGTGTGTGTGTGTGTGTGTGTGTGTGTGTGTGTGTGTGTGTGTTCAGCAGTTGTCTGTTTCCTAGCGGGCTGTAGTGTAGGTAACCGAGGTCGTTTCACCCCATCTCCGAGCTCTTCACCATGTGCCTTGTCTAGCCAAGCACGTAGTGGGTATAAGTTATGAACTCTTCTTTGTCACTCCCTTTTTTTTGCGAGGACGTTAAGAAGCAAAAGACACGCCCTCTTCTCTGACACAGCCCTCGTTAACTGTCTGATCTTCTTCTTCGTGTGTATTCTCCATCAAGACAGCTTCGCGCTTCCGCCCACTCCCAACCTCCACGCATTGCACGCGTCCTTCACTCTGCATTTCTCTGCCTCGTCACGTTAAACACATTCAATCAACGACTGCATTTGAAACGGCTCTGAAGACCCATCTGTTTGAAACCTACTACTGCTAGCAATTTCTCTTGCCCCCCCCCCCCCCTACTCCCCCCCTCCCCTCCCCCTCTCGCACACACACACACACACACACACACACACACACACACACACACACACACACACACACACTTGTCCTTGAATTATTCCAAGTGACTGATCATTATGCTTGTCTGCGTGCATGCGTACGTGCGTGCGTGCGAACGTACGTGAGTGCGTATGTGTGTGTGAGTGTGTGTGTGTGTGTGTGTGTGTGTGTGTGTGTGTGTGTGTGTGTGTGTGTGTGTGTGGTGTGTGTGTGTGTGTAATGTAGCTCTTGCTGTTTAGCCTCTTGTGATATGAATTGCTTGTAGTCATTGTTATTGTCGTTTTCCGCTGGTGGTTTCTCTGTGTGGGTGTATTTTATATCTGAATTTTGTACTGTGTGCCGAGCTTTATTTCAGTGTCAGAGGTTGACGCTTTTTTTATTATCAATATTATTGTTATTATCAGTGGAGCATGTTCTGTTTGCATGCCATAGTTCATAAAGCCCTGTGCTGATTCCCGTCCCGTTCATTCTGTCTCCTTGTCCCCAGTCCCTTCAAACATCAGGTGGTTTGTCTCCTTCCTTGTGTCCAGTCCCTTCAAACATCAGGTGGTTTGTCTCCTTCCTTGTATCCAGTCCCTTCGAACATCAGGTGGTTTGTCTCCTTCCTTGTGTCCAGTCCCTTCAAACATCTGGTGGTTTGTCTCCTTCCTTGTGTCCAGTCCCTTCGAACATCAGGTGGTTTGTCTCCTTGTCCCCAGTCGCTTCACATATCTAGTGGTTTGTCTCCTTCCTTGTGTCCAGTCCCTTCGAACATCAGGTGGTTTGTCTCTTTGTCCCCAGTCCCTTCACATATCTAGTGGTTTGTCTCCTTCCTTGTGTCCAGTCCCTTCAAACATCAGGTGGTTTGTCTCCTTGTCCCCAGTCCCTTCACATATCTAGTGGTTTGTCTCCTTCCTTGTGTCCAGTCCCTTCAAACATCAGGTGGTTTGTCTCCTTGTCCCCAGTCCCTTCACATATCTAGTGGTTTGTCTCCTTCCTTGTGTCCAGTCCCTTCAAACATCAGGTGGTTTGTCTCCTTGTCCCCAGTCCCTTCACATATCTAGTGGTTTGTCTCCTTCCTTGTGTCCAGTCCCTTCAAACATCAGGTGGTTTGTCTCCTTGTCCCCAGTCCCTTCACATATCTAGTGGTTTGTCTCCTTCCTTGTGTCCAGTCCCTTCAAACATCAGGTGGTTTGTCTCCTTGTCCCCAGTCCCTTCAAACATCAGGTGGTTTGTCTCCTTGTGCCCACTCCCTTCAAACATCAGGTGGTTTGTGTAGTAAACCGTCCACCACTTGTATTGGTCATTTGATGAAGGCTGTATCTCCCTGATCCGTCAGCTATTCGGTAACTGATAGTTGCCTGGTCCAGACGTATCTCAGTAACGTATCCTCTTTGTCTGTTTCAGAGGCTAGTGCTGCTCTCCAACAGGAAACTGGCATCAAAGTGGTGGACGCTGGTGTTGGCAAAGGGGTAAGTACACGCGTGCCTCTCTCTAACAGGAGACTGGCATCAAAGTGCTGGACGCTGGCATTGGCAAAGGGTAAGTACGCGTCAACCTAACGGCAGTGTCAGCCGGCTTCGGCTAAACGGTAAGGCGTTGGTCAGGGAAGCAGAATGACCTCGGTTCGATTCCGCTTCGGCTGTCCTCTCCCTTCCAAAGTTGTGGACACTGTCTTGTGACTTTGCTCAACACAATTAATGAAACATTAAAATGGCTCTCATCGCTGCCCATCTTAATGCAGAAATCATTCTGGGGATGACAAGTGTAGCATTAAGAATAGTCTCCCCCCCCCCATCGCCCCGCCCCCACCACCACCACCTCCTGGGACCTCGGTTCTCGCCAGGACCTCTTGGAGACGAGTGGTGGTTAAACCAGTCAGATGTAACAGCAGTGGCCGCGGTCAGGCCCCTGGGCACGACAGACGAAGGGTGGTAATGGGAAACAGACCGAGGCCCACAGCGCTTGTGTGGAATCAACAAACACGGGGATTATCAACATCGCGCGACACACGCTGCACGTGCAGCAAGGACCACGACAATTAGCACCGACCTCAGTTGCCTCGGGTAACTGTCAGCCGGCATGCGAGTAAACACAGGCTACGACAACTCCGCCAAAGGTGCATCCTCCGGAAAACATGTGACAGTGTTCTGGCGATCACAGGCAGAGACAATAGCCAAACGAAATCCGAGGGTGAGGGACCAGTGTCACCGGGCATGTTCACTTGTTCGTTCTTCTAATTTAAAAGACCCTTTTCTATCGTCATTGTGGATGATCACAACATCAATCGTATATGCTGGAGAGACATGTGCCGCTACAGTAAATATGCACGTATTGATAAAACAGAGAGTTAAGAGCTGTTCAAACACCGTAGCTGACAAAGTGAGCGCAGAGGGTGCGGCTGTTCTGTACAGCTCTGCTCAGCGCTCAGTTCTGGCATGAACTATTATGTCAACAAATAAGTCTCTGACAGGAGAACTTTGGTACAATTTGATGCTGTGTACTTTGCACAGGTGAATAGTCTTTTTTACATACGTGTGTGTGTGTGTGTGTGTGTGTGTGTGTGTGTATGTGTATGTGGTGTGTGTGTGTGTGTGTGTTTATTTGTGTGTGTGTGTGTTTGTGTGTGTGTGTGTGTGTGTGTGTGTGTGTGTATGTGTGTGTGTTGTGGTGTGTGTGTGTGTGTGTGTGTGTGTGTGTGTGGTGTGTGTGTCTGTGTGTGTCACTGTGTATGTCACTGTGTATGTGTTGTGTGTGTGTTTATGTGTGTGTGTGTGCGTGTGCGTGTGTGTGTGTGTGTGTGGTGTGTGTGTGTGTGTGTGTGTGTGTGTGTGTGTGTGTGTGTGTGTGCTTCAGTGAACGGATTCACTTGTCAGCATTAACCGGAGCCAGGGCACATTGTAATGTTATAAAGTAATGTCCTGTAAGGATGTAATGATTTATATATCACGCAAAATACTTACACATGTACAGACCGTACTCGCGGCTCTTAAAACCCTCACACCACCTCCAACAAAAACACTGCAAAACGAAACCTGCCCACAATGCGTCATGAGCGAAACAAACACTCCCAAGCGCATCTCAAAGCGCCAACTACCCCCTACCCCTCCAACATGTTCCAGTATCGATTGCGGAAAACATACCGCATCTATCCTAATAAACAGTTCGCTACATTACCATGGCTGTGAAGGGCGACAACTCAGCATTGGGCATAAGCTACGGCGCTGCAAGGACTCGCTAAGGAGGCAGACAAAAACGAACAGAGCTTTGGCGGCAACTGCCACATGCACGAAAAGACGAAACACAAAAAACAAGCAAAAAACAATGCCGTGCCGAAAGTCTGAACACGCGAACGAGGTACATTACAGTGTATTGATTTTTCAACCTGAGGATGTAGGTTCTAAAACTTACTGACAGGAAAACTTCGTCTATCAATTTCCAACCTGGGGAGAAAGGGGGTTATGTGGGGGTGGGGGTGGGGGTGTCACACTGTAGATGACAAGAAAGGAGGAGGTCCAGGTGGAGGAGGGGGGGGGGGGTCAAACTACAGATGACCAAAAAAAGGAGATCCAGGTGGAGACAGGGGGGGTCAAACTACAGATGACCAAAAGGAGATCCCGGGGACGGTGGAGGGGGGGGGGTCAAACTACAGATGACCAAAAAAGGAGATCCAGGTGGAGGGAGGGGGGGTCAAACTACAGATGACCAAAACAGGGGGATCCAGGTGGACGGGGGGGGGGGTCAAACTACAGATGACCAAAAAAGGGAGATCTAGGTGGGGGGAGCGGGGGGGGGGGGGGTCAAACTACAGATGACCAAAAAGGAGATCAGGTGGACGGGGGTGGGGGTGAAGTACAAACCGATCCAAAAAAAGGAGATCCAGGTGGACGGGGGAGGGGGGGGTCAAACTACAGATGACCAAAAAAGGGAGATCCAAGTGGACGGGGTGGGGTGGGGGAGTCAAACTAGGGACAAGAAAGGAGATCCAGGTGGAGGGGGGGGGTCAAACTACAGATGACCAAAAGGAGATCCAGGTGTGGGGGGGGGGTCAAACTACAATGACCAAAAAGGAGATCTAGGTGGACGGGGGGGGTCAAACTAAATGACAAAAGGACCAGTGGACGGGGTGGGGGGTGGTCAAACTACAGATGACCAAAAAAAGGAGATCCAGGTGGACGGGATGGGGGTCAACTACAGATGACCAAAACAAGGAGATCCAGGTGGACGTGGGGGGGGGGGGGAGGGGGGGGTGGTCAGACTACAGATGACCAAAAAAGGAGATCCAGGTGGACGGGGGAGGGGGGGGGGGGTCAAACTACAGATGACCAGAAAAAGGAGATCCAGGTGGAGGGGGTGGGGTGGGGGAGTCAAACTAGGGACAAAAAAGGAGGTCCAGGTGGAGAAGGGGGTCTAACTGTAGATGACAAGAAGGGAGAAGGCCCAAGTGTGTGAAGTTAAACTAAGGATGACCAGAAAAAGTAAAGTGAGACGGGTAGGGTAATGAAAGTTAGGTAGGGTGGGTGGGGGTAAAGTTAGGGAAAAAGGCAGGTCCAGGTGGAGAAGGGGGTCTAACTGTAGATGACAAGAAGGGAGAAGGCCCAAGTGTGTGAAGTTAAACATAAGGCTGTCACGGTGAATAAAGTAAAGGACAAGACTGTCACGGTGTATAAAGTTAAGGATAAGGCTGTCACGGTGTATAAAGTTAAGGATAAGGCTGTCACGGAGTATAAAGTTAAGGATAAGCTTGTCACGGTGTATAAAGTTACGGATAAGGCTGTCACGGTGTATAAAGTTAAGGATAAGGCTGTCACGGAGTAAAGGACAAGGCTGTCACGGTGTATGACATGACATAACGGACAAGGCTGTCACGGTGTAAAATAAAGGACAAGGCTGTCACGGTGTATAAAGTAAAGGACAAGGTTGTCACGGTGTATAAATAACGGACAAGGCTGTCACGGTGTATGACAGTAACGGACAAGGCTGTCACAGTGTATAAAGTAAAGGACAAGGCTGTCACGGTGTATAAAGTAAAGGACAAGGCTGTCACGGTGTATGAAATAAAGGACAAGGCTGTCACGGTGTATAAAGTAAAGGACAAGGCTGTCACGGTGTATAAAGTAAAGGACAAGGCTGTCACGGTGTATGAAATAAAGGACAAGGCTGTCACGGTGTATAAAGTAAAGGACAAGGCTGTCACGGTGTATAAAGTAAAGGACAAGGCTGTCACGGTGTATGAAATAAAGGACAAGGCTGTCACGGTGTATAAAGCAAAGGATAATGAATGTGTATCCCAGCGTTTCCGGCCACCTTCCTCCCTGGAGGTCGGTCCCCATCGTCTCGGCCAACGTGGAACAAAAAATGATCGACTGATTTCCAGGCGACTGAGGGCCTGACTGTTAGTGTGCGCACAAATAACACGACTGATCTTCCTGTCTCTGTGTCGGGATCCCTATTCTGTCGACAACAGAGAAATGTTGTGCACTGTGTAGAGCCGACAGGGAAGAACAGCCGCACAGAGCGAGATATCGATCACTTGCCTATAATAGCTTAAGATCGTCTGTAAATTTGCGAGCACAAAACAAAACAAGTTGTAATTGTTTTGTATCAAGAGCTGACAAAGCAGTGAAAAGGATCCAGTCGACATTTTTCTCTTCG
>JABMCL010003021.1:107500-167500 GCA_018857735.1 Alviniconcha marisindica
CCTGCCTGTCCGTCTGTCTGTCCGTCTGCCTGCCTGTCTGTCTGTCTGTCGGTCGGCCGGTCGGTCGGTTGGTCAGTCTGTCCGTCCGTCCGTCCGTCCGTCCGTCCGTCCGTCTGCCTTCCTGCCAGCCTGCCTGTCTGTCCGTCCGTCAGTCTGTCCGTCTGCCTTCCTGCCAGCCTGCCTGTCCGTCTGTCTGTCTGTCTGTTTGCCTGCCTGCGTGTCTGTCTGTCTGCGTCTTCCTCTTATTTCTCCGTCTTTTTTCTTTCTTTCTTAGATTGTTCCTTTGTTTCTCTGTCTCTTACGATATTAACCCCTTCACTGCCCCGGCCAGTAAAGTTTCCGGGCTAAAAAGTTCACAAACACAGCTGTCAACTGTGTATTTTCCGGTCCTATAACATATCTACTTTCATTGCTGTGCGTTTTGACGGAAGTCCTCACATTCTTCGTGCAGAAAAGAAGAGAGAGGGTTGAAGATTTTCAAATTTAGCGCTTTTATTGGTCGTTTTTGAAGCGACATCGTGGCAGTGAAAGGGTTAATACCTGGCGGAGGTAGGAATACCCGAGCAGTTGGTACAAAGATGTCGTGGTGGACTTTACTCCGGCTGGAGAGATGTCGAGCCAATCTGAGGGCCTGGCGGTGTCACCACAGCTTCAGAAATGGCCGTAGTACTGTTACACGTCCCAATACGCAGCAAGAAGAAAATATGGCGACAGTTCTTGGAGATATTTCTCAACGAGAAGGCAGACTGGCGTCTGACCCCGTTCTTTCTAAAGAGCAGAATGCAGGTTGACCCCTGACCCCGTCCTTCCAGAGGGCAGAGGGCAGGTTGACCCCTGACCCCGTTCTTCCAGAGGGCAGGTTGACCCCTGACCCCGTTCTTCCAGAGGGCAGGTTGACGCCTGACCCCGTTCTTCCAGAGAGCAGAGTGCCCAGCGTGAGGGCGGACTGTGTACGGAACTGGTGGGTTGAGCCACGGACACTACAAGGGTCTTTGGTGAACTGTGTCTGCTTCAGTGACGTGTTTCTCCCTCTTGCAGTCACCGCTGATCGAGGCAGCTCCAACCCCGCCCCCGCCCCGCCAAGCTGACTGAAGTCTAGGTGATGCGAATTAAAACATTTTGCTGCATTTTGCATGTCTGACAAGTGTGGCGTGAAGCGTATGTCTCACACTTGAGGAGCATGGCAAGTGTTTTAGTTGTGGCGTGTAGCGTATGTCTTACAGTTGCGGCGTGTAGCATATCTCTGAGAGTTGCGGCGGGTAGCATATCCTCTGAGAGTTGCGGCATGTAGCATATCTGAGAGGTGTAGCGTGTCGGCCGAGAGTTGTGGCGTGTAGCATGTCTGTGCATGTCTGAGAGTTGTGCGTGTAGCTTGTCTGAGAGTTGTGGCGTGTAGCATATGTGGGAGACTTGCGGCGGCTGAGTGTACGAGAAAGGTCTCCATCGATCCATCCTTTGGAACCTCCCCGTCCCCACCCCTCCCTCCCCTTGTTTCCCATCGTCAATCACCACAACCACTGCCGAACCTCCATCGCGACTGACGACCACCCAGCGCACTAGTTCACGTGGCTTTGCACCCTGTGTGTGTGCTACAGGAAAAGAGGAAGAAAAGAAAAAAAGGGTGGGGATGTTATTCGCTTGCAGTGCGTGCACTGCGGGGCGAGAACTTGTGCTGCATGGCTGTTCACTGCTTCCTGCTGGCTTCAAGTGTGCAGCGACTTCATCACAACACCTGGCGAACCTTTATTATCCGTGATTAATATATTGGGGGTTGCTTTTGTTTGTTTGTTTGTTTGTTTGTTTGTTTGTTTGTTTCTGGTCGCTAAAACGACTTGCTCTCTTCTGGTAGGAAAATGAATGCAAGAAGGAACTGGTAATAGTAACTA
Source organism: Alviniconcha marisindica (assembly GCA_018857735.1). NCBI lineage: Eukaryota > Metazoa > Mollusca > Gastropoda > Provannidae > Alviniconcha > Alviniconcha marisindica. The sequence goes on from JABMCL010003021.1 coordinate 109,387, forward strand.
AATGGTTTTTTACGCCCAGTTAACCAGGACGGTCAAGTTATAACTGACAGGGCGACCAAGGCGGAAGGAACGAGAGAAAGAAAAAGAGGGAGAAAAAGAGAGGAGGACAGAGTGAAAGATGGAAGGGAAAAGTAAGGAGAGGAAGGGAGGAAGGATTATGTCCGGAGGAAAAGGGTGCAGGCTGAGCGATTGACAGGAGAAGAGAGGAGGATCAATCAATAGGAGCCAAGCAAGCCCTTCAAACATCCAACCCTTTGTGGCGTGTGTGATTGAAGTCCCCCACCACCCCCACCAGCACCACCTCAGTACCCCCTCCCCTCGCCAACCCCTCGGCCGTAAATCAGGATTGCAGCCGCATTTTCTTTTCTTTTTTGTGTGTGTGGTTGTTTTTCCAGTTCTCCACGACTCTTGAAAATTAATCTTGCCATTTTCATGTCTACTGGCCTGCCTGTCTTCCCCTTTATCTCTGTGTGTGTGTGTGTGTGTGTGTGTGTGTGTGTGTGTGTGTGTGTGTGTGTGTGTGTCTGTCTGTCTGTCTGTCTGTCTGTCTGTCTGTCTGTCTGTGTAGTTGTGTTATGTGAATGTTTTTGTGCGTGAGAGAGAGAGAGAGAGAGAGAGAGAGAGAGAGAGAGAGAGAGAGAGAGAGAGAGAGAGTGTGTGTGTGTGTGTGTGTGTGTTGCGCGGGGTGGGTGGGGTGGGGGTATTCTTCCTTCGATGGGGATTACCTCCACGTCCGTGAAAGAGATTGATAACAAACAGACACACACAAAAACATTCATGGCACGCAATATCAATGCAGCCGCGCGTATTGTATAAAAATTATTTTAAAGTAAGTTTGTTCTTGTTTTTTAGCCCTGATTTCTGTTTGAAACTCTTTTGAAATGCCTTCTCGGTGTCGTTTAGAAAGTTACTTCTGTGACTGGAATGTCCTCCAGGCACGCTATGTAATTTACCTGTTGGGGACGATACCTAGAGAACGGTAAGAGGATTCTGAATGTCGGGATAGGTTTGAAAAAGATTCTTACTGCGTTTGAAAACTGGTATGAATACATGTGATTTGTTAGCATATGACAGCTGTCGTTCCGTTGCTAGAACGTTAGTAACGCCACACGATAATGCTTCCTGATACCAGTACGTGGTTTCATTTGAAGAAATTCCGTCAAGACATCACAGCAGTATTTAGAGAGGGGTCTTGTTGTGGACACTCTAATCTGTCTGACAGAACATGCGGGTTTTCTCCTGTTCGTTTCGCTGCCTGTGGACGCCACTCAGATCTTCCACAGCTGAAATGACTGTAACGTTAAAGTAACAGTTTCAAAGGACAGCTTGTTTCAAGAGAGGGAAAGCCAGAATTCTTAGCGACCGCTTCTAGAAACCTTGTTCCGTTTCCATGGCGACGCGGCAATCAGCTGGGTGGAGGGTGAGCGAGCGAGGGGCGGGGGGGTGGGGGTGGGGGGCGGAGTTAGGGTCCGGATCAATAGGTGTAGCAGTGTCCAGAGAAGAGGCGACGCGGCGAGGACCTCCACGTGTAGTAGTGCTGGAGTTCCAGTCTCCGCTCCTGTCTCCGCGGCTTCCCTCCTCCACTCCCGCCTCGCTCCGTCTCTCCATCCCTGCCGCTGCCTCCTGACTGGCTGTCTGCTCCTCTCTCCGCTGCTGCAGCCACGACCCCCACCAACACCTCCACCCCCGTCACCGACGGCAGCTCTGTCTTTGCCAATTTCTCTGTCCACCTTGTCCCCTCCCCTTTGTCACAACGCCCCCCCCCCCCTCCCCCGTTCCTTCAGTCCCTCCCCTTCCCCACCTCCCCTACCAGCACCATCCGCCTAGGGACCTGCCAGACCTCTCTGATTCTATCTACCTAGTCATGCAGGAGGTCTTTGTGGCCATAGCTGCTGGTCTCCTGCTGGCGTTGTCAGTCGCGCTGTCATCGCCTCGTCTCTTGCATCCTTCCGTCTCTACTGGCCACACAGGACTGGGCCGTGTTGCCGCTACAACACCCAGGGTAGGAAGCCTCCCGCACCCGGGGTAGGCTGCCGCTTCACTCGAGGAAGGCGACGTGTGGAGCGTGGAACAGGTGTCTCTCCTGTCCAACTTTACTGGTAGCCGTGCTGAACATGCTGGATGCAACGGGTGTCGAGTCAACCGATGGTGGACACGTTGGATGATACAGGCGGCGTCCACTGGGTGGGCGATCAGCGGGTTTAACAGTACGGGTGGATGGGTGAGTGAGAGAGTGGGGAGAACTCTCGGTCGCGGTCAACATGTTGGGAGCAAGGATTATGAGGTCGAGGGCGAGTTTCAAGGAGCTGTTTCCTCGCGTTTGATGCGTGTGGGTTGTCCCCCTTTGCGGTGCGCAGCCTCGTTCCCAGTGGCGGTGTCACTGAACTGCCTGCTGCCTGCTGACCACCTGCGTCGTCTTCAACTCGGCGCCAGACGAGGCTGGCTTTTGGTTCCAACTCGCTTCAGCCGGCAGCTCCCTTCGTGACTGACTGGAATGAGCCAGGAGTCGGCAGAGAGGTGCTTCCGCGCGGACTGGATGATGCATGGGCAGAGGGCGAGAGAGCCGCACGGAGAGGTCACCGGGGCGGTGGGAGCACTTTGTCACCGCCTGCTGTCCTCGCGGTGGGCGTTGGGAGCTGAGAGCCACAGTCAAACAGAACACGACACCGGATGGACGCGACAGTTCCTCGCTGCTGCGCTCTGGAACCAGCCTTGCTGCCGTGCCTGACGCGGTGCCAGTCCGTGTCGTGTCGTACCGTGCTGTGCCCTGCCGTACTGTCGCCCCCCCCCCCCTCCCTCCCACTCCTTCCCCCTTCCCCAGCCCTCTTTGCCAGGTGCATGCAACACCAGGCCAGTCAGCGCACAGATTGGAGCGGCAAGAGCGGCCGCAGTGCAGCAGGGTGGCGGTGGCAGCGTCGACAAGACGCAAGCTTTGTGTGGCGGAGCGGTCGCCTCGGCAGCCGCTCTCACGCTGCCCTCAGCCTGGCCCTGTTCGCCGTCTGTCACTGGCGCTGTCATGTCCAACGTCTTCCTGTTGCTGGGGCCGGTCAGCCCTCGCCAGGGCCAGTGTCGGGCCCGCTGAGCCACCTGGGGCCGGGCCGTGTCGGTAAGAGGCAAATGAAGGCATAACCGGCAGCAAGGTGCTGTGCGTGTCGCGTGACCGCTTTCCGCCACAGTCTGGTCCTCGTGTCAAGGGTCATTTTGGTCTTCTCCTGGGATTGGACTTTGGAGTGGATCTGCTACCGACAGGTACCTCTCTCTCTCTCTCTCTCTCTCTCTCTCTCTCTCTCTCTCTCTCTCTCTCTCTCTCTCTCCACACACACACACACACACACACACACACACACACAACGCACACACACACACGCACACACGCGCGCGCGCGCCACACACACACACACACACACACACACACACACACACACACACACACACACACACACACTTCCTGCACGCATTCTTCATTGTCCGTTGCTGGTGACAGCTGTTATCTAAACTCTGGCCGAGTATCGTCATCATTTTGCTGCATCTGGAAGGACGCAGAATCGATCGACTTCGTGTCGTGGCACAGTTTGGTCAATCAATTCCCCATCCATTCTCTTTCTCACCCCGCAACCTCACCTGGGTGTGCGAATCGAAATGGCTGATCAGTGGAAATGTTGCCTTGTGGATCCCGGTCATCAACCTCCCTTCCTCCCTCTCTCTCTTTCTCTCTCTCCCTCTCTCTCGCTCTCTCTCTCTCTCGCCACCCTCCCCACTTCCAGAAGCACGCCCCCTTCCCCACTCCATTTGCAGTGTGCTCAGTTCTCCCAAGACAACTGTTGCTGAGCCGCCGTGGTGCATGTGCCGGTGCGCCGGTGGGAGCAGGACCGATGGTGGTTGCTGAGGTGCAGGGACAGTGGCGCGACATATGGCGGCTCGTGATACTCGTTTCCCTCTCTCCCACCCTGTCGCCGTAATGACACGGGGCTCGCCTCGCCTTGAGCTTTCTTCACCTAGCTGGGTGGAGGTTTTTCTCTTCCAGATTGGGTAGTTCAGCTCCCCTCTTCACCACCTCTCTCTCTCTCTCTCTCTCTCTCTCTCTCTCTCATGAGATTTTTATGCTTCTTGCATAAATTTTTACTTATTTATTCATGCTTCATACATGTATGTAAATGATACCTTGAATTTTTTGTATTATTATTTATCAGTAGCTTGGCAAGAACTAACTGTTAGGTTTTGATTGAATCTAAACGACAATCCTTCTAAAATATGGTTTTCGAGTTCTCTCTCTCTCTGTCTCTCTCTCTCTCTCTCTCCGCCCCCCCCCCCCCCCCCCCCCCCCCCCACTTGTATATCGTAATATACCAGTGTGAAGTCGTCTCAGTTTGATTTGTTGTGTGTGTATAGTGGGGTGGGAGTGTGGGGCAGATGTTAAGGAGGGCTGTAGCTCGGCCTATGGGGAAGGTCGGAGTTCAGACGCGCAGCCTATAATGATATCAGTGCAACGCCATCGTTGTTTAACGCGAGGCTTCAGTGGAAGGGAAAAGCGAAGGACTACCGGTTAGAAAAAAGCCAAAGCGGAAAAGAACCAGGAAAATGTCTTCACCAACAGAAGACCGACCTTACCCAACAGTTGTAGTTTCAGCACCAAAAGAAATGTCTTCATCAAGTACAGATACTTACAAACAAACAGACTGGCAAGAGTTAGATTACACTGCTCGCTTGCCAGTCAATCATTTCCTTAAATGGTTGCCGTTGTACAAACATGACTGGTTCCCGTTGTACAAACATGACTGGTTCCCGCTGTACAGACATGACCGGTTCTCGTTGTGCGTGCGTGACTGTTTCCGTTGTACGAACATGACTGGTTCCTGTATCTCGGGTACTACCGTTAGCTCGGATACCTGGCTATTGCCGGTAGCTCGGATATTGCCGGTAACTTAGGTACTATCGGTACCTCCGGTACTGCCGCTAGCTCGGATACCTGGCTATTGCAGGTAGCTCGGATATTGCCGGTAACTTAAGTACTATGGGTAGGCCTACCTCCGGTACTGCCGCTAGCTCGGATACCTGGCACAGGTAGCTCGGATACTGCCGGTAACTTAAGTACTATGGGCGCCTCCGTTACAGCCGCTACCTCGGATACCTGGCTATTACCGGCAGCTCGAATACTGCCGGTAGCTTAGGTACTATGGGTACCTCCGGTACAGCCGGTAGCTTAGGTATAGGTACTATGGGTACCTCAGGTACTGCCGATAGCTCGGGTACTGCCGACAGCTTGGGTTCTGTGTGTACCACCGGCACTTCGGGTGCATCAGGTACTGCTGGTAAGTCGAGTACCGCAGGTACCTTTGGTACTTCCAGTGGCTTGGGTAGATTGGCTCCTGCGTGTAGCCCGCGTACTGCGGCTTACCGGGTATCTCGGGTACTGCGGGCACTTCAGAAATTGCAGGTACCTCGGACACCTCAAAAATTGCAGGTAGTTCGGGTACTGCCGGCACCTCAGAAATTGCAGGTAGTTCGGGTACTGCGGGCACCTCAGAAATTGCAGGTAGTTCGGGTACTGCGGCCCTCTCAGAAATTGCAGGTAGCTCGGGTACTGTGGGCACCTCAGAAATTGCAGGTAGCTCGGGTACTGCGGTACCTCGGCACTGTGGACAGGCCGGATACTAATAGTAACTCGGGTACCATGGGCACCACGCGTAGCTCTGGTGGAAACAGGTGTGTGCAGTACCCGAGCTATAGGTGACATTTTCCCGGCCACCGTTCAGCAGGTGTTGTGCACAGGCTGAATGCCGTTCAGCAGGTGTGCACAGGCTGACTGGCAGAGAGCCACCTTTCATAGGCAGACTGGCAGAGAGCCACGGTTCAGCAGGTGTGCAGAAGCTGACTGGCAGAGAGCCACGGTTCAGCAGGTGTGCAGAAGCTGACTGGCAGAGAGCCACGGTTCAGCAGGTGTGCAGAAGCTGACTGGCAGAGAGCCACGGTTCAGCAGGTGTGCAGAAGCTGACTGGCAGAGAGCCACGGTTCAGCAGATGTGCAGAAGCTGACTGGCAGAGAGCCACGGTTCAGCAGATGTGCAGAAGCTGACTGGCAGAGCGCCACCGTTGAACTGCGGGCACCGTGAGGGCCCCGCGTGCACGCCTGCCGCTCGTCTACACGTCAACTTCTTGCTGCTGATGCTAGAGCCGTTCTTACAGCACGACCAGGCGCCAGTCTCCGAGCTGCCGAGAAGCCAGTGATTAAAAGTCCGCCGTGGCCATGATGATGGTGGTGATGGTGATGACAGTGTGCCGCCTGTCTGTGCCTGTAGTTTATCGATTCCTCCGCTAGCTGTGGGGAAGGCTCTTCGAAGGGCATTGTGGGCGCTTTGGTCATCGCAAGACTGAAACTGGCAACAGGGCCATGGTCAGCGGACCTCGAGATCAGCTCTATAAAAAGACTGCCGACCGTTTCGTAACAGATGGCGGGGACGCAGTCTCGGTCCGCACTTAATTCCGTGCGCTGGATCGGAGTCTGCTGTTCGTCTTGGATTCCGTATGCTGTGACCGCAGTCTATGAATATTAATGACACTTCCCGGAAGAACTGGAGTAATATCGCCTGCTTTGGCTGAGTGGAAACGAAACCGTACTCGCAGTTAGATGGTCTTTATGAGCAACCCGCCACACCGCTCTCTCCACTTGTCACCCGCTTTATGGCAGCTGCCTCAGTGCAGGAACAGACGCATACAGATCCTCACGACTAGTTTGCATCAGACAGTAGTGAGAACAGGTTTCCTTTTCCTTTAAACTTTATGTCGAAGAGAATCTGTAATCTGCCTTCTGCGCACAACACTGTATTCTGACCTTCCCCAGGCTTAAAATGGAGACTATTTGCTAACTTTGGGTTATTTTTTGTGTGTTTTTGTTTCTATGAACTCTTGTACGCCTCCTCTCAAGATGAACCCTAAACGCTTCACAATGGCAGCTATGTGGCGCTAACTGCTTTCGAGCAGAACCCACTGCGCTCTGGTCTTATGCGACTGTGAATAAAAGACTGTAGCTTTACCCAGCTTTTAATTTTAATTTTATTATATACACACAGAAGTGGTTACAGTGCTGTTTGTTTGTTAAATGGCTGGCGCTGTGCGAAACCGCTGGCAGTTTACAGTGTCATTTCATTCGAAGCCACGCACGTAGTGTGCATGTGTGTGTGTGGCTGTAACCGGCCACCTGTATCTTTGGCAGAATGACCGGGATCTGTTAGGTGCTACTGCAGTAAGACGAGGGTGGAATGAACTCCGGAATAAGAGTCAGCACAGAAAGGCGACCCTGAAGAAAAAAGTATCCCGCCGCTCCTGTCGGGACTCGAACCCGCGACATTTCGATCACGAGTCCGGCGCTCTAGTTCTAGCTATCGCCGCTCCCTAAAGCAAATGCAGTCAAGAGAGAGGAGACGAGAGGACGCGCACTCCGAGCATCGCTTTCCGGCACCTTCCTCCAGTGCTTGGAGTTTGGAGAGGACGTTGACCTCTGCCTATGCTGTGGCCCAGCGCGAGGTGTTCGTGTCTGAAGAGCACTGGGAGCAAATTTAGTTGACTTCAGCGGAAGGCAGAAATTAGAAAGAAAGGAATCGTTCCAGTAAACTAAGCGAGTAGAGCTGTCTGATGGCCTACTGCAGGCATTGAAAAGGACCCTCTCCTAGCTCTGGTCTCTCGTCTGCAGGCATTGAAAAGGACCCTCTCCTAGCTCTGGTCTCTCTCTCATCTGCAGGCTTTGAAAAGGACCCTCTCCTAGCTCTGGTCTCTCTCATCTGCAGGCTTTGAAAAGGACCCTCTCCTAGCTCTGGTCTCTCTCATCTGCAGGCATTGAAAAGGACCCTGTCCTATCTCTGGTCTCTCATCTGCAGGCTTTGAAATTGACGCTCGGGTGGAAAAAGGACCGTCTGATAGGTCTGGACACTCATCTGATGGCCTACTGCAGGCTTAGAAAAGGACCTTCTGATAGGTCTGGACTCTGGTATGATGGTCTGCAGGCTTAGAAAAGGACCATCTGATAGAAAAGGACCCTCTAATAGAAAAGGACCCTATGACAGGTCTGAATTTTCATCTAATGACCTACTGTGCACCAGCTTAGAAACGATCCTGCTGATAGAAAAACGCACTGATAGCTCTGGACATTCATCTGTTGGCCTACCGCAGGCTTAAAAATGACCCTCTGATGGAAAAGGACCCTCTGGTGGGTCTGCACTCTCATCTGTTGGCCTATTGCAGGCTTAGAAAAGGACCCTCGGATGGAAAAGGACCCTCGGGTGGAAAAGGACTCTCAGCACATGAGACATTAAAGTCTGCATCCGCAGTGCCCTACCGTTTGCGGATGGCAGGGAAGAAGTGGGGAGGGGGGGGGGGGTGGACAGACAGTTGTGTCACAGGTGCGGGGTCAGTCCAATCTGAGTAATTAGCCGTCATTAGCGAGCCACGACGGAGTCTTCCCTGTCTGAGCCGCCCGAGCCGACGGGAGCTAAGAGGAGGGCGGTGTCAGGTGAAGTAGCTCCTCCAGCCCGGCGCAGCCTGACCGGGGGATCAGAGGCGGTAGGACACCGCCCGCAGTCACTTCACTTCCACACGGCTGAACTGTCTCTCGTCTTCCCTGCTTCGCCGCTCCGTCGTCTAGTGTTTGCACCTGGGCCGTCAGATGGTTGAGAAAGCAGCGTTGACATCTTCCAGCGCGGAGGAGAGGTGTACTAACAATCATAGATGTCAAACATCGTCCATGGTAAAAACCGAAAAGAGGGAGAGAGAAAGAAAATGGTGGCTGGCGTTAGTTGTTTCGAGGCTGGCAGGAGAGACGGCCACGACATGGAGGTTGCTCTGTCTCTGTCTCTCTGTCTCTGTCTGTCTGCTATGTCTGTCTGTCTGTCGGTCTGTCTGTCTGTCTGTCTCTGTCTCTCTGTCTGTCTGTCTGTCTCTGTCTCTGTCTGTCTCTGTCTCTGTCTGTCTGTCTGTCTGTCTGTCTGTCTGTCTGTCTGTCTGTCTGTCTGTCTCTCTCTCTCTCTCTCTCTCTCTCTCTCTCTCTCTCTCTCTCTCTCTCTCCTCTTTAGGGTGGCGTTATCTTCTACCCGTTACTTCATTTCGTATCCTGTGACTCGGGTATATGCCAAAACCTGATTCCGTTAATTCTTCTTCTTGTTATTTAAAGCATTTTCACACAAGTAGACCGATCTTAAGATTGTAAAGATAACTAACATTTGCTGAAAAATAAATTACACCATTTTTTGGTAAACAGTCTTAAATCATATTGATTGCATTAATGGCATTACTAATGTTACCAGGTATGCACAACAATACAATAATAATAAAGAGGATTTCTAGAGCGCCCATCTACCACACTAGGTGGCAGCACAGAGCGCTTTACAATAACACTAACCACACACACACACACACACGCACACGCACCACACATAACACACACGCACGCGCGCGCACACACACACACACACACACACACACACACACACCACACACACACACACACACACACACTCAATTATTGACCTAGAAACAAATAAAGTAGATAATGATAACCTAGCAAAATCCAGTCTCTAATAGTCTACACAGTCTACAATACAGCACAGTAAACAATACTTTATCAATCCTTAAAAAGAAAATTCAGTTGTTTGCTTTTGACAACTACTTAATAAAAGAAGTAAATAAAAAGTAGGTACATGTACACACAGTTTCACCAACGACGGTACCTGTCTCATTCACGCAAATGCTGTCATACTTAATTTAGGTCTCACTCACACACACACACACACACACACACACACACACACACACACACACACACACACGCGCGCGCGCGCGCGCGCGCACGCACACGCACACGCACGCACGCACGCACTCACGCACACACACGTCCATCCCCATTCGCCCCCCTCCCCCACCCCCACCCCACCACTTCGCCACCCTTTCTCTCTTTCTGTCTGTGAGCGGTGCAAATATTGATGTATGGATTGTTCTGACGGTAGAAAAAAGTGTAATTAGGTGCCTGGTGAGACGTATCGTCACTTGGTGTCTGGTGTCCCCCGTCATCTTCATGGGGCAGTCTAGTCCTTCTGCCTTGTTGTCGCACAGCGTCAGGCTTTCCACGCCCTTGTCATTAGTCTGTCCTCTTCTCGCTGCAATCACGGAGTGTCTCCTCTCTTCACGCATTTGTGGCGTATTCCTACAAGTCTTTCCACGCCACTTTTACGTAGTCTCACGTTTTGCACGCCATTCTTACGTAGTGTCACGTTTTCCACGCCATTCTTACGTAGTGTCACGTTGTCCACGCCGCTGTCACATAGGATCAGGTTTTCCTTGCCATTGTTACGCAGTGTCACGTTCTCCACGCCATTGTTACGTAGTGTCACGTTGTCCACGCCGTTGTCACATAGTATCATGTTTTCCACGCCAGCGTGGCGTAGGTGTCAGGTTGTCCATGCCGTTGTTGTCCACGCCGTTATTGCGCAATGAGGGATTATCATGTCGTTGTCACGTCGGTAAAAATTTACATTTTCGGTGTGAAACCGAAGCACTTTCCACGACATTGTCATTCTGTGTCATGGCTTTCCAATGCTATTGTCATTCTGTGTCATGGCTTTCCAATGCTATTGCCATTCTGTGTCATGGCTTCCACGCCATTGTTTTTCTGTGTCATGGCTTTCCACGACTTTGTCAGAAGTGAAGTCTGTTAATGTCACTGTCGTGAAGTGTCATGGCTTTGCACGACTTTGTCAGAAGTCTGTCCAAGCCACGGTCCTGAAGTGTCATGGCTTTCCACGACATTGTCAGAAGTCTGTCCAGGCCACTGTCCTGAAGTGCCATGGCTTTCCACGACTTTGTCAGAAGTCTGTTCAGGCCACTGTCCTGAAGTATCGTGGTTTTCGTCTTTCATAGGCGGGTGTGAGTCGGTGCTGTGGTTGGGACTATAAAATTATAGTCAGGTGAGGGCTGTACTGTGGTCATGAACCGGTTCACGATGTTCCACTGGGACGTCTTTTTTCCTCACGGCGTCACTGTATTTATGTCAATTCTGGACCAGTCGGTACCTTCAATGTAGACCGGTCAGGGACCTTCACTGTAGACCAGTCTATACCTTCACTGTAGACCAGGCCGAGGACTTCACTGTAGACCAGCCAGTAACGCTCACTGTAGACCAGTCGATACCTTGACTGTAGACCAGTCGATACCTTCACTATAGATCAGTCGATACCTTCACTGTAGACCATTTGGTACCCTCACTGTAGAGCAGTCGCTACCCTCTCCGTACACTAGTGCGGGACCCACGCTGTAGACCATTCAGGGGCCTTCACTGCATACTAGTCGGGGGCCTTCACTGCAGACTAGTCAGTGACCTTCACTGTAGACAGTCAGTGACCTTCACTGTAGACCAGTCAGTGACCTTCATTGTAGACAGTCAGGGGCCTTCACTGTAGACCAGTCGGTACCTTCACTGTAGACCAGTCGGTACCTTCATTGCAGACCAGTCAGGAACTTTCGCTGTAGACCAGTCGGTACCTTCGCTGTAGACCAGTCAGTGCCTTCACTGTAGACCGGTCGGTTCTTTCGCTGGAGACGTCAGGGATCTTCACTATGGATCAGTCGAGACCTTTATTTAAACAAGTCGGGGACCTTCACGTTAAACTGGATGAGAAGGATGGAGGTACCCAGCTAGCCTTTATTCTTTCACCGCTTGGCCGAGTTTTTCCCTCCGAACAGGCCAGGCTGTACACAATGGCCACGTCTTTCACCGCCACGTCTTCTCGTCTGTGGTGACTGGCATTAAGGTCTCGTGATGGACGGTACAGAAGTCTTATGGTGGACGGCAGAAAGGATCAATAAATATTTAAAACATTGCAGTTAAGGATCAATAACTATTTAAAAACTGTGTACCTCTCTTTGGTTATCTGCTGTCTCTTTTTAGCAGCGCTGCTGAAAACGGGTGGCTTAATTCCTTGTGTTTATTTATCTGGTTGTTTCAAAGCGACGTGCCCGTGGATGAGTGAGCAGTGGAGCCTATTGATGGCGACCAGGTATGCTGATCGTTGCTGCCAGGGTTGGCTAATCAGTGCCGATGTGCGCTGCAACACAAACACTCTTACCGATTACGTGCGCTTCAGGCCTGCCTTTGTTTGTTTTTGAGGCGGAGACTCTTTGACTCGCTTCTCCAGCCAGATAGACCAATCCGTTGCGAGTAACGTCTGCAGCCAGATAGACCAATCCGATTCGTGTAACATCTGCAGCCAGATAGACCAATCCGTTGCGAGTGACGTCTGCAGCCAGATAGACCAATCCGTTGCGAGTGACGTCTGCAGCCAGATAGACCAATCCGTTGCGAGTGACGTCTGCAGCCAGATAGACCAATCCGTTGCGAATGACGTCTGCAGCCAGATAGACCAATCCGTTGCGAGTAACGTCTGCAGCAGATAGACCAATCCGTTGCGAGCGACGCCTGCAGCCAGATAGACCAATTCGTTGCGAGTGACGTCTGCAGCCAGATAGACCAATCCGTTGCGAATGACGTCTGCAGCCAGATAGACCAATTCGTTGCGAATGACGTCTTCAGCCAGATAGACCAATTCGTTGCGAGTCACGTTTGCAGCCAGATAGATCAGTCCGTTGCGAGTGACGTCTGCACGTGTGCAGATAGAGAGATCAGTGCGTTGTGAGTGATGTCTCGTGTTTGATGTCACTCAGGAGCCGTTCGTGTGTTGTCGTGATACAGAATCGTGACCTGCTTTCATTCGGCTTGTTTTAGTGGATCGCTTCTTGTGTTGTACCACACTAAGGAGTGTCCACACAACTTGTATACCACACCTACAAAATAGTGTGCACATACAGATGTAGTACACCACCCAGTGTCCACACAACTGATGTACCACACCAACAAACAAAAAATTGTTCACATAACAAGTACCATACCAACACGTGTTCACATGCAGATGTAGCACACCGACGAATGTTCACACAACAGTATGTGGACACAGTAGTAATACACTGCTACAGAACAGTATATGGACACATACACTGCTACATCGCCGTAGTACACGCACTGCTACAGGACGGTATGTAGACAACATGCATACACTGCCACAGGACGGTAGTACATACACTGCTACAGTATCGTGGTACATACACTGCTACAGGATGGCATGCGGACAGAGCCAATGTACAGGGACACAGCACATGTACAGTGACAACGTGGCCGACGTAGCGATGGGGAGACAGGGCCGACGTAGCGATGGGGAGACAGGGGCCGACGTAGCGATGGAGAGACAGGGGCCGACGTAGCGACGGGGAGACAGGGGCCGACGTAACGACGTAGCGATGGGGAGACAGGGGCCGATGTAGCGATGGGGAGACAGGGGCCGACGTAGCGATGGGGAGACAGGGGCTGACGTAGCGATAGAAGACAGGGCCGACGTAGCGGTGGGGAGACAGGGGCCGACGTAGCGATGGGGAGACAGGGGCCGACGTAGCGACGGGGAGACAGGGGCCGACGTAGCGATGGGGAGACAGGGGCCGATGTAGCGATGGGGAGACAGGGGCCGACGTAACGATGGGGAGACAGGGGCTGACGTAGCGATAGGAAGACAGGGCCGACGTAGCGATGGGGAGACAAGGGCCGACGTAGTGATGGGGAGACAGTGCCGACGTAGCGATGGGGAGACAGGGGCCGCGTAGCGATGGGGAGACAGGGGCCGACGTAGCGATGGGAGACAGTGCCGACGTAGCGATGGGGAGACAGGGGCCGACGTAGGGGAGACAGGGCCGACGTAGCGATGGGGAGACAGGGGCGACGTAGCGATGGGGAGACAGGGGCCGACGTAGCGATGGGGAGACAGGGGCCGACGTAGCGATGGGGAGACAGTGCTGACGTAGCAATGGGGAGACAGGGGCGACGTAGCGATGGGGAGACAGGGCCGACGTAGCGATGGGGAGACAGGGGCTGACGTAGCGATGGGGAGACAGGGCCGACGTAGCGATGGGGAACAGGGGCCGACGTAGCGATGGGGAGACAGGGGCCGACGTAGCAATGGGGAGACAGGGACGACGTAAGCGATGGGGAGACAGGGGCCGACGTAGCGATGGGGAGACAGGGGCCGACGTAGCGATGGGGAGACAGGGGCCGACGTAGCGATGGGGAGACAGGGGCCGACGTAGCGATGGGGAGACAGTGCCGACGTAGCGATGGGGAGACAGGGGCCGACGTAGCGATGGGGAGACAGGGGCCGACGTAGCGATGGGGAGACAGGGGCCGCGTAGCGATGGGGAGACAGGGGCCGACGTAGCGATGGGGAGACAGGGCCGACGTAGCGATGGGGAGACAGGGGCCGACGTAGCGATGGGGAGACAGGGGCCGACGTAGCGATGGGGAGACAGGGGCCGACGTAGCGATGGGGAGATAGTGCTGACGTAGCAATGGGGAGACAGGGGCCGCGTAGCGATGGGGAGACAGGGGCCGACGTAGCGATGGGGAGACAGGGGCTGACTTAGCGATAGGGAGACAGGGCAGACGTAGTGATGGGGAGACAGGGGCCGACGTAGCGACGGGGAGACAGGGGCCGACGTAGCGACGTAGCGATGGGGAGACAGGGGCCGATGTAGCGATGGGGAGACAGGGGCCGACGTAGCGACGGGGAGACAGGGGCCGACGTAGCGATGGGGAGACTGGGGCGGAGAGCAAAGGGGACTAATTATGGCAAATGCCAAGACCCATTAGAAATCTGAAGCTGTCGAGCACAGGGTGGCGAAGGAGGGGCAGGAACGGGGTTCTCAGGGTGGGTGTGGGGAGTGGGGAGGGCAGACACGGATGTGGAGGACCAGAGACCTCGTTGCTGTCGTCCTCCCTTTTCCGGCGCCGAGTGGCGGATCAATCGGAGCGGTTCAGTATGGCACAATCCGCTCCTCCCAGCCGCTAATGATTTCTGCGGGCTACACCAGCCACGCGCTATGCTCCTGGACATTCCACCACGCAGCCTTTCTTCTTCTCTGCAGCTTTTTTTTCTCTTTTTTTTCTCTTCTTGTGGCGCTCTCTCTCTCTCTCTCTCTCTCTCTCTCTCTCTCTCTCTCTCTCTCTCTCTCTCTCTCTCTCTCTCTCTCTCTCTCTCTCTCTCTCAGCCTTTCTCCCTGTCTCTCCCCGTCCCTCTCTCTCTTTCGCTCTCTGAAAACGTCTTGGCCATTTGCGAGCCATGACTAATGGCGGTGTGAAGAAATTAGCGGATCGTTATCCGAGGTGAAAACGAGGCACTGGTTGAAAAGGGGGGTAATGAGCTTCCGGTGTAATGGGCTTCCGATGGAATGAATGAAACCGTTGTTCCTTGCCAGTGAGGGAACGATGTTTCCCAACAGAAAGCTGCCATTGCTGGTTGTGGGCATTGTGCATGTGTGTGAAGGCAAAGCCATGCCTTCCTGGTCCGTCGAGAGGCGACGAGGCCGTCGATGCCGTGCTACAAAACGCGCGAGGATCGGCCAGAAGCTGGGCTGACGTTCTGCAAGTTCGCGTCTTGACATCTTTAGTTTAAGTTGTGGTCAGGTTTCTTAGTTTGTGTCTCAGTACCTGGTTTGACGTCTTTAGTTTAAGTAGTGGTCAGGTTTCTTAGTTTGTGTCTCAGTATCTGGTTTGACATCTTTAGTTTAAGTAGTGGTCAGGTTTCTTAGTTTGTGTCTCAGTATCTGGTTTGACATCTTTAGTTTTAGTAGTGGTCAGGTTTCTTAGTTTGTGTCTCAGTACCTGGTTTACATCTTTAGTTTAAGTAGTGGTCAGGTTTCTTAGTTTGTGTCTCAGTACCTGGTTTGAAATCTTTAGTTTAAGTAGTGGTCAGGTTTCTTAGTTTGTGTCTCAATGCCTGTTTGACGCAGTAAAGACTCTTATTACTTCTGTATCCTCTCAAGGTTTGACTACTGTAACTGTCGCCTTATGGATACACCCAAGGCAAATTTCTCTACACACAAACAATAAAGTTGTGTAGAGAACTTTATATATATTATTATATGTCGCCCAGCCTCTCCAAATAAATGTTAAAACTTTGCTGCAAGACTCGTTCTCTTGGCATCCCGCCACCACCACTCTACACCTCCCCTGGAAAAAATGCACTGGCTTCCCACTTCACAACGTATTAAGTCGCTTGTATGTGTACGTGTTATGGTCCTGCTTACCTCTCTAAATTGCTACATGTGTACACTCCGTCTTGCACACTACGCTCTCCCTCTGACTCCCGCATGATGAAATCCAGCAATACAAACGCGATCCGAGACTCACTTTTAAAAGAGTGTGTTGTTTGTCCTCGGACAAACAAAAAAGAAGAAACTGTGATAGCCCGATTACACATTGGCCATTCTTTTAGTACTCATACATTTTTATTGAAGGGTGATGAACCGCCAATGTATATCGGATGTGATGAACTTTTAACTATTGAACGTATTTTACTTACTTGTTCAGATCTTATTGAAATAAGAGAGAACCACTTTACAGCTCAAACACTGCATGTGTTGTTTCAGGAGAGATTTTTTACTTTTTGAAAGAAATCAATATTTTTGGAAAAATTTAAACTTGAGATCACTTTTGGTTATGTTTGTCTTACTTCCCTTTTTAAGTATGGTTTGAAAATTGCACATGTACCAATTTTAACATGTATACACTTTTAAAAAGTAATATATGATGACAAAATGTGTATCGCCCTGATATATCCGCACTGGTTGACTGGGCGTAAAACACCAATTTACTTACTTACTTGCTCGCCCTTTCTACGTCTCTCGGGTCCAGCGGGTGGAATGTGAGGTGTGCCGTGTCTGTGTGGTGTGCAGGTGACAGTCGAGGTGCAGAAGAAGAATGGCGGCTACGAGCTGCTGACCTTCACCCTGGTGGGCAGCATTGCCGGCGTGGTGCTGGCTGTCACCATCATCTACCTGCTCAAGCGCCACCGCCGGTCCCGCGAGAAGCTGGCGCAGCTGGCCTCCACTGGGGACGGCAACGAGGCTTCCAAGGACTACCAGGTGAGGTGGTCTGTGTGGGCTCTCTCTCTGTCTCTCTGTCTTTCTGTCTCTGTCTCTATCTGTCTGTCTGTCTGTCTGTCTGTCTCTGTTTCTCTGTCTCTGTCTGTCTCTGTCAGTTTCTTTGTCCCTGTCCCTGTCCCTCTCTCTCTCTCTCTCTCTGTTCACTTATTCAGTAGTTTAGCAAGGACTAGTTGTTAGACAGGTCTAAATGAACCTAAACTAAATCCTTGAAAAATAAAGAGTTCGAGTTCGAGTTCTCTCTCTCTCTCTCTCTCTCTCTCTCTCTCTCTCTCTCTCTCTCTCTCTCTCTCTCTCTCTCTCTCTCTCTCTCTCTCTCTCTCTCTCTCTCTGAGTTCAGGATATATGCCAACAATGTCTACGTATTGTGTGTACAGGACCTACGCCAACATTTTGTACTCTGTATTCAGGACATATACCAGCAGCGCCTGTGTGCTCGGTGTCAGGACCTATGCCAACAGTATGTGTGCGTTATGTGTGTTCGGGACCTATGCCAACAACCTGTATGTACTCTGTGTGTTCAGGACCTATGCCAACAATATTTGTGCGTTATGTGTGTTTAGGACCTATGCCAACAGTATGTGTGCATTATGTGTGTTCAGGACCTGTGCCAACAGCCTGTATGTACTCGGTGTGTTCAGGACCTATGCCAATAACCTGTATGTACTCTGTGTGTTCAGGACCTATGCCAACAACCTGTATGTACTCTGTGTGTTCAGAACCTGTGCCAACAACCTGTATGTAATCTGTGTGTTCAGGACCTATGCCAACACCCTGTACGTAATCTGTCTGTGTACTGTGTTCAGAACTATGCCAACACTGTCTATGTACTGTGTTCAGGACTATGCCACAGTCTATGAACTGTGTTCAGGATCGATGTCAACAGTGTCTGTGGACTGTTGAGGACCTATGCCGACAATGTCTATGTACTGCGCCCAGGACCTGTGCCAGCAATGTCTATGCACTGTGTTCAGGACTATGCCAACAATGTGTACTGTGTTCAGGACTAAGCCAACAATGTTTATGTACTGTGTCCAGGCCCTTTGCCAACAATGTCTATGCACTGTGTTCAGGACCTCTGCCAACAATGTCTATGCACTGTGTTCAGGACCTATGCCAACAATGTCTATGCACTGTGTTCAGGACCTATGCCAACAATGTCTATGCACTGTGTTCAGGACCTATGCCAACAATGTCTATGCATTGTGTTCAGGACCTCTGCCAACAATGTCTATGCACTGTGTTCAGGACCTATGCCAACAATGTCTATGCACTGTGTTCAGGACCTATGCCAACAATGTCTATGCACTGTGTTCAGGACCTATGCCAACAATGTCTATGCACTGTGTTCAGGACCTATGCCAACAATGTCTATGCACTGTGTTCAAGACCTATGCCAACAATGTCTATGCACTGTGTTCAGGACCTATGCCGGCAGCGCATGCAGAGCAAGGCCTCGGAGAAGCCCGAGCCACTGCACGCGGCCTCGCGCATCGGCAGCGTGTCCGAGTCGGCAGTCCGCAGTCCCTCCAGTCGCTCCTCCACCTCCTCCTGGTCAGTCACCGCTCTTTTCTCTCCTCCTTGTCATCGTCTGTTCCTTTGTGCCCCAGTCTATCACCCTCCCTTCCTTCTATCCTGATCTATCACCCTGCGTACCGTCTGTTCCTTTTGTCCTGGTCAATCGCCGCTCTTTTCTGTCTTCCTTGTCATCGTCTGTTCCTTTGTGCCCCCGGTCTATCGCCCTCACTTCTGTCCTCAGTGTCACCGTCTGTTCCCTCTGTCCTGGTCTATCGTCGTCCGTTCTGTCCCCAGTGTCACCGTCTGTTCCCTCTGTCCTGGTTTATCGCCGTCCGTTTCGGTTCTCAGTATCACCGTCTGTTCCCTCTGTCCTGATCTATCGCCGTCTGTTTCGGTTCTCAGTGTCACCGTCTGTTCCCTCTGTCCTGGTCTATCGCCGTCTGTTTCGGTTCTCAGTGTCACCGTCTGTTCTGTTCCCTCTGTCCTGGTCTATCGCTGTCTGTTTCGATTCTCTGTGTCACCGTCTGTTCCCTCTGTCCTGGTCTATCGCCGTCTGTTTCGGTTCTCATTGTCACCGTCTGTTCCCTCTGTCCCGGTCTATCGCCGTCCCTTCTGTCCCCAGTGTCACCGTGTGATTGTCCCTTTTGTTCTGGTCAGACACCCGCTGGTCTCTGTCGTCAGTACACGTGTCACATCTGTTCCCTCGGCGTCCCACTTGCTTAAAATCACCCTGTGTCCTTATACACTATACTATACTCTCTCCACGTTTTTGTCCAGTTCATTGCAGGAGAATGTGTATCATTCCGTTTTATTTTCCAAGGCCATGACTCGGCAGTCAGTGGCTCTGCCTACTTGTGTGCAGTTACAGAGCCTAAGGTAGTTTCTACCGTGGCCCTGAGGTTAGACGCTCATTACTGTCACAGACCATGCACTCACTGAGCAGAACAAACACAGAAAATTGTTGTCAAGTGAACCAGGTGACCGTCTCAATCCTTTCCGAGTCAGTAAATTCACTTGGTCCAGCTGAGCCCTGAGGTTTCAAGGCTGTCTACTTTGTAGTCCAGACAATGTGCGTACCAGTGTGTAGAACGGTTTGATCCATTTGCACCAGTCTACAAAGCGGTTCTGTCCATCTGCGCTCCGTGATCTGAGATCTTGAAGGAGCCGCGCTGCTCCCCGAAGTGAATTGGACGTGAGAGTTGACACATAGCCGCAGAACTCCGCACAGAAGGGGCCCCGTTTCGGCAAGACCGTCGCACCAAGAAACAGGCGTGCCTTGCAAAATACTAATGGCGCTAGGTCAGTCAGTGGCGGCCGGTCCGGTCGAGTGCAGCTGAGTGGAAACCCCTAGTGACGACTTTCCGTTATGTGCAGGTCCGTGTCAGGTTAGTGTGTGTGTGTGTGTTGTGTGTGTGTGTGTGTGTGTGTGTGTGTGTGTGTGTGCGGAGTGTGTGCGGAGTGTGTGTGCGTGCGTGCGTGCGTGCGTGTGTGTGTGTGTGTGTTTGTGTGTGTGTGTGTGTGTGTGTGTGTGTGTGTGTGTGTGTGTGTGTGTGTGTGTGTGTGTGCGGAGTGTGCGTGTGTGTGTGTGATTCCCGAGTATAGCTTGGTGGGAGGGATTCACTTTGCCTTTTCTCCGCCATATTGGTTTCCTTTTAATACTTTTAAGGTTAGCCTCATTTCAGAACTGCGAACAGATATTGAATACAAAGAGAATGAAAGTCGACCATCATCTTTCTCGCAATTTTATTTTTCAAGTTACCTTAGAAACAGTTTCTTTCTTGGTCTGATTGGCCCATCTCGCCCCTTCATGGTGGATTGTCGACCTCTGCCTCTTTGTGCGCCTCACTCACCCACGCGACTGACGATTCGCTGTCCTTGTCTCTGACGCCACAGCTAGTGCCTCAAGCTCCTCAACACTTATTTTCTGCAGACGGATATCATAGATGTGTCAGTATGGGTTTAGGTACATTTCCCATTTGTTGGTTTGTCGAGTTCCTTCATCTGTGATATAGTCACTCCTGCTTGAGCCATCCAGGAATTATTGCCTTGTTGCTGAGTCTCTGGCCTTTGGTGTCTTTTGCTTCCTCGTGCAGTGGGGTTTGAAAGAATGTTTACAGCGCGCTGGTCACCAATATTGTAGCAGGTGGCGTTTGCTTCTCTCTCGTTTCAAGATGCAAACACACCAGTGTTCTTAGGGGCAAGAGGGGTGGGGGAGACAGTATGGATGGGGAATGGGAGACAGGATGGGGGGGGGGAAACAAGGCGGGTGGGGGGGGGGAAAACAAGGCGGGTGGGGGAGGGGGAGACAATGCGGTTGAGGGAGGGGAGTCAAGGCGGGTGGGGGGAGACAAGGCGGGTGGGGGGGGGGGAGACAAGGCGGGTGGGGGAACATTGGAGACAAGGCGGGTGGGGGAACATTGGAGACAAGGCGGGTGGGGGAGGGGAGACAAGGCGGGTGGGGGGGTGAGACAAGGCGGGTGGGGGAGGGGGAGACAAGGCGGGGGGGGGAGGGGGAGACAAGGCAGGTGGGGGGGGGGGGGCCGGAGACAAGGCGGGTGGGGGAACATTGGAGACAAGGCGGGTTGGGGGGGGGGAGACAAGGCGGGTGGGGGAACATTGGAGACAAGGCGGGGGGGGGGGAGGGAAAGGCGGTTGGGGGAGACAAGGCTGGTGGGGGGAGGGGGAGACAAGGGGATGGGGGAGGGGGAGACAAGGCGGGTGGGGGATGGGGAGACAAGCGCGGGGGGGAGGGGGAGACCAGGCTGATGGGGGGGGGGAGACAAGGCGGGTGTGGGAGGGGGAGGCCAAGGCTGGTGGGGGAGGGGGAGACAAGGCTGGTGGGGGGAGGGGGAGACATGGCGGGTGAGGGAGTGGAGAAAGGCGGGTAGGGGAGGGGGGGACAAGGCGGGTAGGGGAGGGGGAGACAAGACGGGTAGGCGTAGGGGGGGGGGGGGGGACAAGGCGGGGTTGGGAGGGGGAAACAGGATGGGGTGGGGGAGGGGAGACAAGGCGGGTGGAGGAGGCAGAAAGTGGGTGAAGAGGGAGACGCGAGGCGGAGTTCGTTGCTGAGGCCTGTGGGCTGATTGGCAGCCTGCACATGACAGCGACTCCCAAATCCAATTTCCCGGGATCTCCTTCATTACCATGCGGAGTAGCAAGTCCGGATCGTATGGTTTTTTGCGCCCCCCCCCCCCCCCCCGGTCCCCCCGTCCCCCCCCCCCCCCCGTTCCCCCCCCCCCCTCGTCCCCCCCCCCCCCCCACCCCCTCCCCCCCCCCCCCCCCCCCCCCCCCCCCCCCCCCCCCCCCCCCCCTCCCCCCCCAACCCCCCCTAGCTGATATCCCAGAATCCATTAACCCTCAGATAAGTCTGTCATTACCAGCGGAGAAGCGGAACGAGGCTGGCGCTCTCTCCCTCTCCCCGCCTCTCCTCTCTCTCTCGTCCTCTCTCCCCTCTCTCTGCCCTCTTCTGATTCTCTCCTGACTCATTCACTTTTAATCTGGTCCACACACTACACACACACACACACCCACTCCCACACATCACACACACACACGCGCGGCACACCAAAACACACACACACACACACACACACACACACACACACACACACACACACACACTATTACTCATGCTTCTCCGAGAACACCACAATGCTTCGATCCATTCTGTTGGACACAAGCTCACAGTCACACATAACTCGTCTGTCCCCATAACGTCCTGCATCACAACAACCTCCCACCAGCACCAGCACTTGTAGCTACTGTCCACCGTCAGTTGTAGCCAATCCATTTCAGTCGTAGCCAGTCCACCCTCAGTCGTAGCCAATCCATCGTCAGTTGTAGCCAATCCATCTTCAGTCGGAGCCAGTCCACCGCCAGTCGTAGCCAGTCCATCTTCAGTCGTAGCCAGTCCACCGCCAGTCGTAGCCAGTCTATCTTCAGTCGTAGCCACTCCATCTTCAGTCGTGGCTACTGTCCACCATCAGTCGTGGCTACTGTCCACCATCAGTCGTGGCTATTCTCTACCCTCACTTGTAGCTACTGCCCACCGTCAGTCGTAGCCAGTCCATCTTCAGTCTTAGCCAGTCCATCTTCAGTCGCAGCCACTGTCCACAGTCAGTGGTAGCCGGTGTGGGTAGTGAAGAGAGAAGTGTGAGCGATGGGAGGTGTCGACCATCAGTGATAGCGCTGTCAGCGGGAGGGTCGGGCCGGTGACGCAGTGCCGGCATCAGATGGCATCAGCGCGGCTCTGTCGGCAGCAGGAGAGCGACAGCAGGACAACTCACCAGACTCGACACTCGGGGGACCCCGTGCTTCGTTCGGGCAGATAGCGCTCCGTCCCCCCCCCCCCCCCCCCCCCAGCCCCCTCATGGATGGTTTGAGGGCGGCCGGCACACGGGGCTGGGCACACGGGGCCCAGGTTTAAATGAACTGTTTGGCAGACATTCCCTTTTACGGCGTGCTTCGGGTTTTGCCCGGCAAAAATTGGACACGGTTTCAAACTGGTGGGTTCTTACGGCTGTTGAGTTTTGTCCACATTCATGCGTCGATTTCGTCTTCTCGGTGATGAGTGTCGCTGGCCAGAACATAAGTACATGTGCATTTAGGAATCGGTGGAGATTATTGACCCAGTTGTTAGGGGCCGGACCCAGAGGCGCCATCGGTGAAATCGTTAGCACGTCAGCCGGGGGTTGCTGGTGTCGGGAGGCGCAGGCCTCTGTAGGTTTTGTTTCCTTTCTTGAACCCGTTTTCTGCCACTGGGCCACGCGGAATATCTCAACACTTTCGATTTTAATTTATTTTTCTTTTCAATCTGGCAAACTTTTAGATCCACACTGCATATCAACTTTACTTCTCAGTTACTGCCAACGCTTTTGAGAAGTAGCCAGTGTGTGAGGAGGCAAACACAATGTTTCAAAGCCAAAGGAAGACAGGAAGGAAATTGAGGAGTGTGAACTGAGGGACTAAAGGAAGACAGGGAAAAGAGGAAAATGAATGGAGCGGGGAGAAAGAGGAAAATGAATGGAGCGGGAATAAGAGGGAAATGAATGGAGCGGGGGGAAAGAGGAAAATGAATGGAGCGGGGGGAAAGAGGAAAATGAATGGAGCGGGAATAAGAGGGAAATGAATGGAGCGGGGGGAAAGAGGAAAATGAATGGAGCGGGGGGAAAGAGGAAAATGAATGGAGCGGGGAATAAGTGGAAAATGAAAGGAGCGGGGAATAAGAGGGAAATGAATGGAGCTGGAAAAAGTGGGACATGAATGGATGGAGCGGGGTAAAAAAGAGGAAAATGAATGGAGCGGGAAGAAGAGGGAAATCAAAGGAGCGGGGAAAAGAGGGAAATGAAAGGAGCGGGAATAAGAGGAAAGTGAAAGGAGCGGGGAAAAGAGGAAAGTGAAAGGAGCGGGGAAAGAGGAAAGTGAAAGGAGCGGGAATAAGAGGAAAGTGAAAGGAGCGGGGAAAGAGGAAAGTGAAAGGAGCGGGGAAAAGAGGAAAGTGAAAGGAGCGGGGAAAGAGGAAAGTGAAAGGAGCGGGGAAAGAGGAAAGTGAAAGGAGCGGGGAAAAGAGGAAAGTGAAAGGAGCGGGGAAAGAGGAAAGTGAAAGGAGCGGGGAAAAGAGGAAAGTGAAAGGAGCGGGGAAAAGAGGAAAGTGAAAGGAGCGGGAAAAGAGGAAAGTGAAAGGAGCGGGGAAAGAGGAAAGTGAAAGGAGCGGGGAAAGAGGAAAGATGAAAGGAGCGGGGAAAAGAGGAAAGTGAAAGGAGCGGGGAAAGAGGAAAGTGAAAGGAGCGGGAAAGAGGAAAGTGAAAGGAGCGGGGAAAAGAGGAAAGTGAAAGGAGCGGGGAAAGAGGAAAGTGAAAGGAGCGGGAAAAGAGGAAAGTGAAAGGAGCGGGAAAAGAGGAAAGTGAAAGGAGCGGGGAAAGAGGAAAGTGAAAGGAGCGGGGAAAGAGGAAAGTGAAAGGAGCGGGAAAAGAGGAAAGTGAAAGGAGCGGGGAAAAGAGGAAAGTGAAAGGAGCGGGGAAAAGAGGAAAGTGAAAGGAGCGGGGAAAAGAGGAAATGAAAGGAGCGGGGAATAAGAGGAAATAAAAGGAGCGGGGAAAAGAGGAAATGAATGGAACGGGGGGAAAGGGAAATGAATGGAGCGGGGAATAAGAGGGAAATGAATGGAGCGGGGAATAAGAGAGAAATGAATGGAACGGGGGGGAAAGGGAAATGATTGGAGCGGGGAATAAGAGGGAAATGAATGGAGCGGGGAATAAGAGAGAAATGAATGGAGCGGGGAATAAGAGGGAAATGATTGGAGCGGGGAATAAGAGGGAAATGAATGGAGCGGGGAATAAGTGGGAAATGATGTTTGGAGCGGGGAATAAGAGGGAAAGTGGAGGGGGAATGGTGGGGGGGGGATAGAGGGAAATGAATGGAGCGGGGGGAAAGAGGGAAATGAATGGCGCGGGGAAAATTCATCCTGTCGCTCTGTGTACGGTCCGTATGATACTCTTCGTTCTTGTTCAGATGTAAAATGTAGACGGCAACCCTACTTCCGGCACGTAAAGGTCAAGGGTCACGCACAGGCTAGGTTCGTGACTGATAGAAAAACGGCTTTCTCAGTTTTGCATGCAGGCACATGACTCGTGACTGATAGAAAAACGGCTTTCTCAGTTTTGCATGCAGGCACATGACTCGTGACTGATCGAAAAACGGCTTTCTCAGTTTTGCATGCAGGCACATGACTCGTGACTGATAGAAAAACGGCTTTCTCAGTTTTGCATGCAGGCACATGACTCGTGACTGATAGAAAAACGGCTTTCTCAGTTTTGCATGCAGGCACATGACTCGTGACTGATCGAAAAACGGCTTTCTCAGTTTTGCATGCAGGCACATGACTCGTGACTGATAGAAAACCGGCTTTCTCAGTTTGCATGCAGGCACATGACTCGTGACTGATAGAAAAACGGCTTTCTCAGTTTTGCATGCAGGCACATGACATGTGGCCAGCGCCGTGTTTGCGCAGTGACTGTGACTGAAGCTGTGCCTGGATACCTTTCAGTGTAACCCGTAATTTAATAGTAACGGACAATGCCGACAGGCCTTGACAGTGGACGGGGTCGGGGTCGGGTGAAGATGTGCTTCAGAACATTTCAGCGTTACTCGCTCCTCCGCACACCGACGTTCTGTCGTCTGTGCAAAAAGTGGTAACATTCTGGGTGCATGTGTTGTACAAGTCCATCTCAGACCTGTCTGAGTGAGTTTGACACGCTCATCCCAGCCCTCCGGCCTAAGCTCTCGTGCTGTCCAGTGTAGTGCCATGCTACGTTTCTTCATCTCGGTTCTTCTTCTTTTTTGCCCCTAAAAGGGGGGAACGCTCTATCATCATTTTCCGCCAACATGCAAGATGTGTTTTTGTGTGAGCAGTCATCCTTATAGCTTACTCCGGTTTTTATCTGCCGTGTTTTCAATATTGCATGCGTTGGAAATCAAACTGAAGGAAGGTTTTTCTTCCCTTTTTGCCTTAATACCTGTAAATGCTTCTTGGCGCCGTTTTTGCGCCCGGTGTTCACGTGCCGTGCCCTAGTCTCCTGATCCGTCCATCATGCCCTCTCAGTCTTTCCATTTAGCAACCAGCCACTTTTTCCTTCACTGCCGCCATCAGCCCCCCCCCCCCTCCCTTTATCCCCCCCCCCCCACCTCCCCCTCCCCCTCCCCCCCCCCCCCCCCCCCCCCCCCCCCCCCCCGGCTGTGGTGGTGTTAGCGACACGCAGGGCGGTGTAATGGAGACAAAAAGGGCTGCTGCGTGGTTCCCAGCAGGAACAGGCTTTTTCTCTGCTAATGGTCTCCCTTCCCTGGCTCGTTATTTTTCAAATTTGATCGCTGATGAAATGAGACGTGGCGTGCCAGGGTGCATCACGTATCGAGCGGCGGCGGCGCCCCACGCATAAGAAAGCTTTTATGTGGGGCCAGGCTAAGCAGCCACCCCTGCTTGTCTTCTCCATGTGGACACGGGTGCCGGTGTGGCTGGTGGGGCGGGGGGCTGGACAGGAGGGCAGGGGGTGCAGTGTTGAGGAGGGGTCAGCAACGCAGTGAGCACACATCTACGGGGGGATGGAGGGGGGGGGGGGGGGGCACCGCCTCAGCCAAACTCCAAGCACTGGTTTACGACATCCTTCCTTCAACCACTGCCGTATTTAGTTACGCCATAGGCTCCAGAAAACTGTCAGCTAATGAACAATTTTTCGTTGGTGCTCAAACAGTAGTAAGTTTGTTACAAACAACTCCAATAAAACAAGGCGTGTCATTTATAGCCACCAAGAAAGTTGACACCAGCACAAATAAAGCCACAATCGTTTGAATCGAGACGGAACTCTTTTCTTCTTTTTTTGACCCGGGGTGGATGCGTCTCATGTTTACGTGCGTGCTTGGGCGCTAGGTTGCCTCTACAGTCATATTAGTACCCGAACCTTTCGGAGGGCGCCGACCCCGTCGGTGGACAGCTGCGCGGAGATAAAGAGTGCCCCTTCAATGGCGTAACTAAACCTGGCAGAGTTTGGAGGAAGGTGCCGGAAAGCGATGCTCGGAGTGTGCGCCTCAGCCTCACATTTGCTGACCTCAGAACCGGGTTGTGACGAACTGTGTATGAATAGGCCTACTGTGGAAGCATGTCCAGCATTGCCTAACTAAACGCGAATGTCACATCATGTATAGATTTGAAATACGGGAACTGGACACGTGTGGCTCGAGGAACCATGTTCGGAATGGGATCTAAGAGCCGGGGAGGAAGCATATGCGCTTCATCCATCTGCCAGATGTATCCCCAGTGTTACCATTGAAACACTTCCTTTCTTCCTCTGACTGGTGATGGTCCGAGTTTCTCGTCCTTCGGAGGAAATCCGTCGAGCCAGCGAACCATCATAATGTGCACCACTAGTGTTCAGTGTCAACAGAGCAGGCGGTCCTCATCAGCGAAAACTGATTATATGGGACTCCCAGGTACGCGCCGATGCCGTCTTATGGCGGCTTACTAGCGTCAGTAAGTAATTATCTCTCGCACATCATTATAACTATGTACGTTTGACAATTACTTGCTGTTGACGCAAGTAATCCGCTGGAACCGAGCGTCAAAAGGTATGATTAAGAGTATGTGCTTTTGACGTTAGCAAGCCGTTGGACGCGTGTTTACCATGATGTAATATCACAGACGACGCCTGCACAAAGAACAGCGAGTGTCGGATTGTCGTGCCTGTTGCGCGGAACGAGCCTCGAGTGGTTGTCGCATTCACTGTCCCCAGCTGCTGCAGCCCAGCTTTCACTGACGCCGCCAAGTGCAACTCGGCGAAAAAACAGAAGGAGTCCTCGTGGACAGAGCTAATGGGTCAGATGTGGGCAGAGCTAATGGGTCAGATATGGACAGAGCTAATGGGTCAGATGTGAAGCCCAGGGGTCAGATGTGAACAGAGCCAAGGGGTCAGATGTGAAGCCCAGGGGTCAGATGTGGACAGAGCCCACGGGTCAGATGTGAACAGAGCTCAGGGGTCAGATGTGGACAGAGCTAATGGGTCAAATGTGAACAGAGCCCAGGGGTCAGACGTGGACAGAGCCCAGGGGTCAGATGTGGACAGAACCCAGAGGTCAGATATGGACAGAGCCCAGGGGTCAGATGTGAAGCCCAGGGGTCAGATGTGGACAGAGCCCATGGGTCAGATGTGAAGCCCAGGGGTCAGATGTGGACAGAGCCCATGGGTCAGATGTGAAGCCCAGGTGTCAGATGTGGACAGAACCCAGAGGTCAGATATGGACAGAGCCCAGGGGTCAGATGTGAAGCCCAGGGGTCAGATGTGAAGCCCAGGGGTCAGACGTAGACAGAGCCCAGGGGTCAGACGTAGACAGAGCCCAGGGGTCAGACGTAGACAGAGCCCAGGGGTCAGACATGGACAGCCCAGGGGTCAGACAGGCCTGGCAAAGGGCCGCGCTCCCTGGGGAAGCTGTCTGCCAAGTCTAACGTGTCGCTCTTGCACTCCGGGCCACTGGATGAGAGCAGGCCGTTCAAAGCTGACGCTGACAGCAAAAGCTCTTCCAGAAAAGCAGGACGAATCAGAATGAGGATTTGGGTGGGGGTAGGTTGTTTTTTTGTGGGGGGAGGGGGGGGCAGCTAGCAGACGTCATTGTCCGCCAGCGGGCCAACGGTTCGTGCCGTGCCGGTAACGGGCCTTTGCTGTTGATCCAGCATGGGCGGCCTGCTTATTGCCCCACGCCCTCTCCTCCCCCCCCCCCCCCCCCCCCCCCCCCCCCGCATGTGCCCGTGCTCACGACTGGCGCTTATTGCCCGCCCCATGTGCCCGTGTTCACGACTGAGGCCTGGGAAAGCGGGCCACCTCCGGTGGACATGAATGACTGGTTGGCACTGGCCCATGAGAGGGCTGTGCTTGCTATGGCTGGTGCCCGGTGCCCGGTCACAGCGCCACACGCCATCATCAGCTAGCCGCTGTGTGCCTTGCCGGAGTGCGGACCGGCAACCCGCCAGTCTGCCCATTGTCGGCAGCTAGCCCCACCCCCACCCTCCACTGGAACGGCGGTGATCTGCCTGTATGGCTGCTTCTCCCAATGGCCTTGCCCACCGGAAGGGAAGCAGAGAGAGGGAGGTGTAGCGGTGTCTGTGGGGTGCTTTGGTAGGCTGGGGTGGAGGGTGGAGGGCAGACTTTGTGCAGTTTGCACAGTCGTTGGCCACCCGGGGCGTCAGTGCCTTAGCATCGTGGATGGAGGGCGGGAGGGTGGTGCTGATCATGCATGGAGAATGGTGCTGATCATGGATGGAGGGCGGGAGGGTGATGCTGATCATGGATGGAGAATGGTGCTGATCGTGGATGGAGGGCGGGGTGATGGTGCTGATCATGGATGGAGAATGGTGCTGATCGTGGATGGAGGGCGGGGGGGGGGGGGTGCTGAGCATGGATGGAGAATGGTGCTGATCGTGAATGGAGGGCGGGGTGGTGGTGCTGATCATGGATGGAGAATGGTGCTGATCGTGGATGGAGGGCGGGAGGGTGATGCTGATCATGGATGGAGGGCAGGAGGGTGGTGCTGATCATGGATGGATGGCGGGAGGGTGATGCTGATCATGAAGGGAGGGCAGGAGGGTGGTGCTGATCATGGATGGAGGGCAGGAGGAGGGTGATGCTGATCATGGATGGAGGGTGGTGCTGATCATGGATGGAGTGCGGTGCTGATCATGGATGAAGGGTGGTGCTGATCATGGATGTAGAGCGGGATGGTGATGCTGATCATGGATGGAGGGCAGGAGGGTGGTGCTGATCATGGATGGAGGGCGGGAGGGTGATGCTGATCATGGAGGGAGGGAAGGAGGGTGGTGCTGATCATGGATGGAGTGCGGTGCTGATCATGGTTGAAGGGTGGTGCTGATCATGGATGTAGGGCGGGAGGGTGATGCTGATCATGGATGGAGGGCAGGAGGGTGGTGCTGATCATGGATGGAGGGCAGGAGGAGGGTGATGCTGATCATGGAGGGAGGGAAGGAGGGTGGTGCTGATCATGGATGGAGGGCAGGAGGAGGGTGATGCTGATCATGGATGGAGGGTGGTGCTGATCATGGATGGAGTGCGGTGCTGATCATGGATGAAGGGTGGTGCTGATCGTGGATGGAGGGCGGGAGGATGATGCTGATCATGGATGGAGGTCGGGAGGGTGGTGCTGATCATGGATGGAGGGCGGGAGGGTGGTGCTGATCATGGATGGAGGGCGGGAGGGTGATGCTGATCATGGATGGAGGGCGGAAGGGTGATGCTGATCATGGATTGCGGGCGGGAGGGTGGTGCTGATCATGGATGGAGGGCAGAAGGGTGGTGCTGATCATGGATGGAGGGCGGGAGGGTGATGCTGATCATGGATGAAGGGCGGGATGGTGGTGCTGATCATGGATGGAGGGCGGGAGGGTGGTACCAATGTGGGTCTGGCTGGGCGGCAGGCTGTCTGACTGCTGTGCCTGCTTATCGCTCTGAGCTGTCATTACGTGGCCTGCGCTCTTCGTGCCGGCTGCTACTGCCCCAGTGCCCCCTGACCCCGCCCCCATTGACCCCCACCCCGGCCACTGCTCTTGTGTGAAGAACACTCCACTCGTCCCGCTTGCGCTGGGGAATCACTGTTCCTGTTCCTAACGGCAGAACATCATGATTGTAGCAAGGAGATGAACTCAACCTAGGAACTAGTAATCACAGTCGACCCACCCCTTCCCTACCACCCCCAACCACCATGCCAGCAATACTGTTTGGAAACGGTGTTCACATAGCAGAAGTAAGGTGGCATGGACGTGGAGGAGGACGAGGTAGTGGCGTGGTGCCACAGTGGACTTTGTTTACCACTGGTGTGTGCGGAGATGAAGCCTTCCACTGCTGCTTCTGCGAGCTGAACAACCTGACACTGGCTCTGTTCCATCGGCTGGATAAGTGTGGTCCCCACTGAGCCAACTGGAAACCCTCCCATGTCGGTGGACATGCAGGTGATGACGTGTCGTGATCTTCGGGTTCCGTGATCACTCTTTCCCGGGATACAGCGCATCGAAAGTCCGTATATCTGTGTTGGCCAAGGTCTCATCCCCTGGGGGGGGGGGGGGGGGGGGGGGGCAGTGTTAGAAGGTGACCGTCATTTCCCAGGGTCTGCGTGTTGACTTTGCCAGTCTGAGAGCGGGACTCACTCAATGGACAGTTGCCAGTCTGAGAGGTGACTCACTCAGTGGACAGTTGCCAGTCTGAGAGGTGACTCACTCAGTGGACAGTTGCCAGTCTGAGAGGTGACTCACTCAGTGGACAGTTGCCAGTCTGAGAGGTGACTCACTCAGAGGACAGTTGCCAGTCTGAGAGGTGACTCACTCAGTGGACAGTTGCCAGTCTGGGAGGTGACTCACTCAGTGGACAGTTGCCAATCTGGGAGGTGACTCACTCAATGGACAGTTGCCAGTCTGAGAGCGTGACTCACTCAGTAGACAGTTGCCAGTCTGAGAGCGGGACTCACTCAGTAGACAGTTGCCAGTCTGAGAGCGGGACTCACTCAGTAGACAGTTGCCAGTCTGAGAGCGGGACTCACTCAGTAGACAGTTGCCAGTCTGAGAGCGGGACTCACTCAGTAGACAGTTGCCAGTCTGAGAGCGGGACTCACTCAGTAGACAGTTGCCAGTCTGAGAGCGGGACTCACTCAGTAGACAGCTGCCAGTCTGGGAGCGGGACTCACTCAGTAGACAAGGGGACCGTTCACCCCGTCGGGCCGCGAGAGAAGCCAGTGGCAGAAGGTGGAATCGCGTCACTTCCGGCGGTCCAAGGCCGGATTGCACGTGCAGCTGTGGGGCTTCCCCGCGGCGCGCTGGCGAACCCAGTTGACGTTGGGAAGCCCCGCACTCCCCAACTCCCCACCGCCTCCTGAGGTGGAGTCGGCAAAGTGCGCTGGGGGAGGGGGAGGGGGGGGGTCGAGGTGGCGAATGTGAAAGGAAAGTATTGATTTAAGGGCCTGGATGTGGGGGTCACTGGATTGTTGTCAGGGTCCGGCGAAATTGAGTTGCAATTGCAGGTTTGAGAATGCCGCCTCGGGACGGAATCGGCTCAGTGCCGGTCTGTGGGAACGAGGGACGGAAACGCCAGGTATTCTGGTACCACTGTCCCACGTCAAATGAGGTATTCTGGTACCACTGCCCCACGTCAAATGAGGTATCCTGGTACCACTGTCCCACGTCAAATGAGGTATTCTGGTACCACTGTCCCACGTCAAATGAGGTATTCTGGCGCCACTGTCCCACCTCAGATGAGGTATTCTGGAACCACTGTCCCACGTCAGATGAGGTATTCTGACACCATTGTCCCTCGTCAAATGAGGTATTTTGGTACCGCTGTCCCGCGTCAAGTGAGATATTCTGGTACCACTGCCCCACGTCAAATGAGGTATTCTGGTACCGCTGTCCCACGTCAAATGAGATTCTGATACCACTGTCCCACGTCACGTGATGTGTGCTGGTATGACTCCCACGTCAAGTGAAGTACGCTGGTACCACTGTCCCAAGTCAAGTGATGTACGCTGGCATCACTGTCCCCCGTCAAAGTGAGGTATTCTGGTACTAGTGTACCACGTCCAGTGAGGTGGGGTTCTGGCGCCACTGGCCAACCTCAGATTTACGGGATTCTGGAACCCCACTGTCCCCCCCGTCACTGAGGTATTCGGCACATGTCCGAGTCGGGGCAAGATGAAAAGGTATTTTTGGACCGACTGTCCCGCGTCAAGTGGATATTTGGGACCCCGGTCCCGCGCAAATTTAGGTAAATTCAGGTTTTGAATGTCCCCTCAAATGAGATTCTTGAACCAGGGACGAAACGCCACGTGATGTGTCTGGTATCACTCCCACGTCAAATGAAGGTACGCTGGTACCACTGTCCCAAGTCAAGTGATGTACGCTGGCATCACTGTCCCCCGTCAAATGAGGTATTCTGGTACTAGTGTACCACGTCCAGTGAGGTATTCTGGCGCCACTGTCCCACCTCAGATGAGGTATTCTGGAACCACTGTCCCACGTCAGATGAGGTATTCTTACACCATTGTCCCTCGTCAAATGAGGTATTTTGGTACCGCTGTCCCGCGTCAAGTGAGATATTCTGGTACCACTGCCCCACGTCAAATGAGGTATTCTGGTACCGCTGTCCCACGTCAAATGAGATTCTGATACCACTGTCCCACGTCACGTGATGTGTGCTGGTATGACTCCCACGTCAAGTGAAGTACGCTGGTACCACTGTCCCCCGTCAAGTGAGGTATTCTGGTACTAGTGTACCACGTCCAGTGAGGTATTCTGGTACCGGTGTACCACGTCAAGTGCTGTGTGCCGGCATCACTGTGCCCTGAAGGTTCATCCTGCCTTTGTGCCCTAACACACGTGGGAAGTTGGCGCACGCCGCTGCTGGCGATAGATGGGAGGCGGGAGCGGGGCAGTTGATCGAATTCACTGACGGTGGCCTTCACTCGCGGCACACGCACAGCGGACCTTTTCCCGCCCATGGCTGTGTCGTCTTTCTGTGACTGTGCACCGGGTGTATAACCGTGTCGTCTTTCTGTGACTGTGCACCGGGTGTGTGACCTTGTCGTCTTTCTGTGACTGTGCACCGGGTGTGTGACCGTGTCGTCTTTCTGTGACTGTGCACCGGGTGTGTGACCGTGTCGTCTTTCTGTGACTGTGCACCGGGTGTGTGACCGTGTCGTCTTTCTGTGACTGTGCACCGGGTGTGTGACCGTGTCGTCTTTCTGTGACAATGCACTGGATGTGTGACCTTGTCGTCTTTCTGTGACAATGCACTGGATGTGTGACCTTGTCGTCTTTCTGTGACAATGCACTGGATGTGTGACGCACGTGTTTCCTGTTTGACGTCACCTCCTTGGTGCAGCAGCTGGTGCCGTTACTTTATTATCGCCACACTGCAGCGGCATTTAGCCGTCGTTGCCAGCACACACAGCACAGGCTGTAACTGTCGTCACGCCATCCTTCCCTTTCATCTTGCCGGCTTCCAACTGCCACAGCGTGGGGAGCCCGGGCAGTGTAGCGACAGGCATTAACCAGCCCGGGCAGTGTGGCGACAGGCATTAACCAGCCCGGGCAGTGTGGCGACAGGCATTAACCAGCCCGGGCAGTGTGGCGACAGGCATTAACCAGCCCGGGCAGTGTGGCGACAGGCATTAACCAGCCCGGGCAGTGTGGCGACAGGCATTAACCAGCCCGGGCACTGTGGCGACAGGCATTAAGCAGCCCGGTCTCTGTGAGGCTGGAGACACGGCCATTAACACAGGCTGTACGAATGACACGCAGGCTGTACGAATGACATGTAGGCTGTACGAATGACACGCAGGCTGTACGAATGACATGTAGGCTGTACGAATGACACGCAGGCTGTACGAATGACACACAGGCTGTACGAATGACATGCAGGCTGTACGAATGACATGCAGGCTGTACGAATGACGCGCAGGCTGTACGAATCACATGCAGGCTGTACGAATGACGCGCAGGCTGTACGAATCACATTCAGGCTGTACGAATGACGCGCAGGCTGTACGAATGACATGTAGGCTGTACGAATGACATGTAGGCTGTACGAATGACACGCAGGCTGTACGAATGACATGCAGGGTGAACGAATGACACGCAGGCTGTACGAATGACGCGCAGGCTGTACAAATGACGCGCAGGCTGTACGAATGACATGCCGGCTGTACGAATGACATGCAGGCTGTACGAATGGCACGCCGGTTGTACGAATGACAGGTACCCGCGCTGTACACAGTTTTAACGACATGCAGGTTGTGCGAGGCAGAGACAGGCAGATAGTCCAGTGGTACGAATGGCACGCAGACTGACGAACGAGGCGCTAGTTGTCCCACCTGCTAGCACTGGCAGCAGCGGGACTTGAGAGGACAAGCCAGCATCCGCCGGCCCCTGTACACATGCAGACCGCCCAGTGGGGTCAAGCGTGCGACGTGGACCCAGTAACACTGTTTGCTGACAGATTAATAACGGCACCCCGGCACGACCAGCGGCAGAGAGTGGGGGCTGTGGGGGGAGGAAGGGGGGGGGGGGGAGGGGAGAGAATGCTGCAATCCTCCATCGCGGGTCCTGTCAATGGAGATCGGTGGCGGGGAGGGGGGAGGGGAGGAGAAGGGGGGGGGGGGGTGTGCAGGGGAATGCTGCAGTGCTGTCAATGGAGATCGGTGGCGGGGCGTGTGGAGGCGGCAGGTCGGTGTCGTGGCGCACAGCCCGCCGTAATTAATCACTCGTTCCGCACCGCCACCACCCAGCCACCCCACCCCACCCAGCGTGTCGTGCACCACGCGTCACGCACGGACCGCTCCGCTGGGCAAAAGGACGCTGCCTTGCTCCTGCAACTCGGGTTTCCGGTCACGGCCGGGCGTCACGCTGTCCGAGTCCAGGCTGGAACCGACGCGGTCTGACCATCAGCAGATCCGTGCGAAAACCGTCTTTCGTTCTGTGAGGATCGGTGGGCCCTGGAGGGTTGTCGTGGCGGGGACATCAGCCTCGCGGCGTGTGTGTTGTGTTGTGTTGGGTTGTGTGCAGTGTAGCGGCTGGTAGCGAGACCGTGGGCTGTGTGCAGTTGTGTTCACGTAGTGGCGGCTGCTGTGACTGAGGCTGTGCGCCGATCAGTGTCGGGAGTAGTTGTTGTGGCGGCGGCGGTGACGATGGAGCGCCGGTGACGCCGATATCGGGAAGTACGAGGCTGTAAGGGCGGGACGGTGCCGTAGTGGCATGCATAATGCAGGACTGAGGGCTGGCGAGGCTGGAGCCGTGACCAACTGCTGTAGTGGTGTGTGATCAATGTGTCGCTAGCTGCCTCTCCGCCCACCCGCCCCGGCTCCATGTGGCTGCGACCTGGCCGCTTCTCGCTGCACGGGTAATCGTCTGCACGCACGTGGCTTCTCCGCTCCTTCCACACTCGCCTTCCTTCTGCACTGACACTGCATTGGCCATCGGGTCGCTGAGGGCTGGAGTGAAGGGTTTCCCTTGTGAACACGTCCATGGCGCTGCCCGTGTGGCCACTTTACAGTTTGTCTTACCAACACACACACACACACACACACACAACACACACACACACACACACACACACACACACACACTCTCTCTCTCTCTCTCTCTCTCTCTCTCTCCTCTCTCTCTCTCTCTCTCTCTCTCTCTCTCTCTCTCTCTCTCAGTACTTTCCAGAACGTAGCAGACAGACAGAATTCCCGCATCCCCATCGTCACACAGAGACTCAGTTCCAGAGGTGACTGACGTTGATGTCAACCGTAACTGACAATGCAGATTAGACCAGGCTGTAGTCACGTCCGGCAGAGTTAGACATCACTCATCAGATCGGTCTTTTCCTTTTTCCTTTAGGTTTTGTGTTTTTTCCTTTTTGCCCCCCCCCCCCCCCTCCCCACCCCCACCCCCACCGTGTCCAAAGCCGGTTGACAAAGCGATAGCTGCTCGTCAGCCGCTGTGTGTGGTTGGTCAGTGCTGTTTCCGGCCGGAGAAAGCCACTTCTGTGGAGCGGTTTTGCTGCTTTCTAAATAGTCTCAACATTATTCAACCTGTTGCGTGTTTCTAACAATCTTGGACTCGCGCGGCAAGTGGGTCCAGGGAGGTCCTCGGAGAGACGTTGCACAGTCAGTTTTGGCATCAACGGCACGGGCAACACGCCCGGACTGCCAGTGAAGACAGCGCTGGCCGCTGCAGCGCGCTGACCCGTCTCTTCCCAGCGCTGTCTGTGACAGTGCCGCAGTGCCAGTGTTGGCAGTCAATACCATGTGTCCGTTTGTTCGTCTGGAACCTAGCCTGGCAACTCGATAACTGCGTGATGATTGACAAAGCGGCCAGACAGTACTAGCCCTGCTTGCCACCGTAGTGGAGTCTTGTCTTTGGCAGCTCTCCCTCTCTCCTCACCCCCTTCCTCTCTCTCTCTCTCTCTCTCTCTCTCTCTCTCTCTCTCTCTCTCTCTCTCTCTCTCTCTCTATTCTCCCTGTCTTCCGAGTCCGCGCGCACAGAGAGAGAGAGAGAGAGAGAGAGAGAGAGAGAGAGAGAGAGAGAGACACTACAGTGCACTGTTGTTGTATTTTGTACTCGCCAACACCTGAATAGTGCTGGTCATTAAGATTCAGTCACGAACAGCGACCTCCTCTGCAGTTAGTCCACGCCGTGCGCTGAAACAGTGCTGAGGCTGCATTAGCGCTGTACACTACAGCTCATCGATCGGCGCGGAGAGGAGCGGCGGAGACATCACAGCGTACTAGGGCCGGGAAGGGGGCGGGAGGGGGCAGGAAGGGGAGGAGGGGGGGTGGTCTCCCGAGAAAGTAGCCAGGGAGGAAATTCTATCGACCGGCTAGGTAGAAATCAATAGGTGCCTTGCCTGACGCGGCCGCTTTGCTGTTGCTCCTCCACGCAACGTTGTATTACCGTTGTATTACCTGTGGGGGTTCTGCCCCCTACCCCCCACCCCCTACCCCCACCCTCCCTGTCCTCCACCCTCCCTGTCCTCGCTGTCCGCCACCTGTGACCGCTGTGCTGCGTGAACTCAGCTAGAGTGTAGCTCTGTGTGTGTGTGTGTGTGTGTGTGTGTGTGTGTGTGTGTGTGTGTGTGCGTGTGCGTGGTGTGTATGTGTGTGTGTGTGTGTGTGTGTGTGTCTGTTGTTGTTGTTGTTGTTGTGTGTGTGGGTGTGTGTGTGTGTGTGTGTGTGGGTGTGTTGGGAAGAAGGGGGGTACATTCTTTGGTTTTCTCCGTCCCCTTAATTCAACACACAACAATACCGACTGGTTCCCACTGAGACCTGATTAACATAAGTATTAATGCGCCACGGGTAGCTGTGTCGGAAGCTTTGTGGCGTTCAGTTATCGTCTTTCTTCTTCTTCCGCTTCCTCCTCCTCTTGATGATGAAGATAACGACGGTGATGATAGTGGTATTGACGATATGGTGGTGATGACGACGATGATGATAATGGTTTTGACGATGACATGGTGGTGATAACGACGATGATGATAGTGGTTTTGACGATGACATGGTGGTGATAACGACGATGACATGGAGGTGATGACGACGATGATGATAGTGGTTTTGTCGATGACATGGTGGTGATAACGACAATGACATGGTGGTGATGACGACGATGATGGTAGTGGTTTTGAAGATGACATGGTGGTGATAACGACGATGACATGGTGATGATAACGACGATGGTGGTGGGGATGATAACGACGATGATGATCATAACGACGATGATGACGTTGGTTGTTTCTGTCTGTGTTTCAGGAGCGAGGAGCCCGCGGCCAGCAACATGGACATCTCCACTGGTCACGTGGTCCTGGTGAGTCACGTGACACGTCCTCCCATCGTGTTGCAGTGTCTTGTAGTGTCACTTTCCCCTGTCTTGTAGCGTCAACATCGTCATGTCTTTTGCAGTGTCGGTGTAGTCTCGTTTGCCGGCATGGTCTTCTCTCTCTCTCTCT
The DNA here is from genome assembly GCA_018857735.1 of Alviniconcha marisindica. Taxonomy (NCBI): domain Eukaryota; kingdom Metazoa; phylum Mollusca; class Gastropoda; family Provannidae; genus Alviniconcha; species Alviniconcha marisindica. Next base: position 147,947 of record JABMCL010003021.1, read on the forward strand.
CTCTCTCTCTCTCTCTCTCTCTCTCTCTCTCTCTCTCTCTCTCTCTCTCTCTCTCTCTCTCTCTCTCTCTCTCTCTCTCTTTATGCGGTCATTAATCCTCGGAAGGAGTAATGTTCCTCTTTAACAGTCTCTTGCGCTTCATTGACCGGTACAGCCACCTTCAGAGCAGGCTGCAGCTTCGGGAAGAAGACCCTCGTTCTTATTCACCGCTGTGGATCAGGACGAGGGGAAGGGCATTATGTCGACCGATGTGTCCGTGTCAGTGATACACCGTGTAGGGCAGACGAGGAGCAGGCAAGTGCCGCGCCAGTCAACAGGAGTGACGGGTCGTCAGCCAAAGAGGATGCCGGTGTCGGCTTGCGTCCACCTTGTCCTCGCTGACGGGCAGCTCGTCTGCACCGGAAAGCCGCTTGGTGCCGAGACAAACTGGAGGGTCCTGCGTGTGTGTTGCCGGCAGTTCCAGCACCGAGCCGTGTCATCTGCAAGGTTTAGTGCATGGACCTATATATATATATATTCAGGTCCATGGTTTAATGTGCAGACAGGTGGCCTGTCAAGGTCTAACGTGAACTGACTGCATGTCCTGTGTCTGAATATGTCTGTGGCAGCGGTGTCTGTGGCAGCGGTAAGCCATGTCAGCATATGTCTGTGGCAGCGGTAAGCCATGTTTGTGGCAGCGGTAAGCCGTGTTTGTGGCAGCGGTAAGCTATGTCAGCATATGTTTGTGGCAGCGGTAAGCCATGTTTGTGGCAGCGGTAAACCATGTTTGTGGCAGCAGTAAGCCATGTCTGTGGCAGCGGTAAGACATGTCAGCATATGTCTGTGGCAGCGGTAAGCCATGTTTGTGGCAGCGGTAACCATGTTTGTGGCAGCGGTAAGCCATATCAACATATGTTTGTGGCAGCGGTAAGCCCTGTTTGTGGCAGCGGTAAGCCATGTTTGTGGCAGCGGTAAACCATGTTTGTGGCAGCGGTAAGCCATGTCAGCATATGTTTGTGGCAGTGGTAAGCCATGTCTGTGGCAGCGGTAAGCCATGTCAGCATATGTTTGTGTCAGCGGCAAGCCATGTCAGCATATGTCTGTGGCATCGGCAAGCCATGTCAGCATATGTCTGTGGCATCGGCAAGCCATGTCAGCAGGAACGTTAGAGTGGAGAGCCACTGTTCCCATGCAGTTGTCACCAGAGTTCTGGTGATGTCTCTTGTCCATGTCAGTAGACTTCTGGTGATGTCCCTCCCTTTGTCGGTAGATCCATGGCAATCCTGTTCCTTGTTAGTAGACCTCTGGTGATGTCTCTTGCCTGCGTAGTCAGCAGATGTCTTGTGAAGTCCCTTTATCTTGTAAGTAGACGCGTGGCATCCCTTTCCCTTGTCAGCAGATTTCTGATGACGTCTCTTTCCGTTGTTAGTAGACTTCTGGTAACCTCCCTTTCCTTTGTCATGAGACGTCTGATGACGTCCATTTCTTTTCCTTGTCAGTAGACGTCTGGTGACGTCCCTTTCTTTTCCTTGTCAGTAGACGTCTGGTGACGTTATTTTCCCTTGTCAGTAGACGCCTGGTGACGTCCTTTTCCCTTGTCAGTAGACATCTGGTGACGTCCCTTTCTTTTCCTTGTCAGTAGACCTCTGATGACGTCCTTTTACCTTGTCAGTAGACATCTGGTGACGTCCTTTTCCTTTGTCAGTAGACATCTGGTGACGTCCCTTTCTTTTTCTTATTAGTAGACATCCGGTGACGTCCGTTTCCCTTGTCAGTAGACATCTGGTGACGTCCTGTTCTTTCGTCAGTAGACGTCTGGTGTCGTCCTGGTCTTTTGTCAGTAGACGTCTGGTGACGTCCCTTTTTAGTGTCAGTAGACGTCTGATGACGTCCAGTTCTTTTGTCAGTAGACGTCTGGTGACGTCCCTTTTCATTGTCAGAAGACGTTTGGTGACGTCATTTTCATTGTGAGTAGACGTCTGGTGAGGTCTCTTTTCATTGTCTGTAGTCGTCTGGTGACGTCCCTTTTCATTGTCAGTAGACTTCCTGTTCGATGCTCTGCCGAAATTGTGAAATCTATGTCTCTTGGTGTCTATCGCAGCCAAGGCGAATTCTCATCTTCTGCGGATCCAGCGGCGCAGATTTAAATTTCACAAAAGCAGATTTGTTTGGAGGAAAGGTGACGCTGCCTTTGGTGAGGGTATGGAGAGGAGAGACGTTGATTAAAGACGGAACAGGATCCCTGCGGCCATTTCAGTGGCGGGAAAAAGCCCCAGGGCCTCTGGGGCCATTCGGCTGATGTCAGAAACGGGTACATCAGCTCCACGAGTTTGATCCCCGTCGCTAAATGGGTAGAAATGGATACCTGGCGTCTCCGTCTCCAGTGACGTGAGAGCCTGGCCTTCGCTGCCATATCGATCGGAGCGCGGCAGGGAGGGAGGGAGGCGAGCAGGGAGGCGGACTGTGGCAGCAGTAACTTGGCCTGGCTCAAGCTTTGTCATTTTGATCAGCTAACAAAAAGCTGGTAGACTTTCTTTTCTCTGCTCATAACAATCAGTTTCTCTTGCTTCCCGGTGGCAACCGGAGACGTTAAAATCTCCCTCCCCCCCCCCCCACCCCCCCACCTCCTTCCACCTTCCCCGTTCCCTCCCCCCCCCCCCCCCCCCCCCCCCTCACATCCCCACCACCACCCACCCCACTCTGTCTGCTGCGAGGCAGGCATGGAGGGAAGGCTGTTGGAAGGGTGAGGAAGAAGAGATGCAGGCAGACACAAACCCTTCTCACCTTTAAAGGATATCGGTAGTCTTCAGCTCGTGTCAGAGAACATCTCGAGAATTAATACAAGCGCGGGCCTGGCTGCCTAGCAACGACGCGTGTGAAGAAAAGGTAAACGGGGTGGAATGACGCTGTGTCGGTGCTGACTGTCGATTTTGTCCAGCACTCAGAGAGAGGACAGTTTGTGGCCACAGCCACGCACAGGCTCGTGCTGCTTCCTCTGCCGTCTGCGCCCGTCGCTGACGTTATCCTGGATAAAACACACGTGGTGTCCTTCCTACTTGTTGCATTTCAAACACTGTAATATATATATATATATATATATATATATATATATATATATATATATATATATATATATATATATATCGAGAGAGAGAGAGAGAGAGAGGTAGTGCTTCATTTCCATCTAGTTTTTCTTTTTAACTCTTAACCTGGGAAAAAGACTGGTTGCGTCAGTGCATGTGTGTGCGCCGTCAATGTGTGTGTGTGTGTGTGTGTGTGTGTGTGTGTGTGTGTGTGTGTGTGTGTGTGTGTGTGTGTGTGTGCGTGGGGGTTGTGGTGTGCCGTCAATGTGTGTGTGTGTGTGTGTGTGTGTGTGTGTGTGTGGTGTGTGTGTGTGTGTGTGTGTGTGTGTGTGTGTGTGTGTGTGTGTGTGTGTGTCATTGTGTGTGTGTCATTGTGTGTGTGTGTGTGTGTGCGTGTGTGTGTGTGTGTGTGTGTGTGTGTGTGTGTGTGTGTGTGTGTGTGTGTGTCACTGTGTATGTGATATAAGGTTTGCTTAAAAGTGTAAGTTCTCGAGCAACTCGGCAAATGACATGTGCATTGAAATCAAGGAGACAGTAGACATGTTCATGAAAAGAGTGCTTCCTTCCAGTGTGGGTTAAAACACTCACGTGTGATTGACACACAAGAGAGAAATAAGTGTGATTGACACACAAGAGAGAAATAAGTGTGATTTAACACCTAAGACGGAGGAGGGTGGGGGGCTTAATACAAAAGAGGGGACGGCATTGTGGTTTAACACATAAGATGGGGGGGGGGTGATTAAACAAAGAGGGGATGACAGTGTGATTTAACACATAAGAGGGGGGGGAGAGAGAGAGAGTTTGATTTAACACAAAAGAGGGGACGTCAGTGTGATTTAACACATAAGACGAGGGAGGGTCGGTTTAACACAAAGGACGGGATGACATTGTGGTTTAACACAAATACCGAGGGGGGGGAGGGGGGGGATTTAACACAAAAGAGGGGATGGCAGTGTGATTTAACACGACATAAGAGGGGAGGGGGGGTTGATTTAACACAAAAGAGGGGATGACAGTGTGATTTAACACACACTGGGGTGTACTTATGATTAAACACACAAGAGCGGAACACTTTGAGATTTAACAAAGAAGGGAGGGGAGTTACAGTGTGTGCATTAACGCACAGGAAGGGTGCAAGGTATGTAGAGCACGCTAAGTGGTGGGGGTGTTGGGGGGGGGGGTCCTTTTCTGGTGGGCGTTGTGCGCCCTTGTGTGTGCCGGTCTGCCGTGCTACGATGGCGGTGGGCCGATGGGGCCGATGGTCTGCCGGGGGCCGATGGTGGTGGGCCGATGGGGCCGATGGTGGGGGGCCGATGGTGGTGGGCCGATGGGGCCGATGGCGGTGGGGCCGATGGGGCCGATGGTGCGCCGATGGGGCCGATGGCGGTGGGGCCGATGGGGTGGTGGGGGCCGATGGGCGATGGGGCCGATGGGGTGGGGCCGATGGTGGCGCGATGGGGGGGGCGATGGGGCCGATGGTGGGGCCGATGGTGGTGGGCCGATGGGCCGATGGCGGTGGGCCCATTGGTGGCCGATGGGCCGATGGCGGTGGGGCCGATGGGCCGATGGCGGTGGGCCATGGGGGCCGATGGCGGTGGGGCCGATAGGGCCGATGGCGGTGGGCCGATAGGGCCGATAGGGGCCGATGGCGGTGGGGCCGATAGGGCCGATGGCGGTGGTGCCCATAGGGCCGATGGCGTGGGGCCGATGGGCCGATGGCGGTGGGGCCGATAGGGCCGATGGCGGTGGGGCCATAGGGCCGATAGGGCCGATGGCGGTGGGGCCCATAGGGCCGATGGCGGTGGGGCCGATAGGGCCTATGGCGGTGATAGGGCCGATGGCGGTGGGGCCGATAGGGCTGATGGCGGTGGGGCCCATAGGGCCGATGGCGGTGGGGCCGATAGGGCCGATGGCGGTGATAGGGCCGATGGCGGTGGGCCGATAGGCCAGCTGGAACCTGATGGCGGTGGGGCCCATAGGGCCGATAGGCGCCGTGCGTGGCGCCATAGGGCCGATGGCGGTGGGGCTGATAGGGCCGATGGCGGTGGGGCCGATAGGGCCTATGGCGGTGGGGCCGATAGGGCCGATGGCGGTGGGGCCGCGCGGTATTGACGGCCAGCTGGAACAGACTGCAGTTTGTGCTGGTTCCGTGTTTGTGGACTGCATTGATTCATCATCAGTTGCAGCACTTTACGTCGCTCTGCGGTGAGGGCACGCGGACTCCAAAACCGTGTGTGATTACCCCGATAACTGCCTCTCTCTCTCTCTCTCTCTCTCTCTCTCTCTCTCTCTCTCTCTCTCTCTCTCTCTCTCTCTCTCTCTCTCTCTCTCTCTCTCTCTCTCTCTCTCTCTCTCAAGCATTTCAAGGTGAATATAAAGAAGTTTCATATCTTCCAGTGACGGTTACTGACCAAAGTTGCGCATGTGATATGCCGAAAGAAAGAGTGGGAGTCTGGAAAGCTAGAGAAGAAATTACAATAAGGTAGAAATGGATTTCTAGACCTCCGAGCGCATCTGTTTGAAAGTTAGAGAAGAAAGTACAAGGTAGAAATGGATTGCTAGACCTCCGAGCGCTTCGGTTTGAAAGCTAGAGAAGAATTTCAATAAGGCAGAAATGGATTGGTAGACCTCCATGCGCTTCTGCTTGAAAGAGCCAAGGACAGAACTGCTGTGTGCTGGGTGTATCGCACCGCTGCCGCCTTCATGGTTCGTGGTCGGAGCTGTTGGGGAGCTGCTCGTCCTTGTTCGTGGTCTGCCTGGGTATGGCATCGACTGGAGAGAAACGAATCGTCCGTCTTCCGGCATGGCTGTCTGCCTGGCTGGTTTGCCGACCCCGTCTGGCTGCTTTCAGACAGGGTCACGCAATGAGACTGTCGTCAGTGGTTGTGTGACAGGGTCACGCAGTGAGACTGTCGTCAGTGGTTGTGTGACAGGGTCACGCAATGAGACTGTCGTCAGTGGTTGTGTGACACGGTCACGCAATGAGACTGTCGTCAGTGGTTGTGTGACACGGTCACGCAATGAGACTGTCGTCAGTGGTTGTGTGACACGGTCACGCAATGAGACTGTCGTCAGTGGTTGTGTGACACGGACGTCGTCAGTTGTTGTGTGACGGTCACGCAATGAGACTGTCGTCAGTGGTTGTGTGACAGGGTCACGCAATGAGACTGTCATCAGTGGTTGTGTGACAGGGTCACGCAATGAGACTGTCATCAGTGGTTGTGTGACAGGGTCACGCAATGAGACTGTCATCGGTTCTGCTGGCTGCAGCGGTGGGCGTTCTGCAGCCTTTGACGTTCTGCTGGCTGCTGCTTTTGGCGTTCTGCCGGCTGCAGCTCTTGGCGTTCCGCAGCTCTTGGCGTTCTGCTGGCTGCAGCTCTTGGCGTTCTGCAGCTGTGGGCGTTCTGCTGGCTGCAGCTCTTGGCGTTCTGCTGGCTGCAGCTCTTTGCGTTCTGCTGGCTGCAGCTCTTGACGTTCTGCAGCTCTTGGCGTTCTGCAGCTTTTGGCGTTCTGCTGGGTGCAGCTCTTGACGTTCTGCAGCTCTTGGCGTTCTGCTGGCTGCAGCTGTGGGCGTTCTGCAGCTCTTGGCGTTTCTGCTGGCTGCAGCTCTTGGCGTTTCAGCTGGATGCAGCTCTTGGCGTTCTGCTGGCTGCAACCGGAGTGTAGTTACTTACTTAGCTCTTAGAGATAATCCTATCAATCTGTCCAGCGGGGACGTTTCTGCATCAGCTGTAGGAGCTAATCCTGGTGGTAAATATCTCCAGTATTGATCACAGTGTCTATTCCCAGCGATGGAGGATGAATTTGTGGTACGCCTGTCCAGCAGAGGGGTGGGGGGGGGGGGGTAGTCTTCGGGAAATGTTGTCGGGAAAGGTCTGGTGTCGTGTTGAACTGAAAGGAATGGTCGTTCATCAATCAACTTAGTGGTGTGCTGTGCAGAGGTTATCAACTTCGCGGTGGAAATGTCGGGTCGGGTTTGTGCTACATTGACAGCCCTGTGCATGATCAAGTGAACATGGTGCTGTGATGACAGTCCTGTGCATGATCAAGTGAACATGGTGCTGTGATGACAGTCCTGTGCATGATCAAGTGAACATGGTGCTGTGATGACAGTCATGTGCATGATCAAGTGAACATGGTGATAGTCCTGTGCATGATCAAGTGAACGTGGTGATAGTCCTGTGCAGGATCAAGTGAACATGGTGATAGTCCTGTGCATGATCAAATGAACATGGTGCTGTGGTGATAGTCCTGTGCATGATCAAGTGAACATGGTGCTGTGATGACAGTCCTGTGCATGATCAAGTTAACATGATGCTGTGATGACAGTCCTGTGCATGGTCAAGTGAACATGGTGCTGTGATGACAGTCCTGTGCATGATCAAGTGAACATGGTGCCGTGGTGATAGCCCTGTGCAGGATCGTGCGGTGTGTGGATGGCTTGTGGCTGTGCTGGTAGCCCTGGTTGGTGCTGTGAGCGTGGTGCTGCGGTGTATCGCTGGCTGTACTGGCTGCTTTGTGGCTGAGATGTAGGACATGTTGCTGGCCGTAATGATACAGTGTGGCTGACGTGTTCAGCGTATTGCTGGTTGTAATGATACAATGTGGCTGACGTGTTCAGCGTATTGCTGGTTGTAATGATACATTGTGGCTGACGTATTTAGCGTATTGCTGGTTGTAATGATACATTGTGGCTGACGTGTTTAACATATTGCTGGTTGGAATGATACATTGTGGCTGACGTGTTTCGCGTATTGCTGGCCGTAATGATGCATTGTGGCTGACGTGTTTAGCGTATTGCTGGTTGTAATAATACACTGTTGCTGACGTGTTTAGCGTATTGCAGACCGTAATGGTACATTGTGGCTGACGTGTTTATCGTATTGCTGGCAGTAATGATACATTGTGGCTGACGTGTTTAGCGTGTTGCTGGTTGTAATGATAGTGTTGTGGCTGACGTGTTTCGCGTATTGCTGGTTGTAATGATAGCGTTGTGGTTGATCGGTCGAAGGTATTGATGGCTGTGTCTTTCTAATAGGACCCAAGAGATGCTGGCTTAACAGGTCGCCCTGATATAACCGTCATGGTTGACTCGGCGTTTAAAACCAAATAGCATATATCTCTTTAAAGGAAAGCATCTCAATCTCTCTGTTGAGAAACAAATCCTTTGCCATGATCAATGGTGCTTCAACGTTCCCCGAATCTAGAACTCTCTAAGGTACGACAGCTTCCACGGCGCCTGACCGGAGCAGTAGGCTTGGATCGAAAAACGTGTCTGCACGTGCTAACACTGAAGGGAGTCTTGTGTGCGCAACCACCGGCGCATGGGACAGTGACTTCTTTCGAGGAAAATTCTGTTTATTTGTTCTCTCGGGCTGGTGTTGTGCTGTCAAACAAGTGAAGCTTTCCGGCGCCTATGGCTTCTCGCTGCGTGTCATGAAAATTTGATGACGTTTGCTCGGATTGCTCACCCCCACAACAACGGCGCGGATTAGAATAATGCGGATTGTTTTTGTTCATGCTTTTGTCTGTGGAGCGGGGTGGGGGGTTGGGTGTGGCTTTGTTTTTTGTTTTTTTTATTGCTCGTGTCTGTTGGGAAATGACACGAGTGGTTTGCTTTGGGTCCCGCACACTGGGCCTTGCTGTGTACAACTGTTACAAGGTCGCTTCCATTCCTTCCTGTTCCGGTGCGCCGTGCAACAAGCCAAGTGGCTCCTGTCCTCGTATTGGCTTGGCGAGCAGTACGTGCCTCTCGGTACGGCAACGGGCAGGGCGAGAGATACAGGTGTACAGGGGCTGGATACAGCGTGAGGTACAGGGTACAGGGTCTGGATGCGGCGAGTGGTACAGGGTACAAGGTCTCGATGCGGCGAGAGGTATAGGGTACAGGGTCTGGATGAGGCGAGAGATACAAGGTACAGGGTCTTGGTACGGCGAGAGGTATAGGGTACAGGGTCTGGATGCGACGAGTGGTACAGGGTACAGGGGCTGGATACGGCGAGAGATACAAGGTACAGGGTCTCGGTACGGCGAGAGGTAAAGGGCACAGGGTCTGGATGCGGCGAGAGGTACAGGTACAGGGTCTGGATGCGGCGATTGGTACAGGGTACAGGATCTCGGTACGGCGAGAGGTACTGGGTACAGGGTCTCGGTACGGCGAGAGATACAGGGTACAGGGTCTGGATGCGGCGAGAGATACTGTGTACAGGGTCTGGATACGGCGAGAGGTAGGGGATACAGGGTCTGGATACGGCGAGAGGTACAGGGTCTGGATACGGCGAGAGGTACAGGGTACAGGCTCTGGATACGGCGAGAGATACATTCTTGCAGTATCTAGGTTACGGCGGGAGATACGGAGGTACAAGGTCTACCCAATACGACGAGGATGCTTGCAAGTATGTATGCACTAAATACGGTGAGGGGCACACGGTCAGGTGAGGTGTACACGGTCAGATGTGATGTACAGGATCAGGTGAGGTTACAGGGTCAGATGAGGGATACGTGGTCCGGTGAACGGTACAGGGTCAGATGAGGGATACGTGGTCAGGTGTAGGGTACAGGGTCAGATGAAGGATACGTGATCAGGTGTAGGGTACAGGGTCACATGAAGGATACGTGGTCAGGTTAGGGTACATGGTCAGATGAGGGATACGTGGTCATGTGTAGGGTACAGGGTCAGATGAGGGATACGTGGTCAGGTGTAGGGTACAGGGTCAGATGAAGGATACGTGGTCAGGTGTAGGGTACAGGGTCAGATGAAGGATACGTGGTCAGGTGAGGGGTACACGGTCAGATGAGGGATACGTGGTCAGGTGAGGGGTACAGGGTCAGATGAGGGATACGTGGTCAGATGAGGGGTACAGGGTCAGATGAAGGATACGTGGTCTGTTGAGGGGTACACGGTCAGATGAGGGATACGTGGTCAGGTGAGGGGTACAGGGTCAGATGAGGGATACGTGGTCAGGTGTAGGGTACAGGGTCAGATGAAGGATACGTGATCAGGTGTAGGGTACAGGGTCACATGAAGGATACGTGGTCAGGTGTAGGGTACAGGGTCAGATGAGGGATACGTGGTCAGGTGTAGGGTACAGGGTCAGATGAAGGATACGTGGTCAGGTGAGGGGTACAGGGTCAGATGAAGGATACGTGGTCAGGTGAGGGGTACAGGGTCAGATGAGGGATACGTGGTCAGATGAGGGGTACAGGGTCAGATGAAGGATACGTGGTCTGTTGAGGGGTACAGGGTCAGATGAGGGATACGTGGTCAGGTGAGGGTACACGGTCAGATGAGGGATATGTGGTCAGGTGTAGGGTACAGGGTCAGATGAAGGATACGTGGTCAGGTGAGGGGTACACGGTCAGATGAGGGATACGTGGTCAGATGAGGGGTACAGGGTCAGATGAAGGATACGTGGTCTGTTGAGGGGTACACGGTCAGATGAGGGATACGTGGTCAGGTGAGGGGTACAGGGTCAGATGAGGGATACGTGGTCAGGTGAAGGGTACAGGGTCAGATGAAGGATACGTGGTCAGGTGAGGGGTACACGGTCAGATGAGGGATACGTGGTCAGGTGAGGGGTACACGGTCAGATGAAGGATACGTGGTCAGGTGTAGGGTACAGGGTCAGATGAAGGATACGTGGTCAGGTGAGGGGTACACGGTCAGGGTCTAGATACGGCGGGAAATACAGTCGTGCAGTATAGGATGTTTCGGTGAGCGATACATGCGTACAGGGTCTGTCCAATACGACAAGGGGTGCACGTCGTTGATGTGATCTAGATACGGCATAGGGACAGGGTCCGGGTGGCGGCCCGGCAATGGGATACAGCCATGACTACACGGTCACGACAGGGACAGAGATACAGGCGGGCGGATCTAGGCGGCGAGAGATACAGGCGGGCGGATCTAAGGCGGCGAGAGATACAGACGGGCGGATCTAGGCGGCGAGAGATACAGACGGGCGGATCTAGGCAGGCGAGAGATACAGACGGGTGGATCTAGGCAGCGAGAGATACAAAACGGGGGGGGAAACCCCTAGGCGGCGAGAGATACAGCGGGCGGATCTAGGCGGCGAGAGATACAGAGAGCGGATCTAGGCGGCGAGAGATACAGGCGGGCGGATCTAGGCGGCGAGAGATACAGATGAGCGGATCTAGGCGGCGAGAGATACAGGCGGGCGGATCTAGGCTGTGCGAACGATGCGGGCGATACGGATCCTCCTTGACAAAGGGAGGTGTCGGATTCATTGCCAGAGCTGTTGAGTCGTGGTGACTGATGATGGATGCCCTGTGGCTGCCGCCAGCTCTGGTCCGTGCCGGCTGGCTGCATTCGGCACGTGACTCCGGGGGGGGGGGATATCATCTGGGAACCGCGGACGGTGCTTGGCAAGGCACGAGGTTATCAGTGATCGTGTTGAACTGGTTTCAGTGCCGCTGTCCGCTACAACATTTTGATTGTGAATGTATTCCATCCGTAATGGTGATTATGATCGCAAGCGGACGGGGTCCGTTTCGTGTCCTGTTTACTAGTGTTCTTAATAAGGATGTGTTTTGTGATTTTATTCTGTGTGCATGTTTTGTATGGTTTGAATCTGAAACAGATTTACCTTGTATTATGTACCGTGTCTTTTATATTGTATTTACCTTGTATTTGCTCGCGCGCATGCCGGGTGAGCGGTACCGTAGGTGACTCGGGTCTTTGTTGTCGTGTTCATGTTTGGTCTTTGGAGTGCTAGTTCAGTAACCCTTGTTTCTTGATTTTAGTTGGCTTTGGTTTTCGTGTAAAGTTTTTGCGTTGCTGGCTGTGTTTCATGTGTGTTAAGATATTTAAGTATGGTTTGTACTTCATGTCCAAGTTTGTTTGTTTTTCTTCTTTCTTTTTTTTCTTTCCATGTCTTAAGTTGTGTGTTCGAGTTTTAGGTTGTTTTTCATGTGACAGGAGTTTGGTCGTCTTTCTCCTTTTTGCGTGCTATAAGTTGGGGGTGGGGGGGGGGGGGGGGTCATTTTTTCTGCGACTTCTTACAGGCACTTCAGCAGTTTCCAAGATTTCCAAGATGAAATACTGAAGCAAGCCTGTGGCGAAACAAGAAGAAGAAATTAAGGCTTCCGCGCGATACCTTAAGCTGGATTTGTTCAGACAGGCAGCTTAAAAACCACACATCGCTCTCCGCGGCAATCTTTAATTAAACATCGATTTTCCGGCCCCCTAGTTTCTCCTTGGAATTGACAAATTGCCCAAAGTCAATGAGGGAATCCCAGTAGATGTAAGCAGGCTTGTTTTTACTGCCGGGGCCAGAGGCGGCCGGGAGGCGGGCTTCCTGTGAAGCCCTCATGCAGAAGCCCTGCAACTGATGATTAAAAATGTCTCCCTGGGAATTGGAAAGGCATGCGGCGTGCCGAGCATTACGAATGCAAAGCGCTTTTTGCCTGTTTGCTTACGCCGGTTGCAGTCCTGATGCCATTGTGCTTCCTGCAACTCCGACAGGGAGGGTGGGGTGGGGGGTGGGGGAAGATGGAAGGGGGGCTTGAGGGGAGACCCTTGTGATGAGCGGCTTGGGTGGAGGTGGGGTGGACTGGAGCCGGACAGCTTGTTTGCCGAGTTGCCGCTGTTGTCGATCTTTTCTTGCTCTTCGTACCATGGTGGGGGGGGGGGGGGGGGGGGGGGGGGGGTAGGAGGGGTCAGCCAGTAACGACTTAAGCTGAAGTCCATGGAGACGCGTTTTTGGTATTGGGTCACCAGTGACGACTCCAGCTGAGCATTTTGGAGTGATGGGAGAGTCATTTTGGAGTGAGGGGGGTCATTTTGGAGTGATGGGAGAGTCATTTTGGAGTGAGGGGGGTCATTTTGGAGTGATGGGAGAGTCATTTTGGAGTGATGGGAGAGTCATTTTGGAGTGAGGGGGGTCATTTTGGAGTGATGGGAGAGTCATTTTGGAGTGAGGGGGGTCATTTTGGAGTGATGGGAGAGTCATTTTGGAGTGAGGGGAGGTCATTTTTTGGAGTGATGGGAGAGTCATTTTGGAGTGAGGGGGGTCATTTTGGAGTGATGGGAGAGTCATTTTGGAGTGAGGGGGGTCATTTTGGAGTGATGGGAGAGTCATTTTGGAGTGGGGAGTTTTATGGGGGGTCATTTTGGAGTGATGGGAGAGTCATTTTGGAGTGAGGGGGGTCATTTTGGAGTGATGGGAGAGTCATTTTGGAGGGAGGGGAGTCATTTTGGAGGGAGGGGAGTCATTTTGGAGGGAGGGGGAGGAGGGGGAAGTCATTTTGGAGGGAGGGGGAGGAGCGGGATGTAACTTTGGAGGGAGGGGGAAGTCATTTTGGAGGGAGGGGGAGGAAGGGGAAGTCATTTTGGATGGAGGGGGATGTCATTTTGGAAGGGGGGGGGGGGGGTCATCAGGGCACCAGTGACGACTGGAACTGACTACCCTGGTGAAAAAATTGTGGTTTGGTTGTTTAGCTAATGACTTCTATGTTTAAACTGACTTTCATGTTTACCTACTGACGTTCACATTAATTTTACAGATTGATGTACCTATTTACGGATTAAATTCCTTATTCATTTACGCTTTAACTCAGAAATTTCTGTTCAGAATTTTCCGGGCCCCTGACATTAAAAAAGTAATGCCTTGAACAGTGGTGCGAGTTAGTATTCCAGGTCTGTCGGTGGTGCTTCCGTGAAAATAGTCCAGTGAGAGTGCGTAAAACAAATCAGCACAGTACTTGTAAACTCAGTGAACCGGAGCAAACATGGCAGCGTACAGTACCTGTAAACTCAATGAACCAGGGCAGCCTACAGTACTTGTAAATTCAGTGAACCAGGGCAAGCAGGGGAGCGTACAGTACGTGTAAACTCAGTGAACCAGGGCAGCGTACAGTACCTGTAAACTCAATGAACCAGGGCAGCGTACAGTACCTGTAAATTCAGTGAACCAGGGCAAGCAGGGGAGCGTACAGTACGTGTAAACTCAGTGAACCAGGGTAGCGTACAGTACCTGTAAACTCAGTGAACCAGGGCAGCGTACAGTACCTGTAAACTCAGTGAACCAGGGCAGCGTACAGTACCTGTAAACTCAGTGAACCAGGGCAAACAGGGCAGTGTACGGTACCTGTAAACTCAGTGAACCAGGGCAAACAGGGGAGCGTACAATACGTGTAAACTCAGTGAACCAGGGCAGCGTACAGTACCTGTAAACTCAGTGAACCAGGGCAAACAGGGCAGTGTACGGTACCTGTAAACTCAGTGAACCAGGGCAAACAGGGCAGTGTACGGTACCTGTAAACTCAGTGAACCAGGGCAAACAGGGCAGTTGTACGGTACCTGTAAACTCAGTGAACCAGGGCAAACAGGGCAGTGTACGGTACCTGTAAATTCAGTTAACCAGGGCAAACAGGGCAGTGTACGGTGCCTGTAAACTCAGTGAACCAGGCAAGCAGGGCAGCGCTAGCGCCCCATGCATGGGGACGGCAGGTGAAGACACGGGCGGCTCGCCAAACGGGGTGGCGGTGCGTGCCGCTCTCGTGTTCGTGTCGTGAACACCCGAGTCGTGTTCGTGTCGTGAACACCCGAGTCGTGTTCATAGCGCCGGACTCGTGACTGAAAGAAAGCGGAGAACAGCGCTGTATAAAAGCGATCAACAACAAGTGGGAAGCGCGTGAGCCGGTTTGACCTAGCGTTAGGGCGTTAGGCTGGTAAGCAGAGGGGCTTCGGTTCGAATCCGCTTCGGCTCTCCTTTCTGTTCAAAATTTGAAACATTAAAATGGCTCTCATCGCTGTCCGCCTTCATGCAGAAGTCATTCTGGTGGTGACAGTGTAGCGATAGGTATATAATCTCCCTCTTCCCTCACCTCCATACCCCTTCCCCCTTCTACCCGTCCCTAATAAGCATTGTGGTTTCTATGGACGTTAAGCACCATGTTTACTTACTTACTTGTGGGTAGCGCTGCTCTTGTGGCTGCTCTAGTCTTTGCCCGTCGAGAATACCCGAATGTCCGGCAAGTTTAGGCGGAGAAAATTAAAGCGTTCCCGAGTAGTCTGTTCCTGCGGTTTTCAATCCCGTGTCCCGTGTCCTTTAGTTCTTGGATGCGTTTTGCTTCTTTGTTTGAGTTTGTGTCTGTGTATTATAGTCCTGTTTGTCATTATACATGTTTTTACCACGCGTAGAGGTGTTTTGTTGTTAAGATTGAGCACGTCATAAATGTCCTTACTATTAATGTTGGAATCACATTGGTAGCAGTGGTAGGATTTATAACGTATCACTATGCCCCCTATCCCACCCATTAGGGCTTGTTGTTGTATGCTGTTGTTGTCGCGTTCCGCAGATGAACACTCTGTGGGTCACACCCGGTACATGTGGTTGTACGTTTTATTACTCCGCCACATGGGCAGCCGCCTGCTATCTTCGGAGGATTGATTTCCATTTCTAGAGGGTGGATGCATAGAGCTGATCACGGCTGAAGATAGTCCCCAAGTAGCTCTGTTGTTGTTGTTGATCGCTTTTATATAGCGCTATTCTCCGCTCTCGTGTAGACTCACTGCGCTCGCTTCAGCACCCAGTAGCATTTCAGTGTGGCTTTGGTGTACTCGGGTATGTGTCAGTATGTTGTGACACAGCCCATGCCAGAGCGAGTATGTTGTTGACTCATTTATGTAAGGAAAGAGTGCCATTTATGTAAGGAAAGAGTGCCATTTATGTAAGGAAAGAATGCCATTTATGTAAGGAAAGAATGCCATTTATGTAAGGAAAGAACGGCAGTTAAAGCGGGGATTGCCCGGCACGTGTTGCAGTCGTACATGGAGGACCACCTGAAGAACCAGGACCGGCTGGACCAGGAGTGGGAGGCGCTGGCCGCCTATCAGGCTGACCCCTGCAGCACCTCCGTGGCCACTGACCAGTCCAACGCCCGCAAGAACCGCTACTCCGACGTCCTGCCCTGTGAGTCACGTCCCCTGCCTTCCTCCGTTCGCTGTGCTGTGCTGTGCTGTGCTGTGCTGTGTTCTGTGTGTGTGTGTGTGGGGGGGGGGGGGGGGGGGGCAGGTGAAATATGTGTGTCTGGTTGGTTGGATATTGGGAGCACGTGCATGTTTGCTGTTTCTGTTTTTCACTGTTGTAGTCGTTACTCTTCAGAACTGGTTTGGGAGGTTGCTTTTTGCCTTAGTCTTTTCAGTGGGAGAAACGCACTGTTCTCCCTGCAGTCAGTTTTATAACTAACTGAAACTTCAAACTGGAAACTGAGTTTATTCCGTACGTGCGACCCTTGACCGAGTGCCAGGAATCCTTTGACTCTGCCGGCATCATTGGCTGCAGTCTGAGGTGAGCACGACAGTGACACCGACCCCTCCTTCCTTCCCCCCTCCCTCCTTCCCCCCCCCCCCCCCCCCCCCCCCCCCCCCCCCCCTATGTCCCCGCTGGGAAGGGAAGGAGAAGGCGAGCCGAAGGGGAGATCCATTATTTCATTAGGGTCAGAGAGCGGGACACAAAAGCCTGTGGAATAAATGTGACAGGCCAAGGCAGGATGGGAAAGCGATCGACTGGACACCTTTCCATAGGCCTGGTGAGGCCATCGCCGCTGCCTGCAGCAAGGGACGCAACTGAGTTATTGACCCCCTTCTTCCAGACGTGCCCCCGCTCTCTCGGTGGACGTGAACTCGTTCTCTCAGACGTGGGATTGCCCCTCGTGTCACTCAGATCTGTCTCCGCTCCAATGCTCGCTCTATTCAGACGCTCTCGCTGTCATGGCAAATGGAAACCCGTCGCTCCCTCCCCCAACCCCCGGTCGCTCTCCCCCAGTGGGATCCTGCGGACGCAGAAATTAGGGTCCCGCGCGTTAAGAAGCCATTGCATTTAAGATTCCCTGGATAGGTCAGAATATAGCCCTGCATGCGTTGCCCGTTGCCAGTGGCACCTTCTCTTTGTTGTTCATTCTGTTAGGCTCAGAGCTGCGAACCAGCTTTTACTAATGATTTGGTGACTGTGTTTGGAACTGGTGCGGAAGTTTCCAGTGTGTAGTTCGTCCTTGGTGACCCTGGCCGGTGGACGGGACGATAAAATCCAAGAACTAACCGCGCGTTCCTTCTTCTCTCCACCAAGCGTTCCTTCCTCCCTCCACCACTCCTTCCTTCCCCCTCCACCACTTGTTTCTTCTCTCCACCACTCCTTCCTCCTCCTCCCCCCCTCCACCACTCCTTCCTTCCCCCTCCACCACTCCTTCCTTCCCCTTCCCCCTCCACCACTCCTTCCTCCCCCCTCCACCACTCCTTCCTTCCCCTTCCCCCTCCACCACTCCTTCCTTCCCCCTCCACCACTCCTTCCTTCCCCTTCCCCCTCCACCACTGCTTCCTTCCCCCCCTCCCTCCACCACTCCTTCCTTACCCATCCACCAGTCCTTCCTTCCCCTGCCCCCTCCACCACTCCTTCCTTCCCCCTCCACCAGTCCTTCCTTCCCCTTTCCCCTCCTTCCTTCCCCTCCCCCACCACTTGTTTCTTTCCCCCTTCCACCGTTCCTCCCGCCCCCCTCCCCCCCTGTTACTTCCGCCCCCCCCCCCCCCCACCCCCCCGTCCCATGTTCTTTCGTCCTTCACTTCACACATCATTGGGTTCCTCTTGCCGAGACTGCAAGAAACCTAGACTGCTAAGGATCAATACACATCGGGTCCAGGCCTACAGGAATCCACACTGCGATGAATCCAGACTTCCATGAGTCCACATTGCAAACAATCTAGACAAGAAAAAGAAACAGGTCCGTAAGCAAAGTTGATTCCAGCACTGGTGCCTGGCCTGTTCGCAGGAGGGAGCCCGCAGAACACCACACACCTGTGCTGAAGTCACTGCAATGGCTACCCATCAGCAGGCGCATTGATTGCAAAATGCTTGCATTGACCCCCACTGCCTGCAGGAAGTTGCACTGTCTTGCTGCGGGAGGTGATCAATGCACGTGCACACCTGGCTCAATACGCTGTTCCATGTCGACACTCGCCTTCACTGGCGTGGATGGAGACACGTACACCCACAGAAAACAACCCGCAGCGAAGTGGGTCACCGAGCTGTCCCTACACTGCACTGGGAAACGCTTTCAAACAACCTCCCAAATGCCAGCACGGTGCACACATTACAATAGAGCGGTCGCGCCGTCTTAAGGTGCATCCTTTCTCTGTCCCGTTGTGTAATTGGTGATTCGCGCTTTCCTCGTCTCTGCCTCTTCTTGCCAGACACTGCCAAGTGCTAGCGACGCTTTGAGGACAAGAGAGTTAGCTGGTTAGTTTTGTCCAGAAAACAGGCGTAGTCAAAAAGGGACTTGGCAATGAAGACAACACCCAATACGAGAGTGAACAGTGAACGAGGTGAAACCCTTCAACTGTTTCCTATACAGGACACATGGACAACAGCTTTATCGGTCACTGTGAACAGGGACACATGGACAACAGCTTTATCAGTCGCCGTGAACAGGGACACGGAACAAAATCGGTGCCATCAACCACGTGACTGTTGGTTGTACCCAAGCCCTTCAGGCTTCATTCTGTTTAAGATTGCATCAGCCACTTTGGTGACTGTGTCGTCGGCAATAAAGGAGTGTGGACTTCATGTTGGATTACAGTTCAAAAGCAGCGGAGAACAGCAGGCTAGAACGCAGAAAAAGTTCATGTATATAAAAATGCATTTTACTTTCCGTCTGATTGACTGACTGTCGGTTGACTGATACTGTACGTCAGTCGGCTGCAGAGGCTAGGTCGGGGCGAAGCCCATATCGTCAGGTCCGAGGTCAGAGTCTGTCGCTGGTCGTGTCTCCTGCCTTTTTGTGCTGGAAGAGGATCCAGAAAAATGAAGGAGGAGATGGGCGGGGTGCGTCAGTGGTCGTCAGCAGACCGTTACATGATAATCTCCGCATTACCTGCATTATGAAGGTGGACATCAAAGTCAGTGGTCGTCAGCAGACCGTTGCATAATAATCTCTGCATTACCTGCATAATGAAGGAGGTGGTCAGCAGACCGTTACATGATAGTCTGTGTATTACGTGCATAATGAAGGTGGACATCAAAGTCAGTGGTGGTCAGCAGACCGTTACATGATAATCTCTGCATTACCTGCATAATAAAGGTGGACCTCAAAGTAGTGGTGGTCAGCAGACCGCTACATGATAATCTGTGTATTACCTGCACAATGATGGTGGACATAAAAGTCAGTGGTGGTCAGCAGACCGTTACATGATAATCTCTGCATTACGTGCATAATGAAGGTGGACATCAAAGTCGGTGGTCGTCAGCAGACCGTTACATGATAATCTCTGCATTACCTGCATAATGAAGGTGGACATCAAAGTCAGTGGAGGTCGGCAGACCGTTGCATGATAATCTGTGTGTATTACCTGCATAATGAAGCTGGACCTCAGTGACAGAGGAGAGCTGCGGGGCAGACTGGGGGACGGTTCATTACGAGGGAGACGCATTCATCACATAACCGCTAACAAGCACCGATGTCAGGATAAGCAAGGGCA